>OZ024825.1:122759096-123149096 GCA_964016985.1 Anodontia alba
ATAAGCGAGTTCGAGATAACGAGGTTCGACTGTATATGTATTAAATGGTTTCTTGAAATACCGCATTGCCCTAAATATTCGGACACTTTAATGCCTTGACAAGCTGCAGAACCCTAAAACACCAACCTAAAACAGCCTGTTTTAATCTCCTTTTAGCGTTTTTCATCTGTTTTAACCTACCATCTTTTATTTCCTTCACTGTCATACTTTACTACCGCGACGCTTTTACGTTTTATCTTTTCATTTCACATATTTTAGTTCTACTTGACAATGCAACCTGCCTAGAACAACAGAATGAAGGAAAGAATAATTTTTATTTTAAATAATTTACTTATTAACAATTTACACTCGCATGTAGTGTCTGTTAGTTTATGTAGCTTATCACGTATGTAATACTTTATTATATTTATCCAAAATATTCAAAAAGAGAGGGCCTTTGCAGACAATTTCGGCCCAGAGTAGACGCCACAGAGCGCGGCTTTCTGATCATAGTATGTTGTATTTGCCATTTTGTCCAGTATTTGTTGTTCAACAAGTGGTCAAATAGATTTCTTCAAAGTTTAGAACAAGAATGGTAAGGAGTTGAGACGTTCCAATATTTAGGTACTACGGTTCCTAGTACCAGTATCGTGCAATGCCATAAAGATTTCTTTAAGGTTTTGTGAACTTCTGTGCGTCTATAATCTAATACACCACACCCTCTTTATAATACTATTGTTGGGGTCCATAGCACAAACTGTGTTAGTTAAACAACCGTGTTATATCCAAACAAAAATGTATAGAATATATTGAAAAATGACCATTTATGGTCATTTTTCAATATAATCTATACATTTTTGGGATCCATCTTTGAACCGTGTTATATGCAAAACCGTGTTATAACGAACCGTGTTATACAGAGGTTGAAGTGTATACAGTTACCATACTGGACGTTAAAAAATAACAAGTGCATTTGAAAAGCTGATAATGTGTTTTCTATCTTCTGAATGAAAAAAAGCTAGTGCGGTCCCTTATCAGACGCCGCATTCTGAGTCTAATCTGTTTGAGCAGAGCTATCAGAACAGATCATGTATGTCTACATTAATATAACATCAATCATTGTTTAAGTTTTACTCTGTATCTTTTATTTTTTTTCAATGAGCAGGGTCCACAGCTGGATCCCAAATGCTGCCAGAAACTGCGTAAGATCTCTTTGTTATTTCTATTTTATCCTAAAGAGAGAAACATTCATGGCTAAAACAGCCAATCTAACAAGTACTCCTCTATCATTAATGAATTACATCAATATGTACCTATATATATACAACAACTTACATGATATATTGAACGCACGAATCATTAAAACATAAAATACAATACGGAAGGCAAAATGAGTGCATGCTGCACAAAGTTAACTATGCGCATACATTACGAAAACATGCCTATTCAAATATATAGAAAATTATACCTGCAAAAACAGACAATTTTCAGATAAAAAACTCAGATATTTTTCATATTTCTGCTCAAAACATAGATTGTGGGTACTCGTTAGAACCGCCTCGGCGAGGCGGTTCTAACGAGTACCCACAATCTATGTTTTTAAGCAGAAAAAAGAAAAATAATGTATACCCCTGTAAAACCCAGTTTTACTATATAAAAGTGGGGTTTAAGGGGGTCAAAATTATATAGGTATGTTTTCGTGATGACCACGGAAGAGTGCGGCTTTATCATGACAAGAGAATGTCTGCTTGTCTATCCGTCTGTCTACTCACTATTTTGGGTATAAAGTTCGAGAAAGCAATACCTCCTGCAGTTTTGATGCAAAACATTGGGATTTTGTGTGTTGCAGGCATACATATGTGCGTGTGGTCAAAAACTTATTTTATGACAAAGTTAAACGTTCTTGTTTTACGAAAAAAGCCAATAAAACACAGTACAGGATGTATGAATATCGTATAACTTTTCTTATTATTTCCAAAGATTCATTTTGAAACATTGCAATGTTACGTACTTTGTATAAGACTGATAACATTGCCTGTTATTGTTTTTTAAATTTTCTATTTTAGGGTGAGAAGTGTGTGTTGTCATCTTTCTTAAAGTGTTCAAAGAATCATTTTAGAACTTAGTCTGTATCTAAAAAATGTAATCAACGTGCGATTTACGCCTTTTGATTTTTACAAAAAAACATCTGACAAAGTTTTAGCTTTTGTCAACGTAGATGATTTCCGAGAAAATTGCACAGCAAAGTTTTAGCTTCCGTCAACGTAGTTGATTTCCGAGAAAAATGCACCTTGCACTCCGATTCATTTTCAAAGACTCAGTTTGGGACTTTGTGTTTATAATACAAAAAAAGTTTATCACTATCATAAACTCTGTAAAGCTTTTTTTTTTTCAAAATTTTACCGCTGACGCACCAAATTCATTAATAAATATAAATTCAGCTTAAAATCTTTTGCAGCAAGAAAGATCCTAACTAGAGTTTTACGGTGACCTAGTTTATGAATTTAGGAAAATTGTTGAGAAATCCATTCTTAGAAGGGACTTCAATCTTTCATTACAAGGTTTATGCCTGATATAATCCTCCGTGGTTTACTTTAGTTCTGGTTGTCAGTGTCTGAGGTGATTGCCACGAACCCTCATTCTTGTTTCATCACAGTGATTTAATTTAATTTACACGTTTTTTTTTCTATGGTGTTTCACTGATTGAATAAGGGAGCCTCTATGCAAGCCGAACCATCATTTTGTATTTTTTTACTACATTTGAACCTAGGTGAATTTTTGGTTCCAGTAAAATCGATTAAACCCCCATCTCTCGCTTATTTACTACTGCCTGTTCTTAAGAGGTGGTTCTTGTTTTTTGTTTTTTTTTTTTTTTTGTTTTGTGTGTGAGTGGCCTTGCGGCTGCTCTATGCGAGGCTTTTTTCAATGTTGTGCCCTGCTGGTTCATTACGAAAACACGCCTATTCAATAATATAGAACATTTCACTTCCAACAACTGAAAATTTTCAGATAAAAAAAAACTCTAATATTTTTCATAATTCTGCTCAAAACATATATTGACGGTACTCTTTAGAACCGCCTCTTACAATCTATGTTTTTGTAGATTGTGGGTACTCGTTAGAACATAGATTGTGGGTACTCGTTAGAACCGCCTCGCCGAGGCGGTTCTAACGAGTACCCACAATCTATGTTTTTGAGCAGAAATAAGAAAAATAATGTATGTCCCTGTAAACCCCAGTTTTACTATATAAAAGTGGGGTTTAAGGGGGTCAAAATTATATAGGCATGTTTTCGTTATTATATTGGCATGTTTTCGTTATGTGTCATATTGTGGTGTTTAATGGATCCTGCATAGCATAGTGTTCACCTTGGGGAAGAGGTCGCTGGTTCCTTTGCTTTACTTTGGTCTGTGGCTTGTGTATTGTCGCGGTTAGTTTGCTCTTTGTCTTAGTAGCATTGGTAGGTAGACTGGCTCCAGTCTCCAGTGACTAAATATGTTTCTCATATCCCTGTTTGATAATCCACTACAATAAAACCAATATATATATCATGACTATAAAGGTCTAGTGACCAGCGTTTAGAGTCTTGACATTACTTTGGTTTTATTTTAGTGGATTATTAAACAGATTATAAGAAAAGATATTTAGTCACTGGAGACTGGAGCCAGTCTACATTGGTAGTCTCTGAATTGTGACGCCGACTATTCCTGGACATGTTTATCCCAGTAAACACACCGTCGTAATAATGTCGGTTCTACGTCGCTGCGACGTCATGACGTCGCAGCGACGACGACACGACGTTATTTCAACGTTGTTTGATTGCTGGGATGAGTCTGAGGTCAGCATACCAAAATCGTATTTCGGAAAATCTTTAAGTCGATATACACAAAGACAAAATAAGGAATGTTCAGACAGACAGATAGGGACCCAAAATAAATGGGGTGTACTCACCATACTATTATATTTAACGATAAGAACGATTACTTATACTATTTGTAAGGAATACTGATAATTGCACGATGGTCATATACAGACACAACATACACTTAGACAACGAAAATGAGTCCTTTTGATGGTTAACTTATACATTTTAACAAAACTTTAAGGTTCTTAAACATGATAATTTATTTTTTGAGAACTGTCATATACCATATTCTATCTTTATTGACAAAAGACGGACATCGAGTGTGTCATACAGATAAACATATTTTTTTTTATTAGAATTTTTAGTTTGGTGAAAAGAACGGTTCATTTTGGGTCGAATGTTTACAAACGAGTCATAGTATACAAACGCCAAAATTTCCTTAAAGTAGTTGTACACGTGACTAACATTAACCAATGAAATCAAACCGCGAGTTAGAACGAAATTCAAGTAACGGCTATCTATAGCCGCGCTAACCTTGTCTCTGTGACGTTAGAGTGCTGTTGACAGAGGGTTATCTGGAAAGCCTGGACTGGGACATTTCGGACATTGGCAAACATTGCAGACCCAGATCAGACGTCGCAGAATGCGGTGTCTGATCAGGTTTTGCACTGTTTGCATAAATTATAGGAAGTTAATGGTTAAACAAAAAGACAGTCACTCGTTCAGGACCATTGTCCTACCATACAATCCGAGACGAATGACCCACCAATGCCGTCAGTGCTTTGATTTTTTGATTTATTTATTCATTTATTTTTTTTGGGGGGGGGAGGGGGGGGGAGGTTGGGGTGGATGGGGTGTGGGGGGAGGGAGAGGCTAAAAGCTTGTAGTTACAATTTTAATTCTTCAATGGTCGATTCAACAATTGTTCATTCAGATTTTGGTATAACGTGCATTAAAATGTATACAAAATTTGAACAGTATTCCAGCAAGTACTTGCAACTACAGCGTCGATTTTTATAAAATGATAGTGTAGATAGATATTGGAAAAGTTGCCAGTTTTTCTTCTGTAAAGTCAAGCAAAGCATAACGAAAATGTACAATTAAAAATCAATAGTTTTTATCAAACGTTTCAACTAGTGTCATAATACTCTATCATACATGTATTCTGCATGGTTTCATGCCACCATGAAGATTATGGTCGGATGGTTTTAAAATTTTGCTTCTCTCTCTCTCTCTCTGTTTTGATTGTCAAAAATAATTTTTGAAAGCGTCCAGGACTTAGTCATTTTCCAAGAACTGATCTTACAATGCAGTGTTTGGGGCATGGCGCTTGTGTAAAATAATTTCTCCTATAGTCCTCAAGAAATCAGTTTGGAACTTTGTGTGATTTACGGGCGCAGTGAACATAACCATCAAACATTTAAAACTATTTCCATTAAATTTCAGCATCATTTGTCCGAGGAAATAATTTCAGAATTAATTGTCTATTTCTGTTTTTTAGAGGTACCGGAGTTTCTAAGCGGATCGGATAGTATCACTTTAACTACACAAGTGGGCAACACCGTTATTTTACCGTGTCAGGTCACTGCCAATCCAGAAGCTACAGTGACCTGGGAGAGAGAGGGCGTGGAACTTCCTGTTAACAGAACTGTGACAGTTCCAATTGGTCTGGCAATAGACACAGTTCAGATCCAAGATACAGGCAGTTACGTCTGCAAAGCAACAAATGTCCTCGGCTCAAGCACAAAAACTATCATTCTTGAAGTGCAGAGTAAGTTACGTTTTCTTTTGTTTTGTTTTTTTTTTAATTTGAGCTAGCGCATGACAAAAACCTACAAATTGACATGTGCGCCTAGCTAAGACTCTGATCAGCCCAGCCTGATCAGTCTTTGCTGTGCGCTCATTGGGTAGCTAAGGAGCAAAGCTTTCTTCATGCGGACAGAGAACTCTGATCAGACTGGGTAGATGCTAGGCGCACATGCCATTTTGTAGGTTTTGTCATGCGCTGGCCCAAATATAAGATTTGTCTTCTTTGGGCGCACGTTTCAGAAGGGTTTTTTTTGTTTGTTTTTTTTTTTTGTTTTTTTCATGTCGCGGCTCATATATTGTTCACGACCTTATTTCTGTGTAATGTTTATCAGTTGGGGTTTAGCTACAATCGTGCACTTCATCTGTACAATTATTTTCCGCCTCATAAGAGGTCTGTAATTTGCAACTCATGATCCATGATTAATGAATGCAAAATATTAAGAAAATATTTGACCTCTATCAATTGATTTCTGCACTTTTAAATCCTTTTTATACCCCGCCACACGATAGTGGCGGGGTATTATGGTTTCACGTTGGACGTCCGTGTGCCTGTACGTCCGTCTGTCCGTCCGTTAGTCGTCCGTCCGTCCGTTTTTCGTTTCCGGGTGATAACTTGAGTAAACATTAATGGATTTTCACGAAACTTGGTATGTGCATTGATATTGTGGAGATCTGGTTTGGGATTGCTAATGGGCAAATTTCGCCAAACTTTTACGGAGTTATCTGCCCGCGACGGGGTATTATAGTTTAACGTACGTTTTTATTCTGGTCAGTGTTCCCGGAAAAAAAATGTGTGCTTCCAACAGGCGTTAACGCCCGTTGATCACCTGTAGTTCTAGGGTGGTTCTAAAGTACAGTTGGTTGTCCATAGAAGCTTAATATTTTCTCCGGATGCACAAGACAGCGTCTAAAATCAAGAAATAGAAATGTTTTGAACGGAGGTACTCTGGAAGCAAAAACATGCCATGTAAATGAAAGTAGCAGACTCGGTTTTACTATTCATGTACAATACAATATACAGTCGACTCTCGTTATCTCGAATTTCAAGGGACTCACTGAAACACTTCGAGATATCCGTACCTCGACATATCAGAGTTGAGAGAGTGAGGAAAACAAAAAACTGAATAATCACATTTAACAAATGAATGTGTAATTTGACTCCTGAAGTTAGAAATATATCTATAAAATAATGTGGAAAAGAGGAGAAATTGCTCCTTAGGAGCAATTTCTCCTCTTTTCCACATTATTTTGTTACCTGTTGTCATAGTTTCATGTTAAAACAGGGACCAGATTTTCACTTCGAGATAAGCGGTAATTCGAAATAAGCGAGTTCGAGATAACGAGGTTCGCCTGTAATTTAACGAGCAGCCTATCCCTAGATAGAGTGATATGAGGCAATCCTTTTTTACTTTTATGAACTACACTTCACTGAAATCCAGGGAGCCATTTTAATGCCGGCACACAGTTTTTTTAATACCGTCTATAGTGGAAATAAATAAGTTCTGAAAGGAGATAAACTTTAATTGCAGACTTAGATTTATCGCTTCTCTTCACGAACAGTAATAGAACGTGCAACACTGTTCACGCTTCCTAGTACCAATTCTAAAGTAAATGATAACAGAACACCGAATGTCTTGTGTCCCCTCCTATAACGGACAAGAAGCTCACTTGCTAACAATGTTAAGAATTTAATTATCTTTTGGGCTGCAACGTCAGAAAATATACCTTCGGACACGTGCGCCCACCGATGTTTCAGATCAGCCTGTATTTTCGCGCAGTCTGATTATATCTTCACTGGGCACATTTCGATAGCCAAGGATGCAATGTTTTATCATGGAGGCAACGAAGACTCCGATCAGACTGCGCGGATGCGCAGGCTGATCAGAGTCTTCGTTGCCCGCATATGTCAGACAGTATGTATTCTCACGTTCCTGCTCAGATATTATATTGTCTTCAAAATTGGACATTCGAAGAAACAACAACCTCTTTAGGGGGATACGTGCTGGGTGAATCTTATATTTACTTCAGTGGCTTTTTTTTTTCATTCTTTTGTATGTTCTCAGGCTCCAAAGACAGCCTTTTAGAATTTTATTTTACTTCACTGCATCTGGTGTTAAATGCCGTGTGGCGGCCGTAAAACGTCTCCCCGTACTTCATCGTAGTGCAGATTATATTTTTATGTTTTGGGGGAGCGTTGAGCCCATTCTACAGTAGTTACTTTGAAAATCGATCATTGCTTAAACCGGTGCTAAGCGGCGTATACAGCCTTGCAAAGTACACTGATGTAAATGAAGACATAAATTGATTCCTCAATTTTCATCCTTTTTGTGTTTTATTTGTTTCCACAGGCAACCGTTTAGATTTTCATACAGTTTTCTTCGGTGTTTTATTTCTTTTGGACATTTTGGCCACAAATGTCTTAACATGATAATGGACTAAAATAAATTGTATATTAATATTAATTACTTTTCAAAGACATTTGAGCAAGCGCACGATAAAACCTACAGTAATACTTGTGCGACCAGCGAAGACTCATATCAGCCTGTGCATCCGCGCAGTCTGATCAGAGTCTTCACTGATCGCATGTGCCTTCTACAGCCTCCAGGCTATCCAAAGATGGTTAAACGAGAACCCTTGTCATACTGGGTAAATGTACAGGCTGATCTGAGTCTTTGCTGGTTACACAGGTCTTATTGTAGATTTTGTCGTGCGCTGGCTCATTTCCGTTTTGTTTAGGCAGGTATCTATGTATTTGTATGTTGTATATGACCCTAGATCTGATTGCTTTTTTCCAACTTGCATGTCATCACGAAAACATGCCTATATAATTTTGACCCCATTAAACCCCACTTTTATATAGTAAAACTGGGGTTTACTGGGGTATACATTAGTTTTCTTATTTCTGCTCAAAACATAGATTGTGGGTACCCGTTAGAACCGCCTCGTCGAGGCGGCTCTAACGGGTACCCACAATCTATGTTTTGTGCAGAAATATGAAAAATATCAGAATTTTTTGTCTGAAAATTTTCATTTTTTGGTGGTAAAATTTTCAGTATAGTTGAATAGGCGTGTTTTCGTAATGATTATTTTTCAGGTGACGATCCAGTCGTGACACCTTTAAAGAAGTTTGTAGCCGTCCATCCTGGTGATTCTATTGATGACGGTTGCACAGTTACTCACTCCGTCCAGAATTCTATTACCTACAGCAGAGTAGACGGTGCCTTACCCAAGCATCACGTTTTACCTAATGGTGACATTGTGTTCCGGTTCGAATCTCTTACGGACTCGGGAGAATACCAGTGCCAAGCCATTACTGAAAAGGGAACATATGTTGCCTCTTTCTATGGTAAGAAGTTTTGCAGTTCTGTATAGTTCAGCCCGTTATCGGTATAAAATCTTAAGGGGAATGAATGCACTGACCGGCGAACACTAAAATTAAAGGATGACGAACCTAAGAAAGTCCACACGCACGAAAATTTCCCAGGGCACTGAAAGAGAACGAGTTCTGGGAGAAATAATGACAACACTTTACAGTTATAGACATGGGAATTAGGAGAAAATGCAATATACAATAGTTTAGAAGGAACGACCCTTGAGAGGAAAGAACACACACACACATACACACACACACACACACACAGAACTGACTACTCCCAAAGTGTCCAGTTCGTCAGACTAGCTAGTTTCGACCAATTAGGCCTTATCAGTGACCCTGATGGAGACGTTATATGGGCGCTACACGGCACTTACACCAGCTAAAAGGGATTGCCCTTGAGAGGATCTGCCTTGGAATGGTCAGCAGAAAACCTGTCAGCAATAAATAAATAAGTAAATAAATAAAATAAAATAAAATAAAAAAGTAAAAAAAAAAACACTAGCCTAGACTAATTTTCTTTACTGAAACGCCTACCCCCACCCCCACCCCCGCGCCCCTCTTAATTATGATGTAATTCCAATTTACAAATAGTTTACGTGTTTGGTATGCACAGGGTCCTCTAACTACACTGAGGCATCACATGAAGCATTTTTTCTAATCACATAAAACACTGCGCGCATTCTGAGAAGGAAGTCGTTTCTTGCTTACAAACACAGTGGATAATAATATAACGACAAATGGAGATTTTGCTGATATTCAGACAACCCATTATAGACTGAATAGACTCACCCACACTATTTATTGGAAGAGTCCAATTTTAATTTTAGGTACGTTCGGCTATGAGATTTAGATATTCCTAGAGAAAAAATGGATAAACAATTTGCAGACAGTGAAGACCCTTATCAGACGCCACGTTCTGCGGCGTATGATCTGAGTCTGCACTGTTTACCAGTTACCTTTTTAGGGGTCTTCCGACTACAATAGGTTAAATGTGCATTCTCTGTTTTCAAATAGAATAATTGACCTTTAGCGTTTGGTCATCACACTTTAAGTGAGTAAGCACATGGTTAAAAAAGATTTATTTGTATTTTGCTTATTTCATGTCTGTTATGGTAAAACTCACTGTCTAGTTCAAATTTTAACTTGTGTCGTTGTTTAAAAACATCACAATATTATTTCAAAGACCAGGATATGCTTATATATCTTAATTATATTTCAGTGTACCAGAATATGTCTTCGTTTGCTTGTGATACTCCATTCCAAAACTGTGCCACTGAAGGAGCAATCTGCGGGTATGATCATGATAATATTTGAGTCGCAATATCAGAAACGTGCCGCCGGACAAGTGCGCCAAGCGAAAATTCACATTCGTGCAGTCTGATCACAATCTTCACCGGGTGCAAGTTGGATAGCCAAGGATGCAAAGTTTCTTCATGCGGACAACAAAGACTCTGATCAGCGTTCTTTAAATATCCAGGCACATTTTGGTCGGCTTTGTGCCTTAATATTAGTGTTGCGACTGATGATCAATTATAATCGATCATCAGTCACTTTTGCCTCTTTTGACTGATGATCGGAAATATTTTTTACAGTCGACTAATCGGAAAATTCTATTTTTAGAAACATATTTTCCTCATGTTTTTATTTTTACAGGCACGTTATGATGAAATCAAATTCAAAGCTGTCTGTTAGGGTCATTCTTGATTTGTGATGAATAGAAGTAAAAACAAATGATAAAATAGCCTTTAATAAGTCAACCCAAAAGTACTGATATTTATTCTTAGATCTCCATGAAACATATGTTGTGGGTACTCATTAGAAGCGCCTCGTGGAGGAAAGAAGTGCAACTGAGGAACCCATATACTAGACTGTTCCCATAGGGTGAAACTAAAACAAATGCCACAATGTTTTTGCGGTGTTCCAATTACGCTTCTGTATAAAAAAGTGAAACAGAATAGAAAACAATGAGTAGAAGTCGCAATCAGTGAATAAGGATATCCCCCGCCACGAACGTAGGCGAGGCACGTGCATTCGCACTATAATATATTTCATATGCACCCACAACACATCTCACTTAGAATCTTATTCTTAGTGCCACGGGAAGGATACACTTCGTAACAGGGATTTTTCTTGGTATCATATATTTTGATTATTGATACAAAAGGAAATGGGAATATTCAACGAAACCTTTTAATATTAGTTTGTTTGATGATTTAGACAAATTAAAAAAAAAATATCAAAGAAAAAGGCTTAGTATTCATGTTTCCGTCCCAGCCAGCATTCTTTATAAATCTATAGCGGGCCGTTATCGGCCCATCAGGGTAGCTGACGGGCCGATAACGGCCCGCTATAGATTTATAAAGAATGCTTACTGGGGTGTGATTAACAGAACATTGCTTTAAAGGAACAAATAAGAAATGCTTCAAAGAACAGATAAGACTATGTAATAAAAGAACTGATATTTTTTTTTCGTTTCAGTGGCGACTGCCCCGCAGGTTGTCCAAATATAAATACAGTGTTTGTTGTCACTGGATACGCAGTGGTAAGTAAACTAGAGTGTAGGAAGATAGGAAAGTGTCTTATGTCACATTCATCAACCGCAGCATCTATAGGCTGCTCTGAAACGTCTCCCAGAAATTCATTACGAAAACACGCCTATTCAAATATATTGAAAATTTCACCACCAAAATAATGAAAATTTTCAGACAAAAGATTCTGATATTTTTCTTATTTCTGCTCAAACATAGATTGTGGGTACTCGTTAGAACCGCCTCGCCGAGGCGGTTCAAACGAATACCCACAATCTATGTTTTTGAGCAGATATAAGAAAAATAATGTATACCCCTGTAAACCCCAGTTTTACTATATAAAAGTGGGGTTTAAGGGGGTCAAAATCAGATAGGTATGTTTTCGTGATGTTGACTTTTGGGCCTATGCGAACTGAAACCAGCGAAACTCCACGATCTGCGAAGAATCTTTATTATACATATATATTTACAGTGGCCAATAATTCTAATCAAAGCACTGAGACACTGGTGGCTCTGAGTGTAGACTGGGAACATGGTCCTGAATAGGGAAATAAGATTGTTACATTTAGAACAACTTCTTGTAATTTAGGCAAACAGTGCAGCGTCTGATCTGGGTCTGCACTGTTTGCCAATGTCCCAGTCCAGGTTTTACAGATAACCCTTTTTTTACACTGCACTCTGATGTCACAGCGACAAGAATAGCGCGACTATAAATAACCTTTACCTGGATTTCGTACAAATGTGCAGTTTGGTTTAATTGGTCAGTGATAATCACGTGGCCAACGCCTTAAGTAAATTTTGGTGTATGTATACTATGGCTCAACAGTTCACAATCAACCCCAAAACGAGCATGATATCCGCATATGACCCAAATGAATATTTCAGTTATTCGTTCGTAGCGCCACGTGTTGATGTTGGGCTAGTAATCTAACGTCCATTCCTAATTCTATGTGATGACAACACTTGGACGCTTTTTACAAGTTGAAACGTTTCAAATGGATTTTTTTTTTTTGCTACAAAGTGGAAATTAATATACTTTCAGGGAGGCAACCCTGTAAAAAAGTTTTGCTTCCCTTCCGAAAAGGGTCCGTTCTAAAAAAAAAAGAAATTATCACGGGTCCCAATACCTATCTTCTAAAAGAAAAAAAATCCCTTGCATTGAGGAACTTAGGAAGAAATTTGTCCCTAAGAGTAGACCCCGTCTCAGAAGGGATTTGGTGTACAGGGAATCATACAGTGCAGGAAGGCAGAATAGTAGTATTTCTTGTTATAAATAAAAAAGGTAAGAGAAAATCCAGGGAGTGCCGCAATCACAAGCCGCAGCCCTTCCCAGCCATCAAGAGGAAGAGATAACAGACAACCAAACAAGCGCAAATCGAACAACGTACCAAAAGCACTAAGATTAGTGTTCTTTTCCCGAAGCGAGGTAATCGCAATGCTTAAAATACTGAAAAACACAAGAACAAGATAACACAAGGCAAGACTTAAAACAAATGGCTTCGTAGAATAAACCACAAAGCAACAAAGAGTAAGACTAACACCGCGACCACCGTCTTAGAACGGTCAGTAGAATAAACCACCGGGGGTGGTTAAAGCACTTTTACAGCCGGTCAACTTCACCCAGAGTCCCGATGCTACTCTTAATACAGAAATACATAAAAAAAATCGGTTCGCATAAAGGCTCTCGACTCAGTCAATGCATCAAAGCGAACAGCTAAAATGTCGAAAATCATTTGCATCACGAAAACATGCCTATATAATTTTTACCCCCTTAAACCCCACTTTTATATAGTAAACCTGGGGTTTAAGGGGTATACATTATTTTTCTTATTTCTGCTCAAAAACATAGATTTTGGGTATACGTTAGAACCGCCTCTGCGAGGCGGTTCTAACGAGTACCCACAATCTATGTTTTGAGCAGAAATATGAAAAATATTTGATTTTTTTGTCTGAAATTTTTTAATTTTTCGGTGATTAACAGTATATTTGAATAGACGTGTTTTCGTAATGGTGTATCCAAAATCCTTAAACTCACAAGGACCCTATAATTTTGGATATTTGTTTATCCATTAAAACATACTATGGGCTTAGCCAGGTAATTGCGCAAATCCTGTTACTTTCACTATCTTTTTCGTTACTTATCTATCGTATTTGTTCTAGCGTTCTTCATGTAGATTTATCCTATACCACTGTCGAAACTCATTTTGGGAATGAATTGTAGAATATTGTTCTTTGTTCTTTGTTTTTAGGAGTAATTGAAGCTTCTTATGTAACTCGTGGATTCCATCTATATCATAACGTCCTTTTTCCGGTTCCAGTAAATGTATAATGTAATGTAACATACCTTGGAACATATGAATGAAGTTTTCTTTGAAAGGCCCTTATAGTGTCAGTTAAGTAAACCTGCAAAAACAATCTGGTAATCAATAATCTTCCTCTGTCAATGAAATTGTGATACTCGAAGCTCTTGCATCCCGGATTAACTTTGATACTATGATATGTTGATCTATAAATTGCATAACTGAAAATAAACTTCTCCCGGCTATAGCTTTTACTGTTTAGCCTAAGCTAACAAACGTCTGTGTATGGGTACAGTGATTGAGGTTCTTGAATTACCTACCATAACTATGACCAGAATAGTGACCTCTGACTTTCATTGTTCAATATACAAACAACCATTCCAGGCCCAATCCAACCGCCCAATCCATTTTTGTAAGATCTAATCTGCCCGGCTCTGTGTAGGATAGACCTACGGAAACTGAGTTTTGCATAGCTAGTCACTATAGCAGATATACATGTCTTCGGAGTGGTCCTCGCTGAATTGTAGATTTTAGTTTGATATGCTGTTTTCTGATATTAAATACGTGTTCTCCGTGTTAGGAGGCACCGTAGCCAAATGTTTAGAGCTTTTGAATGTAGTACGGAAGGTTGCAGGTTTGAGCATGGCTCAGACGATTAGGTTGAAAACTTTGCTCATCCAGCAGTGAATGAGTAGCCTTCGGATAAGGTTATATGCCGTGAATGGAGAGGATTGGATCAGAATTGCCATAGGATGTGCCTGAGACACGTTGATCTCTATTTCACACTGCCAGTATCGCTGCAAGGTTATTGACACATTAAACGTTACATTATGTTTTGCAGAACCTACCGGTGTGCCAAGCTGCTGTAAATAAAGGAAAAGTTGGGCAACAAGGTGGACACGTCGTTTATGAAGTTTACAAAAACTCGTAAGTATCACAGGTCGCAATGCAGTAGGACTGAAAAAATGTCATATTTGAAGAGCAAAGGTTCAGATCAGTCGGTATAGTATTTGTTGATTGCAAAATCGACAGCGTATAGATCCTAAACAATAAAATATTTGATAAATAGAAGAAGGCCCTTGCATCGCTGTGTTTGTACACACACTGCAGGGAAACATCAACTCCACAACAGGCAGCTTTTTATAATAACCACTTTTCGGATATTCCAAAGTGCAGTTTAACAGTTTTATTTGTTCCCAAAGGTGGCATTTTAGGGAGCTTTCACTGTATTTTGGTCGCGTGATACTAAAATGTGTCTTCGAACAGTTGTGAAATACATATAACATTCAGATCCTACTGCACATCTGCAGTCTGATCGGGGAATTTGCTAAACGTTTATGCATTCTATAGTAACTAAAGATTGTGTAAGCGGACAGCAAAAGTCATGGTAAGACAGCGCAGATGAGCAGGTTGGTCTGGGCCTGTAATGTCAACAAACGCTCAAAGACTAGTTTTTCGCTTGGCGGGGCCGAACGTAAGCGGTTTGTCAAATAACAGATAGGAAGATCGAAATACGTTTTTAAATTTTATTTTTCAAAAGTACTTTTGTTTGATAAATAACGGCAAAGACAAACCAACAAGTGAAGTCACTCAAGATAGGCAAGAACAACAAAGCACAGCCTTCTGAAGGTACCGAATGAGAGACGAAGGAGAGACGTTTCTAAAAATACAGATTTAAATGATTTTAAGTTAATAATTTAGTCGAGAAAACATTATTATGATGTATGAGCTTGCCTCATATGGTCTGGACTGAAACTTACGTTTGTTTCTGGGCCCACCGGGGCTCAACTCGTGTTTATTCCGGTGGTGTTGCTTGACACCCCAGGGATCTCCAAGATACAATGTGTCGGGACAGCTGGAGATCTCTGGGATGTCAAACAACACCATCGAATTACTGGAGCAAAAGAAAACCACCAGTTGAAACCCGGAGGGCCAACACGTTGTTTCTGTTGAGTCCTCATATTCACTTCATTGTAGGCTTTATCTGATATTTGCTGATTTATAGATAAGTTACAAGACCTCCCCTTTGGACCGACAAATATATTTGTTTTACCACTATGGAAGCTGAGGGCGAGGGTCGGGATTTCGTTAAGCTAGTAATTTATTCCTGACCATTCCAAGGGGTAATTTCACTGTGGTTTTTTTTGTTAGATGTTCTGTAGTGTTTCACTAAATTGTTTTTCTTTTCTAAAACTATGTAAGTAAATGGAATTTTCGGTTAGGTTTGGGTAACAGAGTTGACACCTTTTGTGGAAAGGGCTGCCAACTTTTCTTTTTGTTTAATTGTATTTGTCTGTCTTTTTTGATGTCGAGAACGTGTTGTGGATCTGATTGTTTCCGTTCCTAAGTTCACTTATTTACTTTACTCATTCATTATGCCATCTTTTCTTTTTGTTTAATTGTATTTGTCTGTCTTTCCCTTTTATGTCGAGAACGTGTTGTGGATCTGATTGTTTCAGTTCCTAAGTTCACTTATTTACTTTACTCGTTCATTATTTGAATTTGCGGTGTGCATACTACACACCCTTACAGACATGGATGACGTCATAGCCAGATTACCATTTAGGGTTTGGGAATTTCACACCATCTTTTAAGTTACCAATTAAACTCATGTCTGAACCTCCTAGTTGCAATGGTAATGGAACTATGACAGTATGCATATTTAGTGCATACCATTACACATTCGGTTTTATGGTATAATTGTAAAACAAATTTTTTGCATGAAAATGATATTTTCTCAAGCCAAACGCCAAAACCAGATAATTCAATTATGTATTGTAAACATTTATGCTAACATTGCAGAAAAAGTCACCGGCAAAATAAATATAGACCATCAGCTCAGTGGAAGAAATAACTGTAGTCTGTATCAAACTTCGATGAACTGTTTATAATTTCATGAATTTACATACAATATCATCTGCTAACAAGTAGCAAGAACTTATAAACACACTCTGCACTATTTATATACGTTGTTTATTTATTTATTTATTTTTTTTTACATTCTAATTGGATGTGCAGCTAGCCATTCTTTCTACATATACACTTAAGAAATGTTATGTGTATTATTCTAAAACCTATTTTATTCTTTCAGACAAGGGCTACTTGAAGCAAAGTTTCTGGATTATACGCAGTGAATTATTTGACATGCGTGTGCTTGAGTTTGTTATTAAACTAGAACAATGTGTACATGTGTCAGTATTGTTTTCTATTTAGTAATACAAAATATTTCCAGATAGATAGATAGATAGATAGATAGATATGGGACTTAGTTCTCAATAAAAATCTGAAAGGTTGCCTGTGGAACAAAGAACACATTACAGATAGAAAATGGCAGTCTCGGTTTTATTGAGACTCTTCATAAGCAGTAATGAAGTTTGCAACACTGCTTGCGCCCTCTTGCGTATACATGAGCAGAATTCCATTTTCAAAGATACCACAATGGGCTCAATTATTTCAAAGGAAATAAAATTCAAGTCTAAAACATTTTTAAAAAAGGGTAAGAGAAAAGTCCAGGGAGTGCCACAATCACAAACCGCAGCCCTTCCCAGACCCCAAGAGGAAGAGGAAACCGACAAATTAAACACTAAATTTTCTGAACGAATCAAAACAATTATCACCAGAGATAATAATATAAAGGTGAAAACAAAGATGTAAATGCGAAACAAAAGTGCATGTGTTGTGGTCAGCCTATACACAGCTATTCAGGGTTTATATATATATATATATATATATATATATATATATATAATATATATATATATATATATATATATATATATATATATTTTGTGATTGCATGACTGCTGCCAGTCGGAACTAAGACGTGTAGATTTCACAGATTTACCGTATTTATCCTAAATAATCGGACAAACATGCCTGAACAGACAGTGTGGACAGATCAACACCTTAGATCATGAGCAGACGCAGCGTTCTGCGGCGTCTGCTCATGATCTACAGTGTTTGTCACTCATTCATATGTTTCTATATAGCATACATAATCGGAAACGGACATTGAAAAAAAGATAAGAGAAAAGTCCAGGGAGTGCCACAATCACAAACCGCAGCCCTTCCAAGATCCCAAGAGGAAGAGTAAACCGACAAATCTAAACAAGCACAAACCGAACAAACGTACGAAAAGCATTAAGATTAGCTCTCTCTTCCCCAAGCGAGGTAATCGCAATACTAAAAGGACTAAAAAACACAAGAACAAAATGACACACGGAAAGACATACAACAAATCGCCTCGTAGAATAAACCACAAAGCAAGAAAGAGTAAGACACCGGGACCACCGCCTTAGAACGGTCGGTAGAGTAAACCACCGGAGGGGGGGGGGGGGGGGGGGGGTTTAATGCACTTTTACAGCTAGCTAACCACCCTGGGTCCGGATGCTACTCTTAATACAGAAATACATAAAAATTCGGTTCGCATAAAGGCTCCCAACTCAGTCAATGCATCAAAGCGAAAACATAAAAATCAAATTAATCACTATAATAAACAAAGACGAGTACTCATGGCTAATTCTACTGTATGCCAGAGTAAATGAAAACCAATAGTTGAACCACGGCGGGCCAAGCCAAAGACATATCGTCAAGCCCCACCCCACTGGTTAAAGTTTTACGAAGAGGCCGTCATTGAGTCTGAGACCCGAACCACCGTCGTGCAATTAAAGAGTGAAGCATAGCCATCAACAATGATTGGGTTGACAACTAGGCATGCAGTCTGTCGCATAATATCCAGGCTATAGCCAATTCTTTTATAACGGTTAATAAGTTTTCTGAATTGCTCCGAAAAGTTAGATTTAACTACAATTTTTCTAAATCTGTATACTAAGTCACCGTAAAATTCGAGTTCCGATATACCTTGTTGCAGAAGTGTTTTCAGACTGACGCTATATTTTTCTAACAAGGCACTGTGTCTGCGATAAAATTTTGAAAACGCCTTACGAAGTTTAAAATAACGATAGCCCTGCCTAAGAAGTTTGGCAGTAAGGGATTTATTACGGTAGTTAAAGTCATTAAGATTTGAAGAAGCTCTGGCGAATCTTATAAGTTGAGATACGTATACCCCATATGAGGTACGCCGGGGGACATCGCCATCCAGAAAAGGGAAATTGACTATATCAAAATCAAAATCGTCCCGTTTATCATAAATTTTGGTGGAAACTGTACCATTAGATATACATAGATTCAAATCCAAAAAAGGTGCCTCGGTATCGGAAGAATTTGCTCTATTTAACTGGAGTTCTGTAGGATATATCCGGTCCACCATTTGGTCAAAGTAAATATTGTCAATATTTAATAAATCGTCAAGGTATCTTGAAGTTGAATTGAAAGTCTCAATAATGTCAGCCTGATTTTCACGTGAGAGAGACTTCATGAAATCTCTCTCATAACAAAAAAGAAACAAATCTGCAACAAGAGGAGCACAATTAGTTCCCATCGGAATACCAATAGTTTGTCTATAAAGTTTAGTTCCAAATCTAATAAAAATATTATCCAAAAGATAAACAAGGGCATCACAGACTTTTTGACACGACCATAAAGTGTGATTATTATATACATCAGAAGTGAAAAAAAGCACATTCTTCGTTGCAAGCCAAATATCGGGTATTCTCCCGAATAAACGTTCGGTTAATTAAAGCAATAAGTTTATCTTTTATAAGATGATGAGGTAACATAGTATACAGTGTAGAAAAATCATATGTAGACAATTTAGAAGCCTGAAAGTATTTAGCTTTAAATTTATTGAGAACATCATTAGAATTTTTAATTGACCAAAAATAGTTAATTCCGTCCCTTTCGTAAACAGTATCATAGTATCTAATCCAATGCTTTTTAACAGCAGTAAGGCATGAAGTTAGCAGTTTGGACAAAACAGTAGTCGTACAAGAACTAGAATTAGCAATGAAACGTGCTTTATAAGGTCGTTTATGAAACCTTTCATTTTTTGGTGGTGAATTTTTCAATATATTGGAATAAGGGTCATGATATTTGAGCTAGCGCACGAGAAAACCTATAATAAGATCTGTGTGACCACCAAACACTAAGATCAGCTTACATCCACCCAGTATGGCAAGGGTTCTCGTTCATCCCTTTTTGGATAGACTGGAGGCTGTATAAGGCACCTGCGATCAGCGAAGACTGGTCAGAATGCGCGGATACGCATGCTGATCTGATTCTTCGCTGGTCGCACGTCTTATTCTAGGTTTTGCCGTTCGCTGCCTCATTTTCTGTTTACTTTCACGTTTTTACTTTGATGGCTCACTTTTCTGTAAGGATTGCCCTGCTCAGACACGTGTTTATACTTTTCTTCAAGGTAAAAGGGATGTCGGTCAGTTTTCAACCCGGCTGAAGCCCCTCCACGTCCCCAGTGGAATCTGTCTCTGATCGTTCCAAGACAGTATCCATGTAGTAGTTTTTTTGTGTTTTGTTTTTGTACAAACGACTGTGTTGGTCTTGTCATCGTTTTGCGTCTCGTATTTGTTTTGGCGTCTGCTTTTTACGATCTTTAAATCATTCTACTTTCATTTTTGTTTTTTCATTTCTAAGTTTCACAGATGATTTGAAGCTGTGATTGCAACTATTATGTAGATAGAATCTTAAAGAAAATACCTAATAATAACATGTTGGCGCACCAATAGAAAACAAAATTGCTTGCTCCATTGACTGAAAAATTGCTTATTTCGATATGCTCTGATTATCTTATGAAATCAACAACAACAACAACAACAAAAATATTTCTGTTGGTATTTCTTATGTGGAAAGTGACTGCTATAATATTTCTGTTGGTATTTCTTATGTGGAAAGTGACTGCTATAATATTTCTGTTGTTCTTTCTTATGTGGAAAGTGACTGCTATAATATTTCTGTTGTTCTTTCTTATGTGGAAAGTGACTGCTATAATATTTCTGTTGTTCTTTCTTATGTGGAAAGTGACTGCTATAATATTTCTGTTGTTCTTTCTTATGTGGACAGTGACTGCTATAATATTTCTGTTGGTATTTCTTATGTGGAAAGTGACTGCTATAATATTTCTGTTGGTATTTCTTATGTGGAAAGTGACTGCTATAATATTTCTGTTGTTCTTTCTTATGTGGACAGTGACTGCTATAATATTTCTGTTGTTCTTTCTTATGTGGACAGTGACTGCTATAATATTTCTGTTGTTCTTTCTTATGTGGAAAGTGACTGCTATAATATTTCTGTTGTTCTTTCTTATGTGGACAGTGACTGCTATAATATTTCTGTTGGTATTTCTTATGTGGACAGTGACTGCTATAATATTTCTGTTGTTCTTTCTTATGTGGAAAGTGACTGCTATAATATTTCTGTTGTTCTTTCTTATGTGGACAGTGACTGCTATAATATTTCTGTTGGTATTTCTTATGTGGACAGTGACTGCTATAATATTTCTGTTGTTCTTTCTTATGTGGAAAGTGACTGCTATAATATTTCTGTTGTTCTTTCTTATGTGGACAGTGACTGCTATAGCAGTCACTGTCCACATAAGAAAGAATAACAGAAATATTTTTGTTGTTGTTGTTGCTTTTGTTGTTTCATGTAGTGTGTTGGTCATTAGGGTCGCCTAGACAATGAGATTCTAATGTATAATCTTTACATGTTTTTCCTTGCAGACATAACGCTTGGAACGAGTGTAATGCTAGGAATATGTACTTTTACTTTTAGCACTCTCTGAGCAAATTCAGCAGACGACAAATTGATCATATATTTCTTATTTTTCCCAGAAGAAAGATTTGCAATTACATGCAAACTGTCTCGCAAAAATTTGCATGAAGTGTCGAATTCCATTTTCTGGAAAAAAAAATAAGAGAAAATATTTCAAATTGTCGTCTGCTGAAATATTTACTTAACATTCTAAGCATATATTTATACCATTTGATGTGTCGAAATGTGTTGGGTGAGTGGTAAACTGTGTAGATCCTGATCATGCGCCTTTTTGATATGGATCTAGACTGGTTGCTCAGGGCAATCTCCGAATACTTAGAGTAAAATCTTTTACGGTAATGTAGCACATTTAACATATAATAAAACTCAAAGTTTCCATTTTATACACACTGAATATTTTCACCAGTTAAAAACCTGTGCCATTGTTTTAAATGTCTCAAGTTACAAACTGACTATTCTCTTAACTATTAAGGTCAACTTTTTATTGACTGACGGTTAATTATGTTTTGTGTGATTTGGCAAAATACAAAATAAAGAAGGTAAGAGTTTATATGGTAATGTTATTTGTTTTTCCTCCTTCGTATGTTTTATTTGGATTTGGCTACACAATCCTAAATATAAATGCCTTTCTTTCATTTTTCTTCTATTCTTCATTGTTTTATTAATAGGCATCATATTAACCTATTTAGACAGGAGCAGGTAACATGTTGTCTGTACAATGATAAATACAGGAATTATTTTAACGGGATGATACCTTTCTATAATAAGGATATTAAGTCAGTAGAATAATTATTGTTTGCGAGCACTGGCGAATTTATTAAATGATTTGCAACTCTCTGAAATGCTTCGAGATGTCCGTACCTCGACATATCAGATTTACAGAAGAGGTAAAAATAAATCGATCAACCACATTTCACAAATGAATATGTAATATGACTCCCGAGATATATTAAAAATATTGAGGAAAAGAGGAGAAATTTCCATAATATTTTATTACATTTTGTTAGATTTTCATGTTTAAAATAGGGACCAATTTTTCACTTCGAGATAAGCGAAGTCGAGATAACGAGAGTCAACTGTAATTAGATGGGATATGTGACTTTCTGATGATTTTTTAACTGTGTGTTTCGCACACGTTTGTCTTCATTCACGTTGTATTTAGGCTTCACCATAAATGATTTACAGTTGTCCCATGGTGTCGATATCATCACAAAAACATGCCTATATAATTTTGACCCCCTTAAACCCCACTTTTATATAGTAAAACTGGGGTTTACAGGGGTATACACTATTTTTATTATTTATGCTCAAAAAATAGATTGTGGGTACTCGTTAGAACCGCCTCGCCGAGGCGGTTCTAACGTGTACCTACAATCTATGTTTTGAGCAGAAATATAAAAAAATATAAGATTTTTTTATTTGAAAATTTTCAGTTTTTGGAGGTGAAATTTTTATATATTTGAATAGGCGTGTTTTCGTAATGTGTGCTAGATAGTATTTGTCGATCTCACAACAGACCACAACACGAACAAATATGAGCCGCAACGTGAGAAAACGTACCTTCTGACATGTACGCCCAGCGAAGATTCAGATCAATCTTCGCATTGGCGTAGTCTGATCAGGAGCTTCACGGGGCACATTTTGGAGAACAATGGATGCAAAGTTCCTTCTTGACGATAACGAAGACTCTAATCAGGCTGCGCGGATGCGCAGGCTCATTTGAGTCTTCGTTGGGCGCACATGTCAGAAGGTATGTCTTCTCACGTATCTGTTCATGTATTGTTTTCAGCTCAACGGTACCGGCTACATAAAATCACACAATCATATTGATAGGCAAACATGACACCAAAATAAAATACATTTTAGATGATAACTGTGTTATACAAGAGGTTTCCAAATTTTAAAACCTTTCTTCACCTTAAAATAGCAGATGTAATTTTTTACTTAGGTGCCTACCCAAGAACTCGCTTGGTTGGGAATTTACTGTAACTATTCTTTGCCTTACGGCCGTTCTGCTACGAAGAACATTAGCATATGAGCCGCAACGCATCTGACATGTGTGTCCATGAAGACAGAAATAAGACTGCGCATCCGCACATTCTGATCAGTCTTCGTTGTCTGCCTGAAGAGAGTTTGCAACCTTAGCTACCCAAAATGCGCACTATAAAGATTCTGATCAGAATGCGCAGGCTGATATGAATTATCGATGGACGCACATGTTCGAAGATGCATTTTCTGACGTTGCAGTCCTTACGTTGAACCAGCACTTGGCCCAAAAATGACAGTAAAATGCTACTAAACACCAAGCGGACACACGCCGTTTATAAAACGTCGAATTAAGGTAACGTTGCATTTTAGTAAATGCGACGTTATATAAACGTCATTACCGTTATTATTATAAGCAGAGTAATAGTTAAAAATAGTGTTTGTATTTTCTTTTGTAGATGAAATAAAATGGACATAAAAGGTATGACAGTGTATCACACTTTTTTAACTTGTTAAAAAGATTGTATTTTTAAGCAGCTTGTAATTTGTAATGAACATCACACCATTGACATGTATTCGTTTCTTTGTACTATGGATAAATACAATTTGTTTCAAATACACGTGCGATTTAAAATTTCGGTTTTGATATGCAATTTTGTCGCACCTGCTTGAGCACTCCGCGACAAAATCGTATACTGAAACCAAAATAGGTGACCCGTTTTCCGTCCCGGCGTCCGTCCGTCCGTCCATCCGTGGTATCACCTTGTGGCTATCGGCCTACATATAATTGCCCAGTGACTTGTCTTTTTTACATGAATTTTTAACTCGTTTCACAATACTGACAGGCGCCTGCAGTTGCGCCGCCTTCCTCGGAATTCTTGTTATGAATTGTAAGGATATATTTAATTCATTTACATAACGATGTTAATAAGAAATTGATATCCGCGTGAAAATTACTTTTATTATCTTATAAAGTAAGTTGTCGACACGATACATTTTGGTACGTGCCGATATTTTGTTCTATGTTTAGAAACAATGGTGAGCGAACTGTATCTTAGAAGTGAATGATTTTTAAATGAGTACTTTCTGTTTTATGATGATGATTATAATTATTATTATTATTATTATTATTATTATTATCTGTTTGTGCTTAGTGTTTGAACTGCATCAGGAGATAAGGGCGAGGTTTTCGTGCGAATTAAAATATAAGTGAAGACACCCAGGATCACAAACACGAAGCACACCGAGGCACCAAACGAAGGAGAAATGAGAAGCAAAGTGTTAAATCCCCTTCCACTATAGTAGTTTTCTTATCGGCCGTTCCAAGGCGGATCCTCTGTTGCAGTTCTTTTTTGTGCATGGAAAATATAAGTGAAGACACCCAGGATCACAAACACGAAGCACACCGAGGCACCAAACGAAGGAGATATGAGAAGCAAAGTGTTAAATCCCCCTTCCACAATAGTAGTTTTCTTATCGACCGTTCCAAGGTGGATCCTCTGTTGCAGTTCTTTTTTGTGCATGGCTGGTTTCATCGTATGTGGTGTTTGTTTTGTCATTGTTTGTTCATCATCTCTCCTTCTTTTCTGAGCTTCGTGAAGGTTGTGCTTCCTGTTGACCTTTCCTGGACAGCTCACATATATTTTCGGTTATCATCACATGAATGATACACAAATGCATCTGCTACTATGGTAGAATATGTCAAATGTTTCATATAGATATCTGGAAACTGTTGAACGTTCCATTTCAACATTGCTGTCTACGCCCAGACAATCTTAGAGTTTGTTATTGATCCGGAAACACTTTATGAAAGGTCATGGACTGGACCAATGCTATTTTGCACAGACTGCTCATCGTTAACGTAACTAAGTATTAGCTTTCACAGAAAAGCTTGATCTAGACAGCGTAGACCAAGCTTTTTGTGAAAGCTAATACTTGTAGCTATAAGAGTGGTTCAATTTATTATCAATGCTTCAGAAACCTGGCGCATTGTAGACAAGTTATTTTGGAGCGACCTGGAGGTAGATCAAGAGGGCCTTGTCACAGTAAACGAAGTAGGTCGGTGTTTGAGGCAACAAGGAATTAATGTTTCCAATTTCGTTTTGCTCAGATTGGTTTCTGAAGACAGTGTGCGTAAGTTTATTTTTCTCTTCATATTTCTGTAAAAACACTCGGAAATGCACTACTATAAGAAAAAGTCGTTGACATACCAAACCATGGTTTAAATTTATATATGATCATATTCCTCAAGCTTCATCCAGTTTAAATTATTTCAAAAAATAATGTTGAAGGTCAGGAAGATCTACAGTCGAGGACACAATCACGCACGGCGCTTAAATCCTGTTGAAATGACTACAAATAAAATCGATAAAGCTTTCCCTTGAAGATAAAAAAGAAATAAATAAAAACAAAAATCAATAAAAGAATAAATTAATAAATAAATAAATAAGAAAGAAAGTTGCGGTTTTATTGATAATCTTCATATGACAGCAATGCAGCTTGCAGGGCTGCAAACGCCCCTTAGCACTGTGTAAACGTAACTTTAAGGTTCCTGTATCAGAAAGGGGTTCAATGATCCCAAGGTTATAACAATAAAACTACACCATTACGAAAACACACCTATTCAAATATATTGAAAATTTCACCCCAGTTTTACTATATAAAGTGGGGTTTTAAGGGGGTCAAAATTATATAGGTATGTTTTCGTGACGTTATGATAAAGTACGGGGAGACTTTTACGTCAGCCACAGTTTTCTTTGTGTTACGTCCTCTGGTCCTGTTAGCTGTCTTAATATTGTTTTGAGTGGATCCTGTCTAGTACTGTGACCACCCTGTGGGGGAACAGCGAGCAGATTACTTTCCTTTTCTTTGATTTGTGGCGTGTGTACTGACTGTCATGGTTTGTTTTCTGTTCCTCTTGGTGTCATCGGTAGGCCCTTTTTTTGTGATTGTGGCTGATCCTGGACATCTTCTATATTATTTTACAGGATAGTTTTCGAAATACATAGACATGTTCTATTCCAGTTTAGCCTTCCGAACTAATCACACAGCTAGCATTCTACTTCTCTATATCGGACCGTTATCGGCCCTATAAGATTCATTCTACTCAAATCGACAACGGCCCGTTATCGACCCTTTCAGCCCAGAATAAAATAGCATCTGTGCAAACTGTACACCCAGATGTGATGGCTCGAAACTAGCAGTCTCGTCTAGATTACACTGTTTACTATTCTGTTTTCTTTTTATTTGAGACTGAAATCTCTTTTTGCATCAGTGGACATGTCCAAATTCAAGAATGGAAGAGTCCAGTTCAGAAACTCGGGAATCAAGAATTTAAGTAGAATGCTAGTTTGTTATTTTTTTGCTCCCAAAGAATTTTGTCATTTGTAAACATTGTCTAATCATTTAATATTTTCTTCATTTTGTAATTTTATCTTTTCTGTTGTCTTAGTGTCACTTAAAGTTATTATAAAATATTATAAGGGATTGGATACATTATCAAGGGAAGTAACTATATAAAATTTATATGTTTATTACATATTAAGATATCAGTAATAAGTAATACAGTGTCCAGGTTTAAGGCCATTGTATACACCTTTTCAATTGTTCTTTTTGTCGTTTTCTCTCTATATATGCGTTCTGTGCACACTATTCTCTGTATTCGGTTTGGGATAGGTTCTCCGCAGCGGTTCATAAACTTTGAGACTTTCATAATAGAGGATGGCGGTTAGGATACTAACAGTTAATTGCCAGTGACTGTCGTCAGTAGAATAAAGGACTGACGTATCCTCCTATTTAAAATCTAAGCAATGTCATATATATTGCCTACAAGATATTCATGCAACTCCAAGAATGGAGAATTTATTCGTTCACAATGGGGAAATTACTGTCTGTTTAGCTATGGAACATCAAATTCAGGAGGGGTAGCAATTTGTTTTCAAAAAAAACATAGATTACAAAATACACAGTCATAAATCAGACCCAGATGGAAATTACATTATTGTAGATCTAACCATAGATGACAATAGACTCACGCTCGTCTGTCTCTATGGTCCAAATAAAGATTGCCCAGAATTCTTCACTACCGTTATTAGACATATAGAAACTTTGAATAATAATACTTCTATTCTGTGTGGTGACTTTAATGTTGTGCAAGATCCAGACTTGGATTACTATAATTACTGTGGCATTAATAACAATAAATCTCATGAAAAAATCCTAGAAATAAAAGAAAATCTCAATCTTATAGGTCCATTCAGAGAAGCTAATCCCAAATTAAGAAGATACACATGGAGGAAGAAAACTCCATTGAAGCAAGCAAGACTTGACTATTTTCTAATATCTGAAAACTTACTCTCTTCGATTGATAAATGTGTAATAGATTGATAAATTTGTAATAGAAAGTAGTTACCGTTCAGACCTATCTATGGTTGCTTTACATATTAATTTAACGCAGTTTATTAAAGGTAAGCCTCTTTGGAAACACAATAATTCACTTCTGTCAGATATTAACTATTTAAAAACTATGAATGACAAAATAAATGATGTTAAAAAACAATATGCAGTACCGATATATAATCTTGAGAATTTACATAAAATACCAAACGATCAAATTCAATTCACAATAAATGACCAGTTGTTTTTAGGAACTTTGCTAATGGAATTAAGAGGAAAATCAATTTCCTATTCAAGTTTTATAAAGGAAGAAAACGAGACACAAGAAAGGAAAATAGAAAACAAAATAGAAGAGATAGAACACAATCTTACACCAGAAAATTCTATAGCTTTAGATGAACTAAAAGATCAGTTACAGACTTTACGTAAACATAAAATGCACGGCCACCTAATCAGATCTAGAGCAAAAATTATTGAGGAAGATGAAAAACCGACAAAATATTTCTGCAACTTAGAAACACATAATTACTCAAACAAAATTATTCCCAAAATAGAAAAATCTGAAGGAACAATAATAACAGAG
The DNA here is from genome assembly GCA_964016985.1 of Anodontia alba. Classification (NCBI taxonomy): domain Eukaryota; kingdom Metazoa; phylum Mollusca; class Bivalvia; order Lucinida; family Lucinidae; genus Anodontia; species Anodontia alba. The sequence goes on from OZ024825.1 coordinate 122,787,603, forward strand.
CAAAGTAGTATTTTGAAAGAAGCTAAGCAATTTTACGAACATTTATACTCAAATAAAGATGAACAGTTATCAGACATAACCTTATGTCAGGAATAGCTGGATCTGATGTTCAAATACTTAAAAGAAAGAATCTGATGCTACTGAAGGATTCATAACTTTAAAAGAAGCAGCTGTAACTTTAAAATCAATGTCAAACAATAAAAGTCCAGGGTCAGATGGTTTTAGTGCAGAGTTTTTCAAAGTATTTTGGAAAGAATTGGGTCAATTTATAGTTAGATCAATAAATTATGGATTTCAAAATGGAGAACTTTCAGTAACTCAAAAAGAAGGTATTATAACATGCATTCCAAAGGATAATAAGTCACGCAGATTTTTAACTAATTACAGACCAATATCATTACTCAATACAGTATACAAAATAGCATCAGGGGCAATAGCAAATAGAATAAAACCTACTCTGCAAAAACTTATCCATACCGATCAAGCAGGGTTTATTTCTGGGCGATTCTTAGGAGAAAACATAAGACTTATATACGATATTATGCACTATACAGAAGAACAAAACACACCAGGTTTCAGATTTGTTTCTTTTTAGTTATGAGAGAGATTTCATGAAGTCTCTCTCACGTGAAAATCAGGCTGACATTATTGAGGCTTTCAATTCAACTTCAAGATACCTTGATAATTTATTAAATATTGACAATATTTACTTTGACCAAATGGTGGACCGGATATACCCTACAGAACTCCAATTAAATAGAGCAAATTCTCCCGATACCGAGGCACCTTTTTTGGATTTGAATCTATGTATATCTAATGGTACAGTTTCCACCAAAATTTATGATAAACGGGACGATTTTGATTTTGATATAGTCAATTTCCCTTTTCTGGATGGCGATGTCCCCCGGCGTACCTCATATGGGGTATACATATCTCAACTTATTAGATTCGCCAGAGCTTCTTCAAATCTTAATGACTTTAACTACCGTAATAAAGCCCTTACTGCCAAACTTCTTAGGCAGGGCTATCGTTATTTTAAACTTCGTAAGGCGTTTTCGAAATTTTATCGCAGACACAGTGCCTTGTTAGAAAAATATAGCGTCAGTCTGAAAACACTTTTGCAACAAGGTATATCGGAACCAGAATTTTACGGTGACTTAGTGTACAGATTTAGAAAAATTGTAGGTAAATCTAACTTTTCGGAGCAATTCAGAAAACTTATCAACCGTTATAAAAGGATTGGCTGTAGCCTGGATATTATGCGGCAGACTGCATGCCTAGTTGTCAACCCAATCATTGTTGATGGCTATGCTTCACTCTTTAATTGCACGACGGCGGTTCGGGCCTCAGACTCAATGACGGCCTCTTCGTAAAACTTTAGCCAGTGGGTTGGGGCTTGACGATATATCTTTGGCTTGGCCCGCCGTGGTTCAACTATTGGTTTTCATCTACTCTGACATACAGTAGAATTGGCCATGAGTACTCGTCTTTGTTTATTATTGTGATTAATTTGATTTTTATGTTTTCGCTTTGATGCATTGACTGAGTTGGGAGCCTTTATGCGAACCAAATTTTTATGTGTTTCTGTATTAAGAGTAGCATCAGGACCTAGGGTGAAGTTAGCTAGCTGTAAAAGTGCTTTAACCCCCCCCCCCCCCCCCCCCCCCTCGGTGGCTTACTCTACTGACCATTCTAAGGCGGTGGTCCCGGTGTTAGTCTTACTCTTTGTTGCTTTGTGGTTTATTCTACGAGGCGATTTGTTGTATGTCTTTCCGTGTGTCATTTTATTCTTGTGTTGTTTTCAGTCCTTTTAGTATTGCGATTACCTCGCTTGGAGAAGAGAGAGATATCTTAGTGCTTTTCGTACGTTTGTTCGATTTGTGCTTGTTTGGATTTGTCGGTTTCCTCGTCCTCTTGGGGTTTGGAAAGGGCTGCGTTTTGTGATTGTGGCACTCCCTGGTCTTTTCTCTTACCTTTTTTTACTTTTATTAATAGATTTTGAAAAGGCCTTTGACTCTGTCTCATGGTCATTTATATAAGAAACTTTGAAATACTTTGGTTTTGGCACATCAATTATACAATGGATAAAGCTCTTCTCTAACAATGCAAAATTAGCTGTAAATCAAGGAGGCAATCTTTCAGACTTTTTTTTTACATAGGTAGAGGCTGTCGACAAGGAGACCCTGTGTCTACCTGTCTATTTGTACACTGTGCTGAAGTCCTTGCAATTAAAATAAAAAACAATAAAAATATCAAGAGAATAACTATTAATAATACCGAATACAAGTTGTCACAATATGCAGATGATACATCGGTAATATTAGATGGTTCATCCACCTCATTAAATGAAACGCTTAAAGTACTATCTAGCTATGCAAAATATTCAGGTCTTATATTATAAATTTCGATAAAACTAGTGTAGTCTGGATTGGAAAGAAAAAATACAGTACTGACACCATTAAAACAAGATGGAAAAACTATCATGGGTTAAAAGTAACTTTAAATTATTAGGAATACACTTTAATGTTGAATTACACACAATGTTAGAGTTAAATTATAACGAAAATCTAAGTAAAATGAAAAATCTTATTCAGATTTGGAAACGTAGATATCTTACCCCACTTGGGAAAATAACTGTTATTAAATCTATCTTGATATCATTACTAACTCATCTATTTATATCTTTACCAAACTCAACCAGCAGTATCATAAAACAACTGAAGACCATGCTACTGGATTTCTTATGGGAAGGACCTCCAAAAATAAAACGAAATGTGCTTGTAAAAGAATACTCAGAGGGGGGATTAAAATGATAAATATTGATGTATTTATTAAAGGATTGAAAGCCACTTGGATTAGACGATTAATAATTAGTAATAGTAAGTGGCAGTATATCATAAAATCAAATTTAAACATAAAAGACTTGATAAACTTTGGAAAATCATACTCTTTGATAAGTCATTGATAAAACAAATTAATAATCTTTTTTGGTCAGATGATGTAAAATCCAATTCCTCAGTTATACAACTTAAAGAAAAGAACACAAGTGAATATTTTTTTATCGAGTCCAATTTTTCACAACCCAAAATTACTAATAGGAAAAAAGACAATCTTTTATCAGCAGTGGTATAACAAAGGAATTTGCTATATTAATGATATATTCAAAGAAAATGGGGAATTCTATAGTGAGTTAGAATTTGTGCATAAATATAATATAAATACTAATTTTCTACAATTTAATGGTTTAAAAGCAGCCATAAAAGTGTTTGCTAAAAAATTAAAACTTCATACTATAAGGAACAAATTAAGTAACCCAATGCTACCAACAAACATCTCTGTTTTTCTTAGATCAACTAAAGGCAGTAAAGATCTATACAACATTCTCAATCAAAACAACTACACCCCGACTTCAAAGGAAAAATGGCAAAAAATCTATGATATTGAGGAAGAAACTTAGAAAGCTATTTATAGTGCTCCTTTTAAACAGATTTGTAGCACTAAACTACAATGGTTTCAAGTTAGTATTATACATAGATTACTTCCAACCAAAAAATACTTATATAATATCAAAGCAGTGGACTCTCCAAACTGTTACTTTTGCTACCAGGAAGAAACAATACAACATATGTTATGGTCCTGCCCTGAAACCTTTTCGTTAATCAAACAACTGAATCAGTGGTTAACAGCAACTAACACATATACAAACAATGTAGAAGAATTATTTATTTTTAATATAGGAAAGAACATAGAAGAAGCAAATCAACATACCATCTTAGTAACAAAATATTATATTTATTTAACAAAACGACTGAACAAGCCACTCTTTAATAGCCTTGAAGCACAGACTTAAAAACTATTATCTTATAATATTAAAAAGCATAGCAGTAAAAAAATAAGAAGTTAGATACTTTTGAAAAAAAAAATGGAATACTTATTAAGACTTACTTGAAAATACTTAAATTTAAACACTAAAATCTACACACATGCAGAAACCTGACAATATTGCTGTCATACCCAACATCCTATATATCAACTATAATGGAAGAACCAAGGCGGAGAATACCCCAAACATAACCTCTCTCTTTCCCTCTTTCTTTTTCACAATTTTTCAGTTACAAACTAAACTTAAACATGTATATGACAATTAGAAGTTATTTGTATCAAGATAAAATATGTCGATGTATAATATACAGCTGTGTAGTTATCATACCCATATTTGTTCATCATAGTTTCTGACTATATTGTAAGGTATATCAAGGGATGGTCCTCCCCGACCCTTGATTAATCATTTGACGGAGACAATAAATGGGTTACTGAATAGTAACTGAATAAAAATTGTTTTGTTCCTCTCTAAAAAGGGGTCTACTCAAAAAGGAAAGAACTTGCTTGCCGTGTGATGGATATGTTTTCCTTTTAGAGTAGACCCGTTTACAGAAGGGGATTGATTTGCAGGATGTCAACAGGAAAAAATATATGTGACTCGCCACAGGAAAAGCCACAATCACGAAGCAGAGCCTTCCCGAGGCACAAAGAAGGAGATATGACAAAATACATTACAAAAACACGCCTATTCAAAAACATTGAATATTTTACCACCAAAAAATGAAAATCTTCAGATAAAAATTCTGATATTTTTATATTTCTGCTCAAAACATAGATAGTTTTACTCGCTAGAACTGCCTCGCCGAGGCGGTTCTATCAGTACCAACAATCTGTTTTCAACAGAAATAAGAAAAATAATGTATACCCCTGTAAACCCAGTTTTACTATATAAAGGTGGGGTTTGAGGGATCAAAATTATATAGGCGTGTTTTCGTGATGAAAATAATTAATCAAAATATCATATGAGCCAGCGCATGACAAAACCAACAAAATGGCATGTGCGCCCAGCGAAGACTCAGATCAGCCTGGGCATCCGCCCAGTCTGATCAGAGTCTTCTCTGTCCGCATGAAAAAAGCTTGGGTCATTAGCTACCCATTGAGCGCACAGCAATGACTGTGATCAGACTGCGCGGATGCCCAGGCTGATCTGAGTCTTCGATGCCCAGGCTGATCTGAGTCTTCGATGCCCAGGCTGATCTGAGTCTTCGCTGGGCCTGCATGCTATTTTGCGGGTTTTGTTATGCGCTGGCTCCTATATAAATTCACCTTCGCATGACCAAAGAAGATGGAACCGCAACAGAGGAACTATCTTGGAAGTCACGAAAGTTAAGTCCCTTGTGAAATATAGGGGTAAATATTTCAAGCTTAACCAGTCTCCTTGGTCCAAATTATCGCAATCAATGGGAATAACTGCGAAGAAGGACACGGCTTAATTGACAACTGACAGATGAATTCCATTTATCTACTATAAGTGTTTACTGCATACTCGCAAATTATTTTTCTCGCATTGCTTTATATTTGATAGCAAGCCATGAAATGGGCCATGAACAGTTTGTTGTCTTGAAGAAGAAGCTTAAAGAAGAATTGCGTTTAAAAGCCGGGGTAAATGAAAATATACAATTGTTTTAAAAGTTTTTGAGTTGTGGTTGGCATTTCAATTTAGAATTTCTACAGTTACGTATCAGTCTTACCTGTTATTAACTTCTACTTGATCAGATTGTATTTACAAGTGATTTACCTTATTTACCCTAAGTATTCGGACTGAGAGGACTATGGAAACTCTGTAGACCCAAGTAGGACGTTACAGAACGTCTGATTAAGATCTAAAATGTTTTTTACAAATCCAGCAGTATTAGACTCGCCCATAGGTATCTATATAGAATTGGTCAAATTTCAGGGCAAGCATGGTAAGTAGTGAAATTGTCCGAATATTTAGCGTTAATACAGCAACCCGTTAATGTCTAGATATCGTCAGAGTAATCTTCCAACAGCAAAAATGTACATGAAGATACCCAGGAAAGAGAACATTTAAAAAGCAAAGGCTTTCCGAGCCACCGAAAGAAGAAGAGATAAGGAGAAAATTGAACCAGCGCAAGACAAACCCTACAATAAGACGTGTCTAACTAGCAAAGACAGATCAGCCTGTATATCCACCCAGTATGGCAAGGGTTCTCGTTTATCCCTGTGTGGATAGTCCGGAGGCTGTAGAAGGCACAACCAATCTGCGCAGTCTGCTCTGAGTCTTCGCTGGGCGCACAAGACTTAATGTAGGTTTAGTCATGCGTTCGCTCGATTATAAGACACAGCATAACAGTTTCTATAAACAACATACAAACGAAAAAGAAGTTCAATAGAAGAATTGCCTAGGAAATGTCGGCAAAAAACTACTGGTGGACCGAGGTGATGAGGGGAAATCTAAATTACAAATATGTATTCGGTCTATGTAGGGCAATCTACCTCATCAGTGAAACTTCATAGAAAAACATACTCAAAACATGATGAAGGGCTCAATGGCCATCTGAAGTCAGAGCAAAAGAGAAACACAAGTTGGACCACGATGGTCCCGACCACAGCCGGCAATGGAGGAACGGGCCGTCATTCAATCTGTGGCCTCGTGATCACCGTCGTGCAATTAAAGAGGGAAACATAGCAACAGACAGGCGCTTTTCTCATCCGAAAAATGCTGATATCTTTCTTATTTCTCCATGAAAACATATGTTGTGGGCACTCAGTAGAAGCGCCTCGGCGAGTCGCTTCTAATGAGTACCCACAACATACGTTTTCGTGGAGAAATAAGAAAAATATTATGTGGATACCCCCTCTTATCTGTAGCTATGGGAAAGCAAAGTTATTAATCGTAATTGGGTTAACAGCAACCATACATGTAATGTGCCGTGTAACATTCATATTGTAACCAATCTTTTTTTAACGAAGTACAACTATTTCAAACTATTCCAAAAACAAAAACCACACAAGAACAAGCAATTACTAACAGACTCAGTTTGCGCTAAAATATGGGTTCCGATACACCTTCCCTGCAGAAACGTTTTCAAGCCAACGTTATATTTGGAAATAAATAAATTCATAATGACAGCGATAAAACCTGGAAAATTGTCACGTTTCTGGTACCGATATGCCTGTTTTAGAGATAGTTAGCCATTAAAAGTTTTATCCCCTTATTAAAACCACCGACTTTATCAGCTGCTCTAGCAAAACGAATAAATAAAGAAATATGTACACCGTATGATTTGGCCGAGACACCGACAGCCCTCCGACTCGCCCCTACCCCATCCTCCACCCTAAAAATTTACTATTTCGAATCAACGTCATCCCGTTTTGTTTTACATGTTCTTTTCACAGAATTTCTTTCATTAGATATTGATATTAAATCCAGAAACGGGACATCGGTATCAGAGGTATTAGCTTTGTATGGCAGATCTTTTGTACGAATTATAGCTACCATTTCGTGAAAGTAATCATTATCACTATTTAGTAAAAAAGGTAAGAGAAAAGTCCAGGGAGTGCCATCCAAATATCCGAGAGCTTGAATTGAATGCTTCAGTAACACCGGCTTGACTTTGAAAAGAAAAAAAATCGCTTTCGTAACATAGAAGAAACAAATCTGTAATCGGGAGGGCTACAATTTCTGCCCATCAGTTTACCCAGTACATGTATTTGTTTGTATAATTTTGTACCAAAGCAGATAGGAGTATCAGAACGTTCTGATAAGTCCAGTAGATATAATGCTTATAATCCTCAGTACTGAAGAAAAGCATGTTTCTAAGAAATATCAATGTTAATGGAATTCTCTATTGTGAAAGGTCTTTCAGTCAGATTAATTAAGTTTAACTTGTATCAGTTTGTTGCTTAAAGCATAAGAAACACCATATTTAGACAAACTAAACCCGCGGGCATATCTAGATTTGAATTTATTTAAACATTACCAGAATGTTAATTGTTTAAGACAAGCCTGTGTATCTTCACTTATATTGTACTGGATTTTTCATATAATGTATCGTAGCATTTTATTGCATGTTTAAAAAGCAGTAAGACAAGAAGTTTATAAAGTTGAGAATGACCGGAATGGGCCATTATCTATTTGAAGTGGTGTTATATAGAAACCGCTAATTTACCTAGTTATCATATGAAATATGTTTTCTATATGAGTCCGAACAACTGAATAAGAACGATCTATCAAAATTTACAGGATTCATCAGATCCACAGGAGGACCTAAAGAAAAGAAAAGGTCAGAAATTATTTGTTATCTGAATTTTAAAAATGGTTTACAAATACTAAAGGAAACAAACTACGTGTGCCAGAACCATATTAAAATACTTCATGATTACCGAAAAGAAATATTTTAATATGGTTCTGACACGCGAAAAGAAGTATAACATAACTCAGTCTAATATAAACAAATATAGCCGGAAATAGAGTTGATGCTTATTTCAAAATGGCTATTCACGAACAAACTCTGTGAAAAGGGGTCTGGTATCTTCGCTTCATTGATGTGTTCCTTGCTGCCAAATAATTCCTCTTTACATAATTTATCATACTACATTACAGCTGGTGTATATTGCCGTATAGTGGCGGCAAAACCTCTCCTCTTACTTCATAAGAGTGTAGATTATATTTTCGGGGGTTTTGGAATCTTTTGGACGACAGAGTCTGATTCATGAACTTGTGAAAATTATACTAATAACGTTGTACTGAATACGCGCCTAGAGGTCATGAACAATGTTGCTTTTTACGTTACTGCTCAGACAGACTTAGTAAAACCAAACATATAAGTAAATATTCCCAGGAAATGCCACAGTCACAAAGCACAGCCCTCCCGAGGCACCGAACGAGGGACAGATGGGGAAAGAATAATGACAAAACATGTCACATATGATAGTACAGACGCATAGACAAAGAAAAACTGCAATAGAGAAACAGCCTTTAGACGGTTCATAGGAAAACTACTTGGGGCAAAACCTAGTCCTAGTGGTCCTCTATTTCATCTGTTAAGCATCACAGCGAAACAAATATAATCAAAAACACTGTGATGAAAGACAGCAAAGAGCTCAATGGCGATTTTAAGACAGAACACGAGAAAACCTCAAACAGAACCACGATGAGCCCGGTCTAAGAGCCCGATTGGGCCCGTTGTGGTATCCTTGAAAATGAACTTCTGCTAATGTATACGCTAGAGGGCGTAAGCAGTGTTGCAAACTTCATTACTTCTTATGAAGAGTCCCAATAAAACCGAGACTTTCGTTTTCTATTTGTAATGTTTTCTTTGTTTCCAAAGGCAACCTTTCAGATCTGTATTTAATAGTCACGCGCGGACGATCTGAAACAGATAATGCCGTCATTTAGTCTGAGAACCACCCAGCGTCGTGCAGTTAAAGAGGAAAGCAAAATTATCAATCATAATTGGGTTTGCACGTTTGCAGTTTGCCGCAGAATGTCCGTGTTGTAACCTATCTTTTTGTAGCGAGTGACAATCTTTTTAAATTGCCCTGTAAAGTCAGAAGAACGCCCTTTATTCATCGCGTCTATACAAACTGTTCTGAAGTGTTCTGTTCTATCACAGCGACGTAAACGTAAAACTCTTCTTTATGCATTTCATCTGTATATTCGATTTTGCCATCGTTACACATGGTACATTTATAATAATTACCCTAAATATTATGAAAATACATATTTTGAAAACTGCTCATTTTATTTGTAGCCTACTACCTGTATCAGTGGAAGGAATACTCAGGATCGAGGAACGCGGACGGTGAAATCCCTCTCTCAGAGCTAGAAAATGTCATCTTTTGTGAATGCAATCCTACAGGAGAACTGCTGAATGCAATCAAGGCTATCAAAAATGACGGCAAGTGGCATAATGTTTCAATACAATGTTGTTCATGGTACTGCTTTAAAGAGAATAAAATAGTTTATTTATCGAGGTCCAACTAACAGCAGACTTTTAGCATACAAAATAAAATCTTGGCTAATTACAGTCGAACCTCAATAACTTGAACATCTTTGTGTTCTAGACATAGGTAGTTTGAGCCATTGAGGGTATAACGCCAGGTCAAGAGGCAAATGGATATGATTTAGTGATGTCTTCGATCTTTATAATAATGGTATGTTGAGTGTACAAATTAGGATCGCCTCAAAGAGGCGATTCTTATGAGTACACATAACATACATTTCATGATAACATAAGAAAACTTCTCTTAAATATCCATGAATATTTACTTTCTTTGGCTATCAAGAGAATTTCTTAGGGACTCAAAAACGAGTTCGATTTAACCATGGTAACTGAGCCATCGGTGGTCAGAGTCATTAAGTTTTTACTGTATCTATCATTACGAAAACACGCCTATTCAAATATATTGAGAATTTCACCTCCAAAAACTGAAAATTTCCAGATAAAAACTCTGATATTTTTCATATTTCTGCTCAACATACATTGTGGGTACTCGTTAGAACCGCCTCGGCAAGGTGGTTCTAACGAGTACCAACAACCTATGTTTTCGAGCAAAAATAAGAAAAATAATGTATACCCCTGTAAACCCCAGTTTTACTACATAAAAGTGGGGTTTAAGTGGGTCAAAATTATATAGGCATGTTTTCGTTACTCATGGTTCGGTATAATGACGCAAAGAAAACTATTACCTTAAGGCAGTATGTGAACAGTTTCTCTCCAGACCAACTGGCCTTTGCATTCTGGAACCCTTTGATTCTACAATAATGAATAGTAGTTTTTTATGTACATTATCATACTGTTCTGTAAGATATGATCTGTGGTCTACTCCTTTGTGATAACAAACAAGATTCAAAAAAAGGTAAGAGGTAAGTGCCACAATCACAAACCGCAGCCCTTCCCAGACACCAAGAGGAAGAGGAAACCGACGAATCCAAACAAGCACAAATCGAACAAACGTACGAAAAGCACTAAGATTAGCTCTCTTTTCCCCAAGCGAGGTAAGCGCAATGCTAAAAGGACTGAAAAACACAAGAACAAAATGACACAAGGTAAGACATAAAACAAACAAGGCTTACCGGCCAGCTAGGGTATTGAAAAACATGGCATATCAGCATCACATACACGCTGAGGAAAGCATTAGTCTATCCCAAAGACTTAGTGGAAAAAGAAAATACCTCTGGAGTAATGTACCCGTGCTACTCTTGTGGATTGAAATACACCGTTGAAACGGGCAGAAAATTCAACACGAGACTAAATGAACATTAGTAAGATGCCAAACAAGTGCCATAAGTATACACCAGGTCAGAGCGAAAGTCTTTTGCAACATGTTTTATCAAAAGTGCAGTAACAGATCGTATCGTTAAGGCTAACTATGTCTTCGATTGGGAGGGGGCAGAACAGTTGACAGGGACAATATTCAGAGACTCATATAAGTCAAACAGACTATCAGTATCAGTCATTCGCCGCACGTCTTGAACCAGGAACAGGGGAGAATACTACCTGAACAAAATCTATGGTTCTCGCTGGGAACCGAAACTGTCACATTAAGTGAAATTTTTATTGGGATTTGTTAAAAAAATTTTTTGGGATAAAGACAGTCAAGATTACAATTTCAATGTTTGACATTTTACTGTGCATGCATATTGTATCTTGTCAGGCGTTTTTGTCACCAGTCAGTCAAACGGTTGTTAGTTACAAACGTGAAAACATCTGCGTTTTATGTAGTGTTTAAAAAGGAAACAAGAGAAAAATTAAATCACGCTTAGTATTTGTGTGATGTATTCCAAACAGCCATGCCAAACATCACTTTGTTCTTATGTATTTCTGTATAAAGAGTAGCATCGGGAACCAGGGTGGCCGCCTGTAAAAGTGCTTTAAACCCCTCCCCCTCCCCCACCCCCGCCCCGGTAGTTTATTCTACTGATCTTTCTAAGGCGGTTGTCCTGGTTTTGTTCTTGTTCTTTGTAGCTCTTTGTACATGTAGGTTTGTGGTTTCCGCATTGCTTTCTGTTTTTTCTATATATGTTGTGATGCTAGCATTGTGGTCTCCGTCTTCAGTAGTTGCCCTCTTTGCTTTCTGTTTTACTAGTTGTGTTGTGATGCTAGCATTTTGGTCATCTTCAACAGCTGCCCAGTTTGCTTTCTGTTTTACTAGCTGTGATTAAGAAAGGCATCGGGACCCAGGATGAAGTTAATCGGCTGTAAAAGTGCTTTAACCACATCCCCCCACAACACACACACACCCCGCTCCTCCCGGTGGTTTATTCTACTGACCGTTCTAAGGCAGTGGTCCCGGTGTTAGTCTTACTCATTGTTGCTTTGTGGTTTATTCTACGAGGCGATTTGTTGTAAGTCTTGCCTTGTGCTGTTTTGTTCTTGTCGTTATCAGTCCTTTTAGCATTGCGATTACCTCGCTTGGGGAAAAGAGAGCTAATCTTAGTGCTTTTCGTACGTTTGTTCGATTTGCGCCTTCTTGGTTTATCTCTTCCTTCATCCCCTTCGTATCTGGGAAGAGCTGCGGCTTGTGATTGTGACACTCCCTGGACTTTTCTCTTACCTTTTTTTGCTCATCTTTGCTTCTTTATAGGCTTTATACGTGATTTATTTGTTGCCCGTAATGATTCAAGTATGAATTAGAAGACCTTCACATGTACCGAACAAATATATGTTTTACTACTATGGAACTCCCAGTACTTCATTGCTAACCGTTCCAAGGCGGTACTTTCATTGTGGTACTTTTTGTTTTATTGCTATCTAGCGTTTCACTTTCTTATGTTTTTCTTTTAATAATTGTGTAAGATTGAGATATATTCAGTTAAGTTTGTGTAACAAAGTTGCCACCATTTTGGAAAAAGGCTGCCAACTTTGCTTGCCATTTGACCATTTTGTGGCTGTTTAATTGTATTGTCTGTCTTTCCTTTTTGAAGTTTCTGAGTTCACTTATTTACTTTGCTGAAATTTTAGGATAAGAATTTTAAGGTGTAAATGTTTCAGAAATTTAAGGTTAGAAAGATATCGAAACTTCTTCAGGTATTGTTCCAGCACAATAATAATAATAATAATAATAATAATAATAATAATAAATAATAATAATAATAATGTAACTCTCTAAACATTACGAGAATGCAGGTAGTATTGAATAATCCTTTACAGGAAGCGAAAGTTTAAATTTTGAAGAATTCTGTGAAATATTAGAGAACCTGCCAAAATCCGGAATAATAGATGAGGATGTCCTAATGACAGCCTTCCGAACGGAAGATGTGGACGGGTCTGGGTTTATCTCTAGGGCACAGCTTTATGACCTGCTCATAGATAATGGCAGTGAACCTTTAAATAAAGATGAAGTAGATGAAATGATGGACGACTGTGGGGTAGGAGACAAGTTCAAATATTCAGGTAGTAATTCTTACAGGTATTTAGTCTACTAATAAATTTCATATAAATTCTCACAAAGGACCTCTCCTTGTAACATATTATCAATTTATAACTCATGATCCTGATTTTCTAAAAAAAATGTCGACAATGAATACGAAAATAACGAATAACTGTTATAAAGAAAATGTGTTCATACAGAAAATATCCCTTCTTGGATTCATCTGTGCAGTCTTTTGATAGCTAATGACGTTGATCTACTATTGAGTAATTAATTATGGTATCTGCTCGGGTACCGGATACATCATACACAAATGAAGTTTCATAGTAAGCATTATTATAACATATCGGCAAAGGATTAGTAATCAAATCGTTTGATAACAAAGACAGTAATTTTCTCAAGGAGGAATAAGCTATCACGTCGAGGGATCACTGTTCGCTTTATGAACAGAATGAAGACTTGGTCCCCAACCCTACCACTCAACGGTTTTACTGTAACACCTAATTTTTTTTTTTTTTTTTTTTTTTTTTTTTTTTTTTTTGGGGGGGGGGGGGGGGGGTGTTAAATCCTGTTTTAACCCCTTAGTTCCTTACGAGAACTCTTCCATCACTGAAATTTGGACATGTCTAGTGTTTCAAATATGACTCTCATACAAAATTGGAAGCATCATAGCAAACAGTGTAGATCCAGATGAGATGGCTGGATCTACGCTATTTGCAGCTGGTCTGCAGGGATGAAAGGGTTAATATGTTAACTTAAGATAGGAGTAATCCTTTTATGATTGTCTGTATATTTAAAGGTAAGGGTTAGATATTCGGTTTGCTTTCAGACTGGATTCAGCGGGTGATAACAATAAAGTCGTTGACTGAGAAGTGACCAAGAACTGAAAACGTTTCCCTAAGTGCTAGATTGGACCATACACATCGTGTCATAATTAAGATAATCTGGACATATTTTTCTGCACACGTTGTTCATCTTTGTGTGGAATGACGAAGACTTTCGTGTTGTAAAGTGTAAGAAGAATATGTTTATTGTCTACATGCTATTATACACACCGTTTATGAAAACGCACCAGTTTCTATCGTAAGCTTATGATTGGCACCTCATAATGTTTTTGTTTCAACTAAATCATACGTCTCGGCCTGCATTTGTCCAATACTATGAAGACGAATCAGCTGTTTTAACCCATTTATGCCTAGTGTCCCATAAAATAGACATTGGCAAACAGTGTAAACCAAGATCAAACGCCGTACACTCGCCGCCTGATCAGGGTCTGCAGTTATTGCTTTAATTACGGGAATTTCTGTAAAAATAGTAATGTTAAAAAAACAGACCCCTCCCCTTAAAATGGAAATGAATCTGTCCAAAGAAAGAGTTAGATGAGTCCACTAGGCATAAATGGGTGAATTGCTCCCATTGTTATATTTTAGAATCTGTTTGCATCTGTTGATGCAACATGTCCTTTTATTCCCTTAGTTAGGAGAGCTATGCAACAAAAATAGCTTAGCCTACACTTCACACTATCATCGTATGTTCAAGGGAAAGACTCACTAAATGTTTGTACCTGAAATATTAACATTCTAGCGAAAAATTTAACAAACGGTTATAAAATAATAACAATGTTGCATTTTTAAGTTTTATGTGTGAACGTGGGTGCCACCATTTTTAATATTCTGTTAGATATTTACTTTTAAGAGATGAATAAAAACTTTATTTTGACTTGAATGTGCTGCTTACATTTGTATAATTACCCCCGGTTCTAGGGAAATACTTACTAAATTAAAATGTAATTGCATACTCTAAATTCATTGTTATGCCTGAAATATCAGCGATAGAAAACAAGCACGCTGGTACAATCGGTTAAGAAATAACAATGTTGCTGAAGTTTTGTAAGTGTAAACTTAAGTGCCTCCATTTTGAATATTTAATAAGATGTTTACTTTTAAGAGACAAATAGAAACATTTTATTGACAGGAAGATGCTGCTTACATTTTTATATGAGCTAATTGTGAGCCATTTTCATGTAATAAACATATAGAATTCTGTGAAGTTTACATATCCCACGAACAATGATCTATAAAGAACTGACAGGAAATTATCTACACTTTACATTTTGGGTAAACATTTCAGCAGATGACATTTTGAAATATTTTTTGCTGTTGTTTCCTACAAAATAGGACATTTCATGCAAATTGTCTCCTTAGACCAAGAAAAATATCATCATTAAACTAAGAAAAATATCATCAGTTAGTCATCTGTTAAATTTGTCCATAGAATGGTAATTGTTCATCGTGTTGAAGCATGAACTCCAGTGACTACCTAATTACTTAACATATACAGAATCCGTTCAAGATGAACTACTAGTTTTATGGCAGTTGTCGAAACCTAGCAGTCAGCGTTGGTAGTGTAAAACAATGCAAATGACTGTATTATGGTGTAAGCTATATTTGGTATTGTTTTATTCTTTCTAAAAGAAAACAGATACATTGATTTTATTGTTAGCTTTCCTTACATTGTCATGTTTCAGATGATATGCTCAAAATACTGTACTTGTAGAAAATGCATTTTTTTTAAAAAAATGTAAAAACAAAACTATTTGTATGAATCTGTCCTTAATAATACTTTAATACTAAATTCATTTGTAAAATGATTCAAAATGCTTACATAAACGTGAAAATCTATTTAATGCTGTCTGTTAATAGAGCAGGCAAAACCTATTTTCACTTAACCGCATTAGTTTTTATATCTGGAAAGGCTTATGTGATAACTGTAATAACTGTGGGTCCACATGATATCCTGAAAGAACATTAAAGAGGCGCCTAAGACTAATTGTATATATTTCATGAATACGTAAACATGTTACCTACGGTACACCATCAACGTTGCCGTCTACTTCTGCAAGATCAACTTTTTTCTTTTTTCTGTTTTTAATTTTCTGTATATGTACTGTCAACCAACAGTAACTGTTGTTGTTTATTTTCCTTGAATAAAATTGTTGTGTTACAAACATTATTGGCTTCACGTTTCTTATATTACAATACATATTTAACCCTTGTCCTGCTGAACCCGGAAATACCCTGCCTTTGCAAACAGTGTAGATCCAGATCTGTTGGCTTGAAGAAGCCAACTGATCTGGATCTGCACTGTTTGCCATTAAGTATGTGAATCTATATCAACAACCTTGATCAAGTAATCTGATTGGCTAAAAATTAGAAATGGGTGTGGCTTCTTAATTTATTCAGTAGGACAAGAGTAATAAGATCTGTGGTGGACCTTAACTCTTGGTATATTTGTTACCATGTTTATAAAGGTGACAACTTTGTGACTTCCTGATTTGTTACCTGCACATCAAGTTTATTCTAAAAGATGTTTTTTGTCTAAGTTTGCAAAATTATGCCATTTTTACATAGTTTAGACGAACAAAAAAAGTAATTTATAAAAGGGCACAGCCCCCTATACAAAATATATATCCTTTAGTTTCATTTTTTCCTTTTGTTTGAGACCGGTGGCACAATACGATTAGGGTCTGCATTGTTTGCCAAACAGAAACTAAACGGACCGGGTAAAAGAGATAAAGGCCATTACTGTGGAAATGTGTTCATTAAAATTCGAACAAACCCTTTAATTTGTTTAAGTGTAACAAAATTGTTAGACGAGAGTTAATCTTTCAACTTTAATATGTTGGGTCCTCTACAGAAATAAGGTTTTAGAAAACGTTTTCTTGCTGATTTTTTAATAATTACAACATAAAAGATAATAAAATTTGTCGCCAAATTAATTTTTAGAACAAAGTTGACACATTCTGTCATCACCACTCTCTTGGCAAATTCAGCTGTCGACAAAGTGGTGATATTCAAAGCCTATTTTCTAAGAAAAATAAGATACATGTGGTCTGCTGCAATTTCTAACCAGCATGCTAAGCATTAAGCAAAAAAGTAAGGAGAGTCAGGCATCAAACCATTTATAGTGTAACTATACGATGCTTCATTTAGCTACTCCTGAAATTACTACTATAGGCAAGACAATCATCAAATCAACTGTCGTCATCTGGTTTATATAAAACATATATAATACTAAACATGGAACAAAGACCCTGACAATATAAGGGGTATAACTAAGGCCCAGACCAGCCTGCATATTTGCGCAGTCAGCTCAGGACCGTTGATGTCCCCTGATAGAATCAGTGGATACAACAGAATACATTTACGAAGTGAAGAAGCTCTGATCACACTGCATAAATGCGCAGACTGATCTAGGTTTTTATTGTTCGCATAGAACAAAAGGTTCCTTTTCTTGAGCTAGTCACCATTGGGCCGCGTCATGCGAAAACGTGTTTTCGGGCATATGTTGAAAGCCAAGACCCAGATCAGCCTGCGCATCAGCGCAGTCTGATCAGGGCCTTCACTGTACGCTTACAGAATCATTTGATACTACATGACCTGTAAACGGTGAGCAAAGACCCGGATGATACTTAGCGCATGCGCAGGATGATCTGAATCTACGTATTTTGCGCATGTTCGATGGCACTTGTACGCTTGATGCAGCCCGTATTATTCTGATATATAACAGGTTACCTTCACTTTATTAGCTGCAAAGGCCAGGGAGCAGATGGGTAGAACCATGCAAAACAGGACATTATAACATATGCGAACAGCGAAGACCCTGGTCCGTGAGACTTCTCTGCAGGCTGGACAGGGCCTTTACTTCCGGCTTACATAATCTCTGGATATTGTAACCTGCGTCGACAATTAATGGAAATCCTGATCAGACTGCGTGGATGCGCAGGCTGGTCTGTTTCACTGCATTTTTCCCAAGAATTATGTTCTTTTTACTCATTGCAAATCTAAGTTTTTGGTTTACCGTATAAAGCTAAGTATTGGGACATGCCTATGCAAAGAGTGTTGGCCCAGATCAGACGCCGCAGAACGCGGCTTCTGATCTGGGCCAACACTCTTTGGGACTCGTCTACCTAAATTCATACAAATCTAAAGGTAATAAAATGGACTTGTTGAAATTTTAGGACCAGTATGCTAAGGAGTTTAGGTGTCCCAAAATTTAGGATAATTACATTGGTGTAATATAGGGGGATGATCGTTTCATATAAACATTTCCTTCCCAGCTTTAATGGAGATACCTTCGGAAAACAAACAAAAAGTTCACATATGTATTAAATGAAGTAAACTTCGATGTAGGTTTTTGTCTATAATAATGTCAAAGTGGTTGTACGATTGACTCTGTTTATAAACATTTCATAAAAATCCATTTAACACTTTATAAAGTATATTTCTGTAAGCTACTGACAGCTCTTCTAATACGCAAAATAAGTTACCTTAAATTAGTAGTGTTGTTTCTATAGCTATAATATTTATAAAAGCAAACAGACTTTCCAGGTGTAACTGGCATTCTTTGAAATAAACGCGTCAGAATTATGACTTCTGCATTAATGTTCCAAACCTAACAGAAAACAGTGTTCAAAAGAATATACAAGAGGCCTATTGTATTTGATTAGACGGAAAAAGGATAAGTTTACAAAGGCCCGAATTCGGCCATGTTAAGTAAAATACAAAACTTTCAACTGCTCTACCTAAAAAGTTTGCTAAGTCTTACCATGCACTGTTGTTGCACGACCCGAAGTGATGCTCTAAAATGACCTTATGTGTCCGTCCGTCCGTAGTTAGTTAGCGAAAAAGGGTTTCCGTCCGTACGTAGTTAGTTAGCGAAAAAAGTGTTAACAGTTAACAAAATGGTCATGGGGAATATTGAGACTTTTGAAAATATTTTGATACTTTTTGGCATAAAAATAGATACCAATGAGGTCTAGCCAATAGACTTCCCGGCTGCCAGATTTCACTGACAGAGGCTTTGATGGGCATAAAATGAAAATAAAAATGAGAAAATGCTTGAATGGTCTGGAATATTTTATTAATTTTTTGTATACTGGTTGATGTATCGACCAGTATGCAAACAATCAACAAAATATTCCACTCGGTGGCTCATTTGGATGCGCCGTCCGACTGGAGACCCGGAGGTCGTGGGTTCAACCCCCGCCGAGGTCGCCAACATTCTTTCGTGGAGATTGATCATGAAATATTTTCTACGGTCATTCTCTCCCTTCCGCTGATTCAAGAAGGGCAGTTGTCAGTTTCTGGCGAAAGAATGTGCACAATACTGGTTAACCGCTTAGAGGACAAAGCCTGCCCAGTAGACGTGTGGTTAGGTAAACTGACCACGCTCGACATGACCCCATTGGGTTGAATGGGCCGTAAAACTTCAACACAAACAAACAAACAAACATCCAAGCAAATTGATTTTCTGATTTATAATGTTATCTAAGTAGCATTTGCACGGCCTACAGATAAATAGACCGACCGACTGTAAGGTCGCTCTTTGGTGTGTGTCCTTTAATCGATTTGAGAGTCCGTCTATCCGTCCTTCCGAGGTCAGTTAGCAAAACCGCGCACAACTCTTGAATCGTTAAGAATAGTTTAATATTTTTGCACACAAACTGATACAGATAAGATTAAGTCAATGGACTTGCCGAATGCCATTTTTCATTGCTTGAGGATAATCCTTGGCCAATAATAAAATATAAAAATGGCTGTAACTCTTGTACCGTGCGGGATATTTTAAAAAATGTACGGACTGCACAAAAAGTTGACCGACCGAAAGGTCGACTTTCGAAGAGGGCCCTATAATCATTCTGCAAGTCCGCCCGTGGTCAGTTAGCAAAAAATGACGATAACTCTTGATCGGCCATGAATAGTTTGATAATTTTGGCATACTGGGCCCAGTTGTTCAAAGCTAACGATGTTGTTAGTTAACGATTCGTTAAAATTTACATCGAGTGATACGCAAATATGCTGAATTGTTTTGCTGGAAAAATGTGAGTGCAAAAGCTACTCACATTTTTCAGCAAAAAATATCAGAATATTGTGTGTTGAATCCGCTAAAACAGTTAACGAAATGACCCTTAACGAGCTCATTAAGCTAACGACGCTTTGAGCAACCGGGCCCAGTTTGATACCAACAAGATCTAGCCAATAGGCTTGCAAAATGCCATTTGTCGATATCCGAGGCTAAGCTAAGGTGCAACAAAAATGAGGAGGTTCGTACATCGTAGCGATAGTTGATTCTTCTTTGATAATCAAAATTATAGTGTGTGTAATGTATTTCTCTGTCGTGGCACAAGTATTGAAATGGGGATATAAAGTTATCGTCTTCAGCTTTTATGACTTTTTTCTTTCTTTCTATACTCCGCCACACGTTAGTGGCAGGGTATTATGGTATCAGGTTGGTTGTCCATGTGTCCGTCCGTCTCTCCCGGCTAAAGAAATGGGTGTTATGTGACTGTTGCCATATGTCCATGTGACTACAGTCACACAACTCTCAACTGGGCAGATTTTTTTTGTCTAAGTGAGTGTTATGTGACACATTTTCGTTGCATGTGACGAGTCACATAAAAAAGTCACATAACCATCAGTTGTGGGTACAAAAAAGCACATAACACCCATTTCGTTCGAACGTCCGTCCGCCCGTCCATATGTACATTCGTCTGTCTTACGTCCGTCCGTCTGTCCGTATTTTCGTTTCCGGATGATAACTTGAGTAAATGTCAATAAATTTTCACCAAACTTGGTATGTGCATTTATATTATGAAGGTCTCGTTTGGGATTGCTAGTAGGCAAATTTCGTCAATTTTGACAGAGTTATCTGCCTGCGGCATTTCCATATTTTCGTTTCCGGATGATAACTTGCGTAAATATCAATGGATTTTCACCAAACTTGGTTTGTGTATTGATATTGTGGAGATTTCTTTGGAATTGCTAATGGGCAAATTTCTTCATTTTTTGACAGTTATCTGCAGGCGATACGTCCGGATTTTCATTTCCAAACGATAGCTTGAGTAAATGTCAATGGATTTTCACCAAATTTTTTATGTGCATTGATATTATGGAGATCTGCTTTGGAATGACTTATGGGCAAATTAATTATAAATAATAATAATAATAATAATAATAATAATAATAATAATAATAATAATATATATATATATATATACCTAAGGTACGAATCACAATATTCATTCATAATTTGTATATAAAATAATATATTATACTCATTTCAGATTCATCATAGACTGTTATTTACAAATATAATTAATATAATAAAAAGAGATAAAAAGGATATATGAGCAAGTGCAGACAAAAATCTACATATGACTTTAACGACCTGCGAAGACTCAGATCAGCCTGCGCATCCGCGCAGTCTGATCAGAGTCTCCGCTGATCGCAGGTGCCTTCTACAGCTTCCGGGATAAACGAGAACCCTTACCATACTGGGTGAATGTACAGGCTGATCTGAGTCTTTGCTGGTCACACAGGTCTTATGGCAGGTTTTGTCGTGTGCTGGATCATATATGCATACAATTATTAAAATTAATCGCATTTGTTAACGTGTGTATTAATACTGCATCGCAATACTATACGGTAGTATTTGTACTGCCTATCTCTGGTCAAACAACCTTCTGTCAGAAAGTCGAAAGAGCGAAATGCTAAAAAAAAGAAAAAATGGTTCTTTTAGTGTTTTCAAGCCAGCAGCTTAATCAAAGTTTTCGTTGTGCGTTTGAAGAAGTTTTGTGGTTTGTGGTTTTCTGTTGTTCAAGCTTCAGTGTGCCACTGAGCTTTGTTTCATCGCAGTGGTTTTGATTACGTATATGTGTTTCACTGATTTTTCACAGTTGAGGTAGAGGACCTCTTAGCGGACCGAACTTATATTTGTATTGGTGCTACATCAGAATTAAAGATGAGGTTTCGCGCGAGTAAAACTGGTTTAAGCCATACCCGACCTCCCCTGTCACCACCCCGCCCCCACAAAAATGGTCTTTTTCCTACTGACCGCAGCTCCTCTGCTGCAGTTATTTTTTTCTTGTGCGCCTGTGGTTTCAAATATGGCGTTTGTTCTTTCTTTAGATGCTTGGAGAGGGGTGTTCTTCGTGAGTGTGACATAAACTAAGTATCTTCACTTAAATTTTTGCATCCCTGGCTATCCAAACTGCGCCCAGGGAGGATTCTGATCAGACTGCGCGAATGCGCAGGCTGATCTGAATCTTCCCTAGGGGCACATTTCCGACGGTAAACGTTTTCTGACGTCGCGGCTCAAATAACTTTATATAGTAATTGAGTAAATTTCTTACCTGTCTACCCCAACAGAAACCAAAAGTTTATTTTAACTTTGCCTTGGACTCCCAAGTCTGTTGTATCAACTAAAATGGCGTTTCACATTAATTAAATTATTACCCCGTATGAAATGAATTTAAATTTTGTCAATATTCAACAGGAGACCAATTCAATAAACCCATTAACTGTACTCTTTTCACTTTTTGTTCTTTTATATTCAATTTAGGCGATTGAATGTCTTGTTACAATAAACTATTAGTCTTTTTAACTGGATCATAGAAAAATTATAAAAAGATACTTATAACAGCATATAATTTGGATATGCAGATAAAAAAGAATTTCTTTAACATGATCTAAGCCGCAACGGACATATGCGCCCAGCGAAGATTCTGATCAAACTGCGCATGCGCAGTTTGATCAGAATCTTCGCTGGGCGCATGTTGGATAGCCAAGGATATTGAGTTTCTTCATGCGGACAACAATGAATCTGATTAGACTGCGCAGATGCACAGGCTGATTGGAGTCTTCGTTGGGTGCACACACGAGAAGGTACATTTTCTTACGTTCCGGCTTATTTTATCAGATATCATTGCTCATTTCAGAGTAACGTCACTAGTTTATAAACTTGTAATTATACAAACGATGTATCTTTGTTTAGGATTTTTATTTGCCCCGTTTCCCACACTCAGTTTTAAAAATTTTACACACACGTAGACTATTTTCATTCAAACCAGTCTCTTCTTTTGTCACTTTTTTGTCGAAGACATATTAAGATTAGGTTCGCAGTGGAATATGAAACCCAGTATATACCATAATATTTTATTATGAAAATTGTGATTAGTGTATCTTTATGTACTAATTATCAGATTCTTTTTATTTGATATCATAAAATACCATTTAAAATTGATTTGAAGTATATAATTTATTGTTTATTAAGAAATAAATAATAATAATATGAACAGTTTATTGCATTACGTAGCAATTTTGATCCGTCGTACCTGCAGGTGCGTTCGACAGTCGTCACAAAAAGTAGAACCGCTTGATTAAATGGACTATGTGTAAGTCGACTATAAAATAAGTGCAGCAAGAAAATTGTAAACGCCTCAGTCGAATATTTTGGTTCAGAACGGGAAAAATATTTAATCTTCAGATATATAATCTGATATGCATTTTTTAGAAGAAGCAATATTCTACAGGTGTTTCAAATTTCATCCCGATATATGCATGTTTAATGCCATTAATAGATTGTCAAAATTTAGTCCCGACTTTTGGTTTTCCACTTTCGACCTTTACTTCCGGCTTTTAAACTCTCCCCTCTCGAAGCGAATCAGTTTCTCCTCGAGTCAACTAAAGCGATACTCGAATACTCCATATTTTCCCGTAATTTTTAAATATGTATTACTGCACCTTTTGCGATGTTTTATTTAGAATTTATTTAAAGGGTTAATATACGATTTGTCGAGGTTAACAGTTTAAAGCTATCTCATTTTTGAAGTTTATTGTATTTACTATGAGTCATTTGCAAGTCAGACTATTATTCTTCTCCAATTTTCCCACACAATTTTCTCTTGCGCATGTACAATTCAATCACAGCGAATCGGTTTGTCGGGGGTGAAGTGTTGAAGTTGTCCGTCGCCCTGAAAGTCAAATTATAAAGAAGTTTGGAGTGTTTACCTTCGACAATTATCTTTTTTAAAGTTTCTTTTCCCTTTGCGTGTCGACGACCAAGAACCCCGTCTACCAAGGTCGCCGGGCAAAGGAAATACAATATAAGAAATGCCGGTAGTTCTCTGATTTAACCATCTGCTTAGTAAAGAGCCGACACCATTGATTCCTGTTG
Source organism: Anodontia alba (assembly GCA_964016985.1). Classification (NCBI taxonomy): domain Eukaryota; kingdom Metazoa; phylum Mollusca; class Bivalvia; order Lucinida; family Lucinidae; genus Anodontia; species Anodontia alba. The sequence continues at coordinate 122,811,840 of OZ024825.1, forward strand.
TGCCTGAAGCGTTCGAGTTAAGCCAGAAGAAACAAAAAGTTGTTTGGACCGAGTCATTTATTACCGTGTGCGTGTTTACGCGTGTGTGTTGTGTGTGTTGTGTGTGTGTGTGTGTGTGTAGGGGGGTAGAAAGGGTACATTTAGTGTCTGGGTGATTTTTTGTGTTTTTGATGATGATGTAAAGTTGGCGCCGAGAATGAACAGCCCCTCGGGCAGGAGAGGTTACATATTTCGCCCGGTATTTCGGAGTTAGGTGTCTGCCACTGGTCTTGAACTTCATAAATGCGCGCGCTTCCATTTATTTAGCCTATCACGCTTTCTCTGTCGCATTATTAGTTGTTACGAGTGAGATTGCATGGGGCGTGGTTTGGGGTATCCGCGTATGATGACTTAAAGAGCAAAGCTGCTCTCTATTCTAGGTTTTACAACCAAATGACATTAAACAGGCTATCAATCTGAAGATGCAATAATAGTTTGTAATATTTAAATATACTGTCACTTAGTAATTTTTAAGTCTTCCACAGTCCCTATCATCAGCCAAAGTGTTTGGGGTCCTGAGGACAGAGCTCCAGGCCCGCAGCAGAGTAATCATATTTAAATAGCAATTTCATAAAAAAAAAGTATTAAATGGATTTATAATATAGGGATCAAACATGGTTTTTCATACATTAACATTCGCCAGGTCCCGTGGGAGGTGTTGAAAACCGAGGCCGAAGGCCGCGGTTTTCAACACCTCTCAAGGGACTTGGCGAATGTTAATGCATTGAAAAACCATGTTCGATCGCTATTATTGCATAAAAACTGAAAACATTTGCTTCGTTTCGCGTTATTTCTTGCACTATTTTGTTTCGCCTTTTCACCGATGTCTCGCGAACGCAATTTGCATGGACTATGCTCGTTCTAGGACCGAACAGTACACATCTCGTAACGTCAGCAAATCTGTGGCCCTGGTATGAGCATATTGAAAGTTACGTAGCCGTGCATTAACAGCGCGTGAATTGCCTTGTTAATACAAGGCTTTTCGTCGGTTAATGTACGGCTGTTAATAACATGCGGCACTGCTTTTTTATGCAATAATACTTATAAACACATTTGGAGGCATTGTCATGCCCTCCACCCCCTCCAAGGACTTTGAAGTTAGAGGGGCATATTGCTTTTGGGTCATTCGTCCGTCTGTCCGTTCGTCACGCTTTTCTTGTCAGCAAGATATCTTTATACTTGTTTAGCTACGGCTTTGGAATTGGTGAGCTTATTGGGGCTGAGGAGTAGATCACCTGGTTGACTTTTGAAAAATACAGGATTAATTGTTCAGAGCTATGCCCCTTTCCAACTTTGGTATTTTGTCTGGACAAGTAGAGGCCATAATGTTTTACAAACACATTTCACATTAGCTTATGTTTTGCTAAATTTTTTCTGAGAACTTTTGGATAGTTAGTTATCTTAACATAAAAGTATTTAGAATCACATGTTTTAAAAATGGAGTAGTTGGAAAGGAAAATATCAAAGCCTATTTTCTCAAAATAAATAAATAAATAAGAAAAAAATATTTGTTGTCTGCTGAATTTGCCCATAGCGTACTAAGTGTTAACCATGGTCCTGGATATGCCTTGCCTTTGCAACCAGTGTATACTCAGATCAGCTGGCTTCCTCAAAAGTCATCTGATCTACATCTGCACTGTTTGTCATTTAGTGTGTTAATTTGTATCAAGAACCTGGAACAAGTTATCTGATTGGCTGTTAAAAGTAGACCTGATATCTTAATTAATCAGCATGATAAAGGATATATGTATCTGCTGTATAACCCCAAAACCCCGTGCACATTTTCAGATCATGCAGAACAATTATGCATAGTTTCAAAACGACCGGTGGAAAACTCTAGAAGGAGTTGCGCCCACAAGGTATCTATCCTAATAGTAACTGAACCTGAAAACAATAAGTCGAAAAAAGTAGAAAAGATGATAAGATAACCCCGAAATGATATGCACATCTACAGACCATGCAGAACAAGTATGTATAGTTTCAAAATAATCCGTAGAAAATCTAGGAGGAGTTGCGCCCACAAGGTACCTATTCTAATAGTAATCTGACCATCAGCCATCTTAGAACACACAAATAATAACACATCACACAGTTGATTAGGATTGGTCATTATCAGTAATGACAAACGAACAAGAAAGAGAAAGAAAATCTGACCTGAAAAAAAAACTAAGTCGAAAAAGTAGAAAAAGTTGATAAAAAAAAAATAAAGGGAGGATAACCCCAAAACCAGATGCACATCTTCAGACCATGACAAAAACATCTGCAAAGGTGGAAAAAGATAGGTTAAACACTGTAAGAGGAGTTGCGTCTACAAGCTACCCAGCTCGTTATATCTACGGACGGACGGAATCTCGGATGGAAGGACGGACGGACGGTCGTTCTCACATTCAGGCATTTATTGGGTATTTTCTTTGTTAAGAAATACCCAACAATACGTTCAAAGTACCCACTAGTAATCTACGGAATAAAGGGAATAGTGTAAAAAAATACCCAATATTTGCCCATTTGTGTGCCCGGACGGACGGACGAACCCATTTTAATAGTCCCCTTCGACTAACGTCGGGGAACAAAAAGCCTTGCTAAAATAGCAAATATGGCGCGAACTTTCAAGCCTATTTTTAAGGCTTTCTGAAGGGTTTTGTAAATACCCAGGAGTTGATTTACAGTAGAAGCCGGAGGGAGAGTTATCACGTTACGATTTCTTAGAAGTGTGTACACTTTTTCTAGTACTTTTCGCATTGTACTTGAAAGTGAATTTAGTCAGTAAATTATCATAAATATTGTTTGTATGGTTTAGGAAATGGTAATTCAAATTTCAAAATTAATGTTGACCCGCTTTTTTAATTGGTGATCATGACAACCGAAACATCACATCTTAGAAGTGTGTACACTTTTTCCAGTACTTTTCGCATTGTACTTTAAAGTGAATTTAGTCAGTAAATTATCATAAATATTGTTTGTATGGTTTAGGAAATGGTAATTCAAATTTTAAAATTAATGTTGACCCGCTATTTTTATTGGTGTCATGACAACCGAAACATCCCATTATTGCGGAAAAATGGTTGAGTTCGTTCTCTTAATCATTTTTATAGTCACTGTATTACAGAGTGCGACTCATGCATGATTCTGCCATGGCGATTACAGTCGCGCCGAGCTCGGATCGGCTGTACCCGCCCCGGCAATGCTAAGCACAATATAATCAGTTGGAAGAGGTGGTTTGTTCATGGCTGTGCTGCATGAATTTGCAATAGAATAAAGTAATGCATAAAGTAGTTTTATATAAGCAATCGATATTTACATTTTAATGTAATGAATTTTATTGTCAAAATAGTGTCTCATGTGCCTTTTTAGGCAGGATCTCGAATATTTTTAGTTGAAATGTATGTATTATATGTATATATTTGAGATGTGACACTTTAATAAACTATTTTACTACTACTACTACTACTTAAAAATCTGTTTGCCAGTTTTGTCAGTTTGCCAAATGTAACAAACACTGCATATTTAGTACCCTTGTAATAGGATCCTTCAGTTTATTCAAATTAATTGGGAACATTTCTAAGATGACTGCCAAGACTATATAAATGTTTAAAAGAAAAAAAACCGTACAACATGATCTTATTTGAAACAGCAAAGCCGATGAATAAAAACTGCATGTTGGGCAGCCTTTAAAAAAGATCGCGGAACAAAATCCATGGAAAACATTAGTTTTGATTGGCCGCCATTATCCTATATCGTACCAGGTAGACTACCGTCTATGATTGTGTAGACTGGCTCCAGTCGTTTCTGCACTTTTTTTGTAATCCTGTAGCTGTAGCAAATTTTGTCTCTTTAATCCCATTTCTCAGTTTTACTAAAGCATCTCTTTTTTCATGACCGTATATGATACAAAAGCGAAACCTTTAGAACAACTTTTTTCCGAAACTGCAAGACCGATTCAGCTGAATTTGCATATGTACATCCGTGGGACAAGAAATTTCAACTATATGAGGAGTATTGCTAATTGGCATCCAATATGTCTGCCGTGATTATATAAAGTTATACGGCTTCTCCAACATTGCTTGGAATAATGTTGTTGTTGTATTTTTTTTTTTTTTTTTTTTTTTTTTTTTTTCTATAACTGCAAGGCTATTAAGAGATATATTTCACTGAATAACATTCAAAACTACAACTCCTGATCCAGCTTTGATGTGTGAATGGAGGGGTGGGGGCTCTATAATGTCAAAATTACTACTACTACTACCACTACTACTACTACTACTACTACTTTTACTACTACTACTTTTACTACTACTACTACTACTATTACTACTACTACTACTACTACTACTATTACTTATAATAATAATAATAATAATAATAGAGGGACAATGGGCTTCTTTTTCTTCATATCCATATTTTCTATGCTTCAGTATTTATTCCACTAGTGCACAGGTGAGAAATTAAGGCCAGCTTAGATCTTTAGATTGTACATGTTAAAACGTACTAGAAAAATTACGCCTGCCACCGAACATGGAATAGAATGATGAAATGGAAGACTGACATGGGCCGTATCAAACGAAAAAGTCTTTGAGCATGCGCAAACAGCGCAGATTCAGATCAGCCTGCGCATGCGCAAAATATCATTCGGGCCTTTGCTCTCCATACATTCTGAGGTATCCAATGATTCCGTTAGCGGACAGCGAAGGCCCTGATCAGACTGCGCGGATGCGCAGGCTGATCTGTGCCTTTACTGTCCGCATATGCTCGGTTTCGCATGGCACAGCCCACATGTACTTTTTCACACAATTGATTAAATAGGAAACTGTGTGTGGTCACCGCAATCATATTTGTTGAAATACTAGAAATTGAGACTATTGCCAGATATGAGAAGTATCTAAACACATGGACTTAATTATAGAAAACCAAACAACTCAACATTTTGCCGTTTATTTATATTTTTAATTATTGACAGAGACCCCTTCAGGCTTCATCAAAATTATAATGTTCTATATGTTATGTTGCTGTTTTGTTGGTCTCAACGCAGCTTGCAAGCATTCAAGCATTTTAGTCCTTTTACATATTTTTAGAGAAAAAAAAAAAGAAACAAAAAAAAAACAACAAAAAAACAATCCAAATAGCTACATGATAACGTATTAAAATGTGCTGTGTATAATTAGTGTTTGTTCAAGTCAATATTAGACGAAAGTAAATATAACAAATCACTATTTAAGAACAGTCTAACGATCTTAAGTTCGCTACATATGTAACATTAGATACAATTTTCAACTTAATTGATACAAGTTCAACAAACGCGCTGTCTAGAGCAAAAAGCGGGCCTTAACGATGCGAACAGCCAGGCATAAATGAGCCTGTGCATGCGCGCTATCTGATCAGGACATTTATTGTTCGTCTGAAGGAAGAATGATTACAATAGAACCTAACTGCGCAAGGGCACTGATCAGACTGTGCGGGTATACTGAAAGAGCAGGGTATTCAGCGTTTCTATATGTCATCTGGCCTCTTTTTACGTGACGATATCCTTTTTTTAATTGATACAATATCGGTAAATGAGGGTCAACGTTAGAAAAAAGGCCCATCATGTCATATGTGAACAGCAAAGATCCTGATCAGCTTGCGCATCGCCAGTCAGATCAGAGCCTTCTGTATATCGTTCTATCGTATCTAGTGATTCTGTGACAAGGAACGAAAGCCACAATGAGTATGCAAAAAAATACACAGGCTGATCTGGGCCTTGCTTGCCGACATAAGACATATACGATAAGGGATTTTTTTCTCAATGTACGTACCCATGTATACTTTACAGTGTAAGATGACAATTTACAGGGGATTGCGTACACTTTAAGAGGAAGCAACTCAATCAAAATTGTATTTAGGCCTTTCTGAAAACGGGTCTAGTGGGCGAGTAGCCCACTAGACCCGTTTTCAGAAACGTATTAAAGATAAGAATTTTTGGAATGGTCCCCTTTTCAGAAGTTAACAGGAAAGCAAATCTTAAAAGTCTTAGAAGTTATTCACGTTGTAAAGATGGCAGAAAATGTACCAGGCATATAAAGGCCCCTTAAATTAGAGGGTTACAAATGACCTACATTTTCTTGCTGTTTTCCCCTAAAATAAGAACTAGAAATTTCTTGGGAATCGTCTCCCAAGACGATTTATATGTAAAATAAACCCAAATTAAAAGAAGTCACAATATTTCAAGGTGTTTTCAGCTAATATTTCAATTTAGCAGGATAAAGGCTAAATAAGTGTGGGTCCTACACAGTAAATAAATTCTATTATGTCAATATTACAACTACGTTAATTAGGTAGCCTTCCACTCAATTAAAATAATTGAGAACTTAAATAGTATTGCGTGTGGTACCTTTGCTCTTAACTGGTATTCTTAACTAATTCTAATATAAATTTAAATTATAAGGACTCGATACTTTTACTTCGCTACATTTCAGCCGGGCCACATCATCTCCTACAAGATTGCACGTGCGTTCAGCGATGACTCAGATCAGCCTGCGCATCTGCGCAGTCTGATCAGAGTCCTCGCTCTCCGACAGAAGACGCTTTGAATCCATGGCTACCCACAGAGGCCATGCGAAGACTGATCAGACTGCGCGGATGCGCAGGCTGGTCCGAGTCTTCGCTGGGCGCACATGCTGTCTTGTAGAAAATGCTGTGTCCCGGCTCTGTTTTTTAATGAATCTGCCAGTCTACCTGAGATGGATACACTTTCTGGTGCGGTAACTCTGTTAAAACAGTTTGTCTCCCTTCGAAAAAGCGGTCTGTTCCAAATAAAATGAATTTGTTCCCAAGGGAACCTTTTGGAGAATAATCCTTTTCAAACGGGACCTGGTGTGCAGTAAAGCAAAGAGGAAGTAACCAAAGTTGTCTCCCTTGTGAATACGGCGGAACACTCGCCATTTGTAGCTAGTCCCGGTAAACTGAAAGTTTACAAACAAACATACATACAAACAGACAAAAATGTGACCATATGAAAGCGTATCATGCAAACTTTCCTAAAGCAGTTGCATGGCTCTAGATAAGAGGTTGGGGTGAGGGTATCTGGTAAATACTTTTCTTATTTATCTACGAAAATATATGTTTTGGGTATTTAGTAGAAGCGTCTCAAAAAGGGTCATCTAATGAGTTCCCACAGTATATGTTTATGGACTGGCAGGTGCACCAATTAATCGAATTCCCCTGGATGAAGATGGGAACGCAGTATACATATCAGTAGTATGGGCTTCCCGGTGTCCATTGTGGCAGCCTATACTACTCATCGTCATGAAAACATGCCTTTATAATGTTGACCCCCTTTAACCCCAGTTTTATATAGAAAACTGGGGTTTGCAGGGGTATACATTATTTTTCTTATTTCTGCTCAAAACATAGATTGTGTGTACTCGTTAGAACCGCCTCGGCGAGGCGGTTCTAACGAGTACCCACAATCTTTTTTTTTGAGCAGAAACGCCGAGGCGGTTCTAACGAGTACCCACAATCTATGTTTTGAGCAGAAATAAGAAAAAATATCAGAATTTTTATCTGAAAATTTTCATTTTTTAGTGATAAAATTTTCAGTATATTTGAATAGGCGTATTTTCGTAATGATATCGTATATACTCATTCGGTCACCTTTAGGAGTCTGGATACGCTTAGTGAAATTTTCGTCATTTCTGCTAAGAGAGACAACTTTTGTTACTTCCTATTTGTTTTATTGCACACCAACCCCTTTCTTAGAAAAGGTCTTCTCTAGAAGGAAAGAATTAACTCACTTTGGGCCCTTCTCAAAATGAGTCTTCTCTAAAATTCTTTCTTTTTAAAGTACATCCCTTTTCAGAAGGGAAATGAAATGATGTTCTCATAGTTGCCTTCCCTTTGCCTTCCCTTTGGGAGCGAATTCTTTCCTGCTAGAGAAGACCCATGGCTCTTAACGCCTTACCATATTTGTCCTAAGATTCCAACGAATCACATTTTCTACCTGTTGATGTGTCTAAAAACTGCTTGAGTAGTTGAAAACAGTATAGACAATGTTCAGATGCCGAGTTTGGGGCATATGATCTGGGTCTGTTGCTCCGTGAGGACTGAGTACTTAGGTTATTTACGGTGTCATGTTTAAACATGAAAGTAAATAAGAATAAATGAATGGATTTAAATGAGCCGCAACGTCAGCAAACATCAGAGGCGGGTTCAGAGTGTGTTCGTGGTGGTGGTGGTTGTGGGGGGTGGGGGTGAAGAGGGGTGTTCAGACGAACCCCACTGACTCAAAATTTCATTCTTCCATCCTTGACGTACAGACAACCCTCTTTATACCGACACTCGATACAACGACAAATTCGTTATAATGACAATTTCACTGTCACAAAACCGTCGCTTATGAGGTAACAATTAGTCACAAATCATGCAAGAATATTGTATTTAATACTTTAAAGAAACAGCTGTTTAGGATATTTGTTAGAATCGCCTCAGCGAGGCGATTCTAACAAATATCCAAAACATTGTTCTGTTAGGAAATATGAACAAAATACCTTTCTTACGTATAATTCTGTCCATTAAGGATTCTTTACAACAGCAAATTTGATTATAATGGCAACATCTTTGGGAACAAATTCTGTCGTTGTAACGAGGGTTCACTGTAAATGTCACAAACACAATGGCAAACAGTGAATATCATGATGAGCGGTCTCATCTGTGTCTACACTGGTTACAAAGGTAAGTGTTTTGGTCTATAGGGATGACCGGGTTAAATGTCAATCCTACAAAATGTATACATCTAAACCAGCTTAGTGTCAATGTTGAGTGAAGTCAGAATTGATAAACTCAATGGGCTCAACGATTAGGAAAGATAGTTTGAAGTACCATTAGCTCCATGGGACATTTCAACATTGATACAGTAAGGAGCGTATAAGTATTAAAATACTCTTATCACTCTTATAATGCATATTTCATGTTAGAACTGTCTTCATAATTTTTACCTTGAAATATTTGGTGACAAACTTATGTGTCACTTTGTTGATTTTTATATGTGAACAATATCAACTGTCAAACTGACGATAAAATTCTGGGAGTTTTACATTTATTTTATGTGAAATTAATGTAGTTTTCTGACACTAAGAGGACACAGTACCAAAATGATAGTCTAGGGGCTAATGAACGATACACACAGGTAATTTGTCAATGACCAGCCAACGAACATATTTCTGGTTAGGTTAGCCTATGTCATTATGTATGAATTTTAGTGTAGATTCTAGTATCAAAGAAAAGAATCCTTGATAAAAACTTGTCATCACACACACACACACACACACACACACACACACACACACACACACACACACACACACACACACAGAGAGAGAGAGAGAGAGAGAGAGAGAGAGAGAGAGAGAGAGAGAGAGATTCTATAAGAAGCTCATTACGAAATGACCGTAATAAATATATCATCTTTGAGTCAATGGAGTCAGTTTGTGGGATTACAATATAGAATATTTTTGGAACACAATTATTTTCCTAATTTTGTCAGCGCAAAAACATATGAGAGACAACGTCAGAAAACGTACCTTCGGACATGTGCACACTGCGAAGATTCAGATCAGCCTCTGCATTCGCGCAGTCTGAACAGAATCTTCACTGGGCGCATCTTGGATAGCCATGGCTGCAACTTCATGCGGATACCGGACTGATCGGACTGCGCTGGCTAATTGGAGTCTTCGCTGGGCGCACATGTCAGAAGGTACGTTTTCTCACGGTTTCTAATATAACTGAACCATGTTTTTTCATATACATTTGAAAATTATCACAATTATATTACGGAATCGGAAATGCATCGCCTTTGAAGAATTACTTCTGACGTACACACAACTTATAGGATACGGAATTATTTAACTAATTATCATTCTGCTTCCTTGTAGGTGGCACAGAAGATAATATGTTACACATGATGTATACAGTTCGTCCGTGTTTGTGAAAATACAGCCCACGAGGGTTTGTTTATCCAGTACAATATGTCTAATTTCAGAGCTTTATGAAAATAAATACGGATTCTTTCAACGTAAATACCTCACATCATGTTTAAATAGGAGGTAAATATGACGTCGTTAAGTAACAATACCACAGTTTATTTCCTATGAAACATTGTGATTTTGTATGGTTCCATACAGCAAACAGGTTTTGACATTTCATGCAAATTGTCTCATTTGAGGACAATTTTCACGAAATGTCAAAACCTGTTTTCTAGGAAAATAAGAGCTCCTATAAGTATAGAGTTCTGAATATTACTTTGTACATAATTTTTATAACTGAGCCATGACGTCAGAAAACGTACCTTCGGACATGTGTGCCCAGCGAAGATTCAGATCAGACTGCATTTGCGCCGTCTGATCTGAATCTTAACTGAACTCAGTTTGGATAGCCGATCGAGTTTCTTCCTGCAGACAACGACGATTCTGATCAGACTGCGTGGGTGTCAGGAAGTGCGTTTTCTCAGGTTGCAGTTCAATTTGATAATAGGTAATTTTGTAAGCTATCTAAACGTGATATTTTTATTTAAAAATAATAATTAATAATGATAATAATAAAACAGTAATAAAAATAATAACGGGTCGTATTTATAAGGTGGTGATTTTATGTATCTTGTATAAGTTTTGTTTATTAACGTGCGCCTCTTCTGTTCGTGTTTCATAAAACAAAAATACGAAATATAAACTCATATGCGATGCATATTCCTCTGTATCTCTTTTTACGAAATGCAAAGACACTTGATGATTTATGTTTCTCGTGATATTAAATCTTTCAGCCCTGCAAAATATAACAAATATTTTTGCAAACAGTGTAGATCCTGATGAGACGGCAGTAGTGTAGGCTGTACTACTGATGGCTCATAATGGACCGTCTCATCAGAATCTACACAATTGGACATTCTGTTTATGATTTACAATTGTTACCATTTTGGCGGCGATGAATGTGTCCAAATACAAAGATAGAAGACGCAACTTCAGAAACTAAGGATTGAAAGCGTCAATCTAGACTGGCTCCAGTCTCCAGTGACTAAATCTTTATTCTTATAATCTTCTTTGATAATCCATTAAAATAAAACTAAAATAATATCATGACTATAAAGGCTTGTCACTAGGGCAGGTCACTAGTGACCAGCCTTTATAGTCTTGATATTATTTTGTCACTGGAGACTGGAGGCAGTCTAGAGTCAATCCTATCAAGACGATCAACAGCGGAATAAATTGCTCAATTTAATTTAAAGGCTCAGGTTTAGGAAACCTAGATGGCGTACCCTTGTTGTTATGTGTCATTATGTCCGGAGAAAATTTTAATGAGGCACAATCTTTGCATTTTAATCTTTTTTGCCATTCGAAAAAATTGTTGCAGACACCATAATTTTTGTTTTAATTTTCAGAGGAATATTTGAACATTGACAGTTTACATGAAGTACCCACAATAAATAAATAAATAAATAAATTGTCGTCTGCTGCGATTTCAAGAAAACAGCGATACCAACATCTACCTAGATTGAACCAGGAGGTCGCAGGTTCAGTCCCCGCCGAGGTCGGCAACATTCTTTCGTCGAGATTGATAATGAAATATTTTCTACGGTCATTCTCTCCCTTCCGCTGATTCAAGAAGGGCAGTTGTCAGTTTCTGGCGAAAGAATGTGAACAATACTGGTTAACCGCTTAGAGGACTAAGCCTTCCCAGTAAACGTGTGGTTAGGTAAACTGACCGCGCTCGACATGACCCCATTGGGTTGACTGGGCCGTAAAACCTCAACACAAACCTAGATTGAAAGATCTCCTATAATCAAATTTTTCAGCCGCAACATAAGAAAACGTACCATCTGACATGTGCGGCCACAGACTGAAATCAGCCTGCACAGGCTGACGGGAATCTTTCAGTCACAGGGTTACAATAAATTTGCCGTGCATGTATATGTATAGATCAAAGTGACATAGTAAAACAGATGACAATTGCATTGCCAGGCAACACTTTCGCACTTCGATATGTTTTAATGAAATACAGACTTCATTTGAAAAAAAGACAAACATGTGTCTTATAACATTTACTCTAAAACAAGCATACATGTACGCGGGCCCCACGAAGCCTATAGTGGATAGGATAGTTGACTTTTAATCCATTAGATTTCTCACCGCTGTGGTTCCAGCCTCGCTCGGGTCACATGTGGAAAAGCCAAGTTCTGCTTACGGATGGTCAGGTGTTTTTTTCCCCGGGTTCTCCGGTTTTCGCCCAACTTTGATGAACGATCGGCTCGATATAAGTGAAATCTTCTTGAAAGAGCCGTAAAACCCAATTCAGTAATAATAATAATAATAATAATAATAATAATAATACACACGTACACGCAAAACATCAACATAGCTCATAAGATTTTTTATAACCCATGCGTTTAATGTTTAATTTATTTACAACGACATCATTTGTTCCCAGAGATATTGCCATTAAAATGATGTTGCTGTTGTAAAGCAGAATAGTTTGCAACAAGTGCCATGTTTAATTCTTATTTCTTGATAGGACATATGTTTTGGATCAGAAATTTCACTTGGCGCATTTTGGATAGCCAAGGATGTTTAAGAAGACAATGAAGACTCAGATCGGACTGCACGGATGCACAGGCTTGTTTGAGGCTTAGTTGGGCGCTCATGTCAGAAGGCATGCTTTTTCACGTTGCAGCTGATATGGCTGTAAAGCAAAGACTCTTATATGATTGTGCATCCTCGTAGGATGACCTGGATCTTTACTGTTCACGTGAAATATCAAAGCCTACCCAGCAAACATACAACGTTGCATCAACGCAGATACAACGTTGCTGCAACGTCACCACACAACGTCGCAACAACGTCGTTACAACGTCGCTGCAACGTCGTGACGTTGCAGCGACGTTGTAACGTTGTTGTGACGTTGTGTAACGACGTTGAAGCGACGTTGTAACGACGTTGTTGCGATGTTGTGTGTTTTCTGGGTATTTTCGTTTTTAAAGTGCATAATTTGTCGTCGGCTGATTTTGCCCAGAGAGTGCTAAAGATTAACCGAAATAGGGACTGATTAGACGATGCTATCACAGAAACAGAATGTTTATTGTAGTCAAAATATTTTGCATATTCTGTTAAGATACAAATCAGTTTAAGCTTTTTCTTACGCCAAAGAAGATACTTGTTTTCATTTAAATTTACAGATATGTTCTATCAACTATTTAAGATTTAGATAATAATTATACAGTTACTATTTTCTATTTGTTTTAAAGATTAAATCTACGCTCTCAGAAAATTGAGACCACCATGGGCTCTTCGCTGGTTTCGTAGTTCTGAACTTTGAACAATATCATTCGAAGAACCTGCTGAAGAAAGCTGGGAAACAGTCACGTTTTCTACCGTCACAGGAAGCGAGGGGTGGCAATCAGGCGGGGCTTATAGTAGAATTGTTTACAATAGTTTGCCACTCAGAGGCACTGACAAGTATGTCAATATTTAACTCTTATGATTGTATAAAGAGATAATTTATATCAAAGTACCCTTCAATATCAATGTGTTAGACGGAGCTTATACTTTAATAAGTTTTACAGACACTTTTGTCAGAAAGAAGAAAGTCTTAAACTGTTATTAAAAATCATAAACAGTGAAAAAAGTGTATATCAGGAATGATGTGATTTTACTTTAAATGAGCTATAGTCTAAAACTTTATTGCAGAGAAAAAGAAAAAAAAAACGAAAAAAAAAGGAAACATTTTTTTGCGTTTCCTTTTTACACGGAAGAAAACAAAATAATTAGAAGAATAACTGTCTTTTCGCGCGAAAGGAACTCTAGAATTTGTGATGAATTCAGTTTTGTACCCAGTGACAGAAAGAGGAACACGGAAACCGAAATGTGCGAGATGTCGGAACCATGGGATGGTGTCTTGGTTGAAAGGACATAAGCGACACTGTAGTTTCAAAGACTGCACGTGCCCTAAGTGTAACCTGATAGCGGAACGTCAACGCGTCATGGCAGCCCAGGTAGCCTTAAAACGTCAACAAGCGACCGAGGATGCGATTGCAATGGGGATTCGGGCCTGTAACACGGAAACCAGGATACCTATAATGACGCAGGGACCCTTATGGGGCCCAGGAACTGTGTCGCCACCAGAACAGGAAAGGGGTGACAATGCTTCTAACAAAGACTACAGCGGTAATTATAATTATATTATTTTATGTTGTAACTTAAACTTTTACCACTTTTTTGGACAAATTCAGCAGAAGACAAATAATATTTTTTTTTATCTTTCCCAGAAAATAGATTTTGACCTTTCATACAAATTGAAAATGTCAGAGCCTATTTTCTGAGAAATACAGTGTGTTGAAATTATTACCCAGCGTGCTATGCTTATTATATTCCGTATTTCATTACGAAAATACGCTTATTCAAATAGAAAATTTCACCTCCAAAAACTGAAAAATTTCGATAAAAATCCCTGATATATTTCAAATTTCTGCTCAAAACATAGATTGTGGATATTCGTTAGAGGCGGTTCTAACGAGTACCCATAATCTATGTTTTTGAGCAAAAATAAGAAATTAAATGTATACCCTTGTAAAACACCAGTTTTACTATATAAAAGTGGGGTTTAAGGGGGCCAAAATTATTTAGGCATATTTTCGTGATGAATAGAACAACGCATCATACTGGTTATTGATATCAGCAAATGTTGAATTATAATTCTCATTTTCATGAAATGTCGGTCTATTTTCCAGAAAAAAATAAGAAAATTATTATCTACTTGCTCTATGTTGAATTTGTCCAGAGAGTGCTAAAAGTTAAGATGTGACGCTTTTTAATATATCGGCGAGTCCTATTGGAGGACTTTTTTTTTTTCAAATATGCATCTCATTTGAATAGGCTCCGCTACGAGATAATTCTAATGAGATACTGACAGATATGATTCACACGGAAATAAAAAGCCACTCTGTTTGAGTCGAAAAAAGAAGAAAGAAAAAAGCGTGATGTCTGAATTTTCTTTTTCATAATCAGCTCCAATTTGACGAACTTTTTGTTGATGTGCAGATTTTACTATATCACATATTTCAAGTGACACCTTTTTAAGTAAGTTATCATCTGATTTCTGCTCATAATCGAAATACAAAGTATTGAGGATATTTGAAACTGGGACCTGAGTCAAAATATATATATATATATATATATATATATATATATATATATATATATATATATATATATATATATATATCTATATATATATATATATATATATATATATATATATATATATATATATATATATATATATATATATATATATATATATATATATCTTGCATTTTACACCTCATAGCTCTGGTTATTGGGATCCTAACATAAGATGGCGACATATAAACTTCCTCCTGATGAGGCAAGATTATTGTTGTTGTTATCATACCTGTCCTTCTTATAGATTATATAAATTACGTGATATGTGTGACTGGAATATTATTCAATTTATTTAAAACAAATACAATTGTTAGTTTCATTTTTTCGGCTAAGGAACGCAATAATTCTATCGTTTTCTAAATGATTTAAATTTCTGGGAGCAATAATTTGAATCCATCGATACGTGCTGATCTGGGTTGGACAACCAATTTACGCTAATGAATTTTATACACACTGGTACGTAAAAAATATTGGTTGCAATTTGTACAGTCAATGCCAAAATGAGGTACGACAACCAGAAATAATAATAATAACAATAACAATAATAAACGGAATTCATCAGTTGCCACAGCTGTTAAATACCGTGTAAAATGCTTAATGTACAGTAACAACTATATACTCGTATTATTGTGACAAGTGCGAGTCAATAATGTTTGACTCGGCCTCACTTATTAGTGTATGTACATATACTGCTTAAAATATTATATTTTGTGTTTTGTACTACGTATTAATGGGGAAAACAATTTATTCAATTTATTTTGAATAAATTATTTCAAAGAATTCTTTTGATCATATCCAAATTAATGTGATATTCTATCCTGACGAACCTATTCCGTGAATAATTATTATTATTATTATTATTATTATTATTATTATTATTATTATTATTATTATTATTATTATTATTACTATTCAGGGTAAATAAGAATGGGCATGTCATGTGAATCGTCTGTCAGTCAGACGATTCATTCGAAATATCAAGTCTTATTTTCTCTGAAAAATATTAATGTAGACTGTCGAAAATTGAAGTTAAAATCCTATTTTAACATTCGACTTGGATTTCGAAAAAAGAACTATCATTTATCCAGCTCGATGGCAAAATAACATGCCCACTTTACTTTTTTTTTTTTTTGCGTGTTTTTTTCTCTTCGGTTGAACTGAAAGCGGAAAATGCGTGACATTTTCTCCTTCTATATTTAACACAAATGTTACCTGCCGATGAACTTCTGCCGATGAAATAGTGACATTTCGTAAACTCTGTTACAGATGACGAAGCTATTGAGAGGAGCAAACCTGTAGAATCTTCGGGAGAGGAAGAAGAGCCGAGTACCAGCTCTCAGGAAGACGCACCAAGTGATAAGGAAGAGAAATCACCTAGCCTGAAACCTTACACTATACCCGAATGTTATCGAGCAGGCAAACTTAACAACTTAGATATTCTTGAACGTATATTTCCTCACCAGAGAAAGTCCGTGTTAGAACTCGTGTTACAAGGTTGTGATGGCGATCTCATAAAAGCCATAGAACACTTTTTCTCTGCTCAGGACACTTTGTCAACTCAGTCAGTCCAAAGAAATCCCATCACTAGTCGCTATCACCCTTATGGTGACATACAGAAATCTACACCCGGGACACCCAGTGTTTATTCAGTCGGAGACAGAACTGCTCGGTCAGCGTTCACGCCACTCGGACTTCCGGTCCCACTTCCAGGAATCTCAGATCTTCATACCGCGTTTGTGCCACAGGCTTCCGCCATAAGAACAAGTCTCGGGGACAGATTTTACGATAAATCAGCTTTAACAAAAGCCTACAGTGAACTATGTCAAGTCCCGTTTTCTGCCTCAGGCGTTACTCTGGGCAAGTTTCCCATGTATCCATATGGACTGTATGGCAATCTGAACGCTTGGGATATGTACAGTGACTTAAAACTCAACCAAACCTCACCCTTAAAACTGCAAACTGATGATAAAACCCCGGAATAAAAGCAATTACCGTATTTTACCCAAAATATTCGGACACCTCCTTACTGTACCTGCCCTGCCAAGTCCAGTTTACTTTCTGCTGATGTGTATAACAGACGACTTGTTGTGGAGCAGTATTTGATGATAATTATGGGATATTTTCGTCATTTCTCAATAAAATATCTATTAGGAGTGCCTCAAAAACATATATTACGGGTACTCACTAGAAGCGCCTCTCAGAGGCGCTACTGATGGGTAACCAAAATATATGGGCCCAGTTGTTCAAAACAAACGATGTCATTAGTTAACGTATCGTTAAATCTTTGATCATTAAATATGGCATATATGCTACTATTTTTGCTGCAAAAAAATGTGAGTAGCTTTTGCATTTGCATTTTTTTTTCAGCAAAAAATACCTGTGAATCAGATATTGTACTTACTAGAACAGTTAACATTTTGACCACTAACGAGCTCGTTAAGCTAACGACGCTTTGAATAACTGGGCCATGTTTTTTAGAGAAGTAAGAAATATGTCCCAGAGTTGCATGTATTACCAAATATTTCTCCTTAATAAGTCCTCTGGTCTAAGAAAATTTGGACGAGTGGCAAACAATGTAGACCCTGGTTTGGGTCTACACACTTTATTCAAATATGTCTGTCCAAATACTTAAGGGTGAAAATACTAGGTTGCGGAGCATAGGAGGAGAAAAAAAGACAAGTTTAATTTAATGCCATAATTATTACGCAAGCCATGCAAAAGAAAAGTTTCTTCAGGGAGTAGCCGGACAATGAATTCCCAGGTTAGCGTGTATATCCAATCAGTCATACATCCGCGCAGTCTTACCTGGGCTTTAATTGTCCGATTACAGGAATATTGCTTTTTGTAGAATATATCGATGAACAGCAAATGCACTGAGGATAGCAGGCTAATCTCTGTATGCACTGTACCATATTTACTCCATATGTTCGGACAGACAGACTTATGCAAACAATGTAGACCCAGATCAGACGCCGCAGATGCTACGTCTGATCAGGGTCTACACCGCTTGCCCTTTATCCAGCAGTTTAAGGTACATCAACAGGTAGTAACATGAACTTGTGAAAACTTTTAGAGAAAGTTTGTTAAGGGCTTTAGGTGTCAGTTTATTTAGGATTAATATGGTATTATATGCATGGATATGTCTTTAAGATACTTTTCTTC
The DNA here is from genome assembly GCA_964016985.1 of Anodontia alba. Taxonomy (NCBI): domain Eukaryota; kingdom Metazoa; phylum Mollusca; class Bivalvia; order Lucinida; family Lucinidae; genus Anodontia; species Anodontia alba. The sequence continues at coordinate 122,830,238 of OZ024825.1, forward strand.
AATATTAAGGGAAATGGGTACACTTCAGGGGAGACAACTCCTTTAAATTGCTTTTGCCTTCCTTCTGACTTGAAAGGGACTGCCCTAAAAGGAAAATATTGCATCACGAAAACATACCTATATAATTTTGACCCCCTTTAACCCCACTTTTATATAGTAAAACTGGGGTTTACAGGGGTATACATTATTTTTCTTATTTCTGCTCAAAAACATAGATTGTAGGTACTCGTTAGAACCGCCTCACCGAGGCGGTTCTAACGAGTACCCACAATCTATGTTTTGAGCAGAAATATTAAAAATATCAAAGTTTTTTATCTGAAAATTTTCCGTTTTTGGAGGTGAAATTTTCTATATATTTGAATAGGCGTGTTTTCGTAATGGAAAGTAAAGAATATACTCCCATTTCAGAAGGGGTTTTGTGAGCAATAAAGCAAACTGAAAATTGCAAAAGGATTGGTCTCCCTAGTAAGATAAGGCGGTAATTCAACTCCCGTTGAAACAACGGGCCACAAATCCGCCTGCATAGTATGCGCGCTGTCCTTCATCATACCTTTACTATTTCGATTCCTTGCATTTTGATGATTGTGTAACTGTTTAGGAAAGTGTGTGACTTTGTTATTCATGTATACTACAGGGTAACAGTTCCTTACCTCATTCAACATGTTCAAAATTGTAACAATGAAACTACAGTCGACTCCCGTTATCTCGAATTCCAAGGGATTCACTGAAACATTTCGAGATATCCGTGCTTCGACATATCAGAGTTGAGAGAGTGAGGAAAACAATAAATTGAACAACCACATTTAACAAATCAATATGTAATTTGACTCCTGAAGTTATATATATAAAATAATGTGGAAAAGAGGAGAAATTGCTCCTTAGGAGCAATTTCTCCTCTTTTCCACATTATTTTGTTACCTGTTGTCATAGTTTCATGTTAAAACAGGGACCAGATTTTCACTTCGAGATAAGAGGTAATTCGAAATAAGCGAGTTCGAGATAACGAGGTTCGACTGTATTTATAAAATATATACTTGTACATGACAGAAAAAAAAGATGAAAGTAGTTGTTATATGTCTAGTCTGTGCTATGTTTAAATAAAATAAACCATTTTGCTACCTTTAATGTTGAATTACTGTTTTGCTGAAAATTGTGTTAATATCTTTCGGTGCCAAGTGTTAGTCAGTTTCTTTTTCAAAACATGCCATTGACTTACATTTATTTGCAGAGTTTGTAGAACATTCAGTGCGTTTTTTCTGCCGCAACAAAATATATACCATTAGAAAGGAAAATAAATACTACAATATATACAAATTATTCAACACTGCATAGACTATAGTTCCTGGTTTTTTAATAAATACAACGTCAAATACATTGTCATTTTTTTTTAGAATTAGTTTTCCGTTGACGTCGTCGAAACCAAGCTTAATTGATCCCTGTAAGTTTGAAAATGCCACCAATCTAAATAAAGTCACTCAGTATTTTTTTTTTTTTTTTGCACTGAAATCGGTTAAGCAAGCGCAAGACAATTAGTTGGTTTAAACAATATTTTTTATCTGTTCATTTGCATGTATACAAACATACAATGTAAATGTTCCATAAGCTTACACTGGTGATTTATTTCATTTCTTGGTTTACACAGAATACATTTCGTTCGTTTGAATGGCCAGGAATGATATTAAACCAATCAAGTATTCAAATAGGTAATCAAAGAGAGAGAGAGAGAGAGAGAGAGAGAGAGAGAGAGAGTACAGTTCCACGACATTATACACATTATACATGAATACAATATATTTTTATTTATAACTGCAATAATTTTTTTTCGTACCCAAAAATACATGTAAGTCAATGGGATTTTAAAAAAAAACAAACGTTTACTCACTTTTGGCACCAGAATGATTATAAAGCTGCATTGTCATCACTGTCTCTCTCTCTCTCTCTGAAAGAATCATTTGAAGCTATCGAACAGAATGAACAGCAAAGGCCTTCGTCAGACGGCAGGATTCATGGACTGGCCTGGGTCGTCGCTGTTTGGATAACGCTCGAAGACAGGGTGTGTCATGACGCGTAACACTAGCAGCAAAGATGGATTGGATCGCACCATGAGAAAACGTATCTTCGGGCATATGCGGACAGCAAATGCCCAGATCAGCCTGCGCATCCGTACAGTCTGATCAGAGCCTTTCCTGCCCGCTAACAATCATTGGCTACTACAGAATATATGGATGGAGAGCAAAGGCCCGGATGATACTTTTCGCATGCGCAAGATGATCTAAATCTACGCATTTTGCGCATGTTCGAGGGCACTTCTGCTTGACACAACCTGTTTAATATAATTTAACCTATATATCCCGAATATTCGGACAGACAGGTAACACCAAACAGCGTACATGAAGATCATAGAGATCAGAGTCTACACTGTTGGCATTCCATCATTATAATTTAGACAACTCAATCAAGCAGTCAAAAGGACTTATTCACATTTAAAGATATTATTACTTTTTTTAATTTTCCTAGAAAACAGGCTTTGACATTTTATGCAGATTATCTCCATTTTGAAACGTGAATTTGCATGAAATATCAAATCCTTATTTCTGGGAAAAATAAGAAAACTATCACCTGCTTTTTATCTCTTGAATTTGCCAAGTATAGGTTAAAGATTTATCAACTTGAAAAATAACTTTTTCTCTGATATATATCGCTTAGTTATATATCAGACATATAGACATGACAAGCCATGCAAAAACCACCACCACAAACAAAAAACACATTTTTCAGTGGAAGAGGCATTATGTGTAGGAAAGCAAATAGGAAGCGCTCCCTTCTAAAAATGGCGAAAGTCCTACCACATTCATCTAGTCCCTTTAACGCTGAGCATACTGGGTAAAATATTCAGTAGACGACATTTTGAAATATTTTTTATTATTTTTTCCAGAAAATAGGTTTTGACCTTTCAAGCAAATTGTTTCCAATATAATCAATTTGTCTTCTGTTGAATTTGCCCATTGAGTGGTGAAGGTTAATGAACATTCAATACTAGAGAGTCAATGACACGTCATAGACCCTTAAGCTCTGCTTAAAGACTTGCAAAACTTAGCATTTATTATGCCAGATATTGCAATATACTTAAAAAAACAAACAAGAAAAGCAGCCATTTCAGCGATAGGGAATGTCTTTATTTTTGAAAAAACAAATCACTTTGAGCGGTCCTATCTCTGGTATATGAATCCTTACCTTTAGAAGTATTTTGTATACTATACTCAACTGTTGTTATTAACCGTTTTTTTTTTTTTTTTTTTTTTTTTTTTTTTCTTGTTTTTTTTTTTTTTTTTTCACAGAAAATAGGCTTTGACATTTCAGGCAATTGGTCATGCAAAGGAAAAAACTCAATAGAACTGACAAAGTTTGTTTTATGTGTAAAATAAGGTAAATTCAAATCCTAAGGAGACAATTTGCATGAAATATCAAAGACTATTGTCTGTGCAAAATTAAATATTTTGAAATGCGGTAAGCCGAAAGTTTTACCCAGCATGCTACTTCATTTGTAATGTTCTTATCTATGACTTGCAGCTCAGATTAACCCTTGTCTTGTCCTGCTGAATAAATTAAGATGTCACTCCCATTTTTAGTTTTAAGTCAATCAAATTACTTGATCCAGATTGATATAAATTCACATACTTAAATGGCAAACAGTGCAGAGCCAGATCAGTTGGCTTCTTCAGAAGCCAACTGATCTGGATCTACACTGTTTGCAAAGACAGGGCATATCCGGGTTCAGCAGGACTAAGGTTAAGAAGAGGCACCCCTTTATACACGTCAGTCGAGTTAGGAGAAGCAAATACAATCCGACTTGACTTCTCCAAGGCCTATTTATAGGCCAACCACTACAAGGTTCTAGTACGGAAAGAGGCACAAACCCAGCTAGCATTCTACGTAAATCTATATCGGGCCGTCATCGGCCCGTCAGCTACCCTGACGGGCCGATGACGGCCCGATATAGATTTACGTAGAATGCTGACTGGGAAGCTGCGCAAGATCAGACTTTTCTTGATTTAAAAAATATTTATTTTTGTATGTGACAGTAAGAAAGATTCAGCTGAGTTATTTACATACAATGACAGAAAGAATATCTGGACGAAAGTTTCAAGCTTATCGAGTTCGTTTCCACGGACATTCCTTGGTCACAATCAGCATATAAAGTCGTTGTGGGGCAGATGGTCAGAGAGGGTGGTGACAGGGCGATTAATCGGATGTCCCATCATAAGTCCTATCATGGCCCATTCGTTTCCTTGTTTTCATCAATGACCACTCATAAATATAATCTCGCATGTGTGCGTTTCGTTGATGGCATTGCCATCTAAACCAATACAATAGTAATACTCTTTAAAAGTACTTATGGCAGTTGAAGGCATTGGAATGAAATATAGGTATTAACCCTGGTCCTGCTGAACCCCGATTCACCCTGCCTTTGCAAAAAATGTGTAGATCCAGATCAGCTGGCTTCTTCAGAAGCCAACTGATCTGGATCTACACTGTTTGACATTAAGTATGTGAATTTGTATTAACAAACTGGGTCAAGCAATCTGATTGGCTTTAAACTATAAGTGGGCGTGGTATCTTAATTTATTCAGCATGACAAGGGTTAAGGGGGGTATGAAAACACTATCAGAGGAAGCAACTCTCTCAAAATTGTATTACCTTCATTTTGAAAAGGGGTCTACTCCAAAAGGAAAGAATTTGCTCCCCTCGGGAGACCCATTTTCAAAAGGGGCTTCGTGTGCAGGAATGTCACAAAAGTTCTCTACGCTGTAACAATTGGCGGAAAGTATACAAGGTGTATCAAGTCACCTTAAAACCTCGAAGAACCACGTTGTAAACCACGTTGTAAATGTGATATCATCCAGAATCCCATTCAAAACTAACAATATGCTACACGACCAGTTCTTGGGAAAGAAACTATTATTAGTTACTTGAGGTGGATATCATAGAATTGTCATCTGTATTAGACATGTTATAAAAGCAAACTTGAAACAGAAACAAACTATTATACGTTTATCGTTTTGGTGTCAAGAAGTATAAAAGGAGCTTTAGCGTGTACTTAGCTCAACATGCGCATCCTCGTAGCCTGGGCCCAGTTGTTCAAAGCTAACGACGTCGTTAGTTAACGATTCGTTAAAATTTACATCGAGTGATACGCAAATATGCTGAATTTTTTGCTGAAAAAATGTGAGTAGCTTTTGCAGTGCAAAAGCTACTCACATTTTTTCAGCAAAAAATATCAGAATATTGTATATTGAATCCGCCAAAACAGTTAATGAAATGACCCTTAACGAGCTGGTTAAGCTAACGACGCTTTGAACAACTGGGCCGTGATTAGTATTTACACTTATCGTTCCTAGTATTGTCAAGGTCTATACGTATATAACGACAGCGAACAATGCAGGTTGAAGAAAGTATTCACAGGGACTTTTTTAAACAAATCTGTGAAGTTTCACTTAAATCCTTCAGTGATAGGAACTGACGCAGAAGCATATTTCAGACAGAATGGGCGTCTACATAGTGGGTAAACGCGCATTTTTGCCCTATTCTAAAAACTGGGGAAAAAACCCTTCCAGTAGATAGTTAGCTAAAATATAACAGTTATTCGATCTGAAATGAAAGCTTATCAGTACAAAATTTAAGCTTTGTAGTATATAAATTAGTGGTTTTACCTCGAATCTTCCTAAAATGATCAAACCGAAATTTCGGTTTGATCACTTTATGGAGATTTGCGATATCCTCATAACTCCATCAATTCTTCCATTAAAAAATTAAAACATAGCATAGCTAGACTTCATATTCATCGGAATCTAGTTTGGTTTTACTGGTCACAGAATCTTTACTTTTCATTTTTTAGTTTGGAACGAAATTGTGCATTTCCCCACCATGTTCTACAAACGAACAAGATTTTGACGGACGTAAGAAGAGATAGACATCACAAAAACATGCCTATATAATATTGACCCCCCCCCCCCCCCCCCCCCCAACACTGACCTTTAACCCCACATTTACAATGTATATAGTAAATTTGAGGTTTACACGGATTTACATTATTGTTTTTTTTTTTTTTATTTCTGCTCAAAAACAGATTGTGGGAACTCGTTAGAACTGCCTCGGCGAGCGGTTCTAACGAATACCCACAATCTATGTTTGCGAGGCGGTTCTAACGAGTTCCCACAATCTATGTTTTGAGCAAAAATATGAAAAATATCAGATTTATTTTAGCAGGTAAAACTTTCAATATACTGTATTTGAATAGGCGTGTTTTCGTAATGGATATGCTCCTTTGACAGTCATGTGCTATGGTAATGAATGTAATATGGTGTCAATGTAAAGGAAGGGCTGGCGTTTTCGTGTATTCTTATTCAAAAAGCTAGGTGGCGGGGGTTTAAGGGGACTAGATACAATTGGTAGATTTTCCACCATTTTTACAAGGGATACAACTGTTACACCGTTTTATCTCCTATATATGAAGTCCCTTCTGAAAAAGGGTCTACTCTAAAAGGAAAGAATTAAGGAAAGGTTTATTTTTTTAGCAAAAATTTTCTTTTAGAACTGAAATCTTTTCAGAAGGGTGGCAAAACAGCGGGGAAAGAGTTATCCCCCACCCCACTCCCTGAAAATGTATCAAGTTCCCTTTCGTGGAGATTGATCATGAAATATTTTCTATGGTTATTCTCTCCCTTCCGCTGATTCAAGAAAGGCTGTTGTCAGTACTATTTAACCGCTTAGAGGACTATGCCTGCCAAGTATGGTTAGGTAATCATACTTACCATGTCCGGCTCAACATGATCTTAATAGTGTTGATTGGGCCGTTAAACTCCAACCCAACCACCATTCACCTTAAATTCACATGTTGTGTTTTAACAGATCATTCAATTAACATTCGAACTTTAAATGTGCAAACATTTACTGAAGAAGTTCAATTTGCTTGTTACAGACATGGCGCCAATGTCTTGTTTAGACTGAAAGCAACACTTCTTTTATAAATAGAAGCCATGTTTAAAGATGGCAAATATTAATTTAAGGAGATATATGTATAAAAGTGACAGGTACTTCTGAAAAGATGACAGCGATATAAAACTACGGTGGCCTAGAAGAGCGTTCAAGAGGATAATTCTTATTTTACGGACATGGATTTACGGCCCATCAGCATTGCTTTAGTAGTTAAATGTTCTGTTCTTGTTCCTTGTGTAACTTGACTTTATCTACCGCATTTGCCCTGAATATTCAGAAAGACAGGCCCGAGAAAACAGTGTTGACCCAGATCAGACGCCGCAGATCGCGGTGTCTGATCATTACCTATACTGCTTGCCACTCATTCAGCAATTGTTTTACACAAAAAAGGTATTGAATGGACTTTCTCAAATTTTATGACAAGTATGGTGAGGAGTTAAAGGCTCCATATTCCTCAAAAATAGGCATTTTATTATCCAAGAAACATTAAATTGATATATTGTATTAATACAATCATAAAATGTGGCACCTGACAGCCTGTAAAATTTCAGTTAATCTCTTGTTCTTGAAATGAAATTCCTTTTTTTTTATCGTATCTCTGAATTAATGTTGCCAGCAACATTAATTCAGAGATACGATAAAAATCATTTCATTTTGATCCAGTTCATAAATGAGAGACTAACGGAAATTTTACAGGCTCTCAGATGTTCGAATTAATACTATACATCAATTTAACAAACCTTTCTTGGATAAAAATGTCTATTTTTTTAGGAATATGGAGCCTTTAAGGTTTCTGAATCCCAGACCATCAAACTTGTCTTGTCTTGCACAGTCTTGTCTGGCAGATGCCTCTGTTCGCCTTCAAAAAGGTAGCGTGCATACAGTAAATACATGTAGTAAAGATCCTGACCAGGCTTCACCGATGCGCGGGTTCGATCTCCGCCGGGTCCGGCAACATTCTTCCGTGGAAATTGATCATGAAATATTTGCTACAGTTAATCTCTCCCTTCAAGATGGGTGGTTGTCAGTTTCTGGCAAAAGAATGTGCATATGTAGCGGTTGACCGCTTAGAGGACCAAGCCTACCCAAGAAAAGTGTGTAAGTAAACTGACCGGTTTGACATGCCCTTAATAGAATTGACTGGGCCCTTAAACTTCAAACCATTAAACCAATCTGTTGGGTGAAAAACTAAAGCGGTCCAAAAGCCTAAAAGATGATTTGTTTTTGTTCCAAGGTTCCAAAAGTTATGCTGATGTTTAAATGGGTAGACTCACATTTGCTTCCATACGAAAACTTAATCGGATGATAATGAATGCAGACCGGAATGGGAGAAGCAAACAACTCTTTGTTTCCAACTTTCTTAGGTTTGATAGTGATAAAACAAAAACAAAAAACTATCAATCCAGTTGTTTCTGAAGGTATGCATGAAGATCCTGTTATGTACTTTTTTCATATGCTTTTCAACGCACATTTATTTGTCATTAAGGCGTTTCTGCATATCGAATTCTCATATTAAGGAATAAGTATTTATGTTTCAAAATAACTGGTTCACTCCTTTGAAAAGATATTTTCGGATTGATAGCTGTTTTAAAAATTAACAGCAATTTAGTCCTGATACGGAATATAATTCAGTTCAGAAATGATTAATTTACTTGTCCAAGTCGCTTAGGGTAGTAAAAGCATATTTTTTTTTTTTATTATTATTATTATTCTAACTGCAAGGCGGAATCAGCCAGTCTGCATCGGGTTTCACGTCCACTTTCCTGTTTCCCTTTCTGAAACAACAATCAATAGTATACACCCAGCATTCTACATAAATCTATCGCGGGTTGTTATCGGCCCGTCAGCTACCCTGACGGGCCGATAACGGCCCGCTGTAGATTTATAAAGAATGCTTTGTTTGTTTGTGTTGAGATTTTTACGGCCCAGTCAACCCAATGGGGTCATGTCGAGCACGGTCAGTTTACCTAACCACACATTTACTGGGCAGGCTTAGTCCTCTAAGCGGTTAACCAGTATTGTGCACATTCTTTCGCCAGAAACTGACAACTGCCCTTCTTGAATCAGGGAGAGAATGACCGTAGAAAATATTTCATGATCAATCTCCACGAAAGAATGTTGCCGACCTCGGCGGGGGTTGAACCCGCGACCTCCTGGTCTCCAGTCGGACGGCGCATCCAACTGAGCCACCGAGGCCGGCATAAAGAATGCTAGCTGGGCAGTTATGCAATTAAGCAATCATGTTCATATGTAGATGTTTGTCTTCTGGGTGGAGAAGAGGTCCAATCTAAAGACAGCTAGAATAAGACCAAAAGTGATACCACACGATAATGATTTTATTACCCCTACCTACCCGCTCTGCAAGAGAGATCAAAGGCATGTCATAAGATGTGTCTGAGATCCCGACAGGGAGTGGTAAAGAGTTCTTCTGAAGGATAATAAATATTTTTTACTTATGGACCAGATAAATAATCTAGTACTAAAATTCCCCATTGGGTCTCTACCTGTCTATCGTTGACTGACAGTATACTAAGTTTTGTTGTGCCCAGCCTCTTAACAGTGATACGACTAATGACCAAGACACATTTTAGTTTTTTGTTTCATTACAAATACACGCCTATTCAAATATATAGAAAATTTCACCTCCAAAAATTGAAATTTTTCAGATAAAAGCTCTTGATAGTTTTCATATTTCTGCTCAAAACATAGATTGTGGGTACTTCTTAGAACCGCCTCGGCGAGGCAGTTCTAACGGACCCAATATACACTGGACAAGTAACTACGGTACAGGTATTGTATTTATTGGAAATACGTTGTCTTGGCTGAGTTTTCATAATTTTGTATGATGAAGTTTAAATGCTCAGATTTCAATTACTTCTCCAAATATCTGAGATTTGTTTTCAAAAAGCAATGGTTCAATATATTACCTTTATGCCTGCAGCATTATATTTAAGGAAGATCAAACAGTTTTTGTAAACGTCACCAAGAAACCTTGGTACCCATTTTAGCTAATATTTGAACTTTTTAGCAGAAAATCATCAGAAATTCACCAAAAAATGGTGATATAACTTCAATTTCATTACTTGTGACTTAACATTTTTTCATTCAAAGCGGTTTAAAACAATTTATTACAACTTCAGTTATTATCCAAAATCATTTTTAATAACCATAGTGCTGTAAAATAGCGCTAAAATCAAGACAAGACAACATATTCTGGCAGTTCAGTTACTGACAAGTCCAGGTATTATTAGGTCTGAGGTTCTAAACAAGTACCCTTAATATATGGAAATAAGAAAAATCATGTATACCCATGTAAACCCCAGTTTTACTATATAAAAGTGCGGTTTAAGGGAATCAGAATTATATAGGCATGTTTTCTTGATGTTTAATAGCGAATACAATTAATGTACCTACCAAGAATAATGAAGGTATGCGCATTGTCTCAGTCACTCATTACAGTATCACACTTGTGTAAAATGTTTTCTACGTAAGAGCATTTTACATATAAACAGTGGAAAATGAGGCAACGGTTGCTATATGTATGTCCACTAAGATTTACACAGCGAAACAAACCAAAACAAAATGATATAAATAGCAATCAAATTAAAGTGAGCTTTTGAAAGTTTGCTTAATAATTTGTGTATCCAATACAACAGAAAAGGAAAATTAATTAATGAAGTAACCGACATTGACCGAAATTAGCAGATCAGCAAAGGAGTATTTCGCAGCAAAGAAGGTTCAAATTTTATTTAATGCTTAGCATGCTGGTCAAAAGTTTAAGCAGACATTTTGAGAGAGAAAAAAAAATGGTCTATTTACTTGACTAGCCAAACATTTTTTTCTCGAAAATAAAATTATCATCAGTTTCTTGTCTGCTGAATTTGCACACGCGGTGATAAATGTTAATTCGAAAAGCTGGCACTATTAGTAGAGGATAATAGTTATCAAAAACAATAAAATGCCGTTCTTTAAGTTTGCATTCAGCATGTTGAAGATTACGAAAATGGAAGAAAAGGGCTAGCATAAATCTCAAAACAAATTCGAACTTATCTCAGTACAATAGGACCATTTCCCATTGGCCTAGAACTGGATCCGCTGTTGAACGACACATAATAATAGAAAAGAAAAGGAACAGTAATCTTAGAAGTTTTTGTTAAACCAATATTTTTAAACCCTAAATAGATTCATGAATCTATTACTGATTCTTCCCCCATAATCCCAACCACAAACAATAATCCTTAAAATCAAAAGGGTAGTTAGTCGAAGTGTTTACCTTCAACGTATCATTTGCATGAAGACGGTAAGTTGTCAATATTGGGTTTGCAAACGAGGAGCTTACTGGGGTTTTATTTTTCCTGTTTAACATTATAATCACGTTCTGAGTAGTTTCATATTATCTTCTGTGTACACATACAATATGTATCTATCTAGGGAAAAAATCACCCTGGCGCCATATGCTACAACATAGAGAGTCTGTCACTTGAACCACGCCGTGAGAAAATATACCTCATTATGAAAACACGCCTATTTAAATACATTGAATATTTTACCACCAAAAAAAAAAAAAAAAATGAAAATTTTCAGATACAAATTCTGATATTTTTAAGATTTCTGATCAAAACATAGATTGCGGGTACTCGTTAGACCCGCCTCGGCGAGACGGTTCTAACTAGTACCCACAATCTATATTTTGAGCAGAAATAAGACAAATAATGTTTACCCCTGTAAACCCCAGTTTTACTATATAAAGGTGGGGTTTGAGGGGGTCAAGACTATATAGGCGTGTTTTCGTGATGTTATGATCTGAACTGTGCGCCCAGTGAACTCAGATCAGACTGCGCATGTGCGCAGTCTGATCTGAGTTCGCTGGACGCTCTGTAAACAGCAAACGATCTAAGAGGTCATCAGGCGGACAACAAAGACACTGATCAGACCGTGCGGATTGCCAGGCGTATCTGTGTCTTCACTGGGCACATACATGATAAGGTTGAATTTCTCATGCTTCGGCTTACATCTCTTCTGCACTTTGTCCAGAGCAAATATCGTCTCAGTTACTACCTAAAACTTAGCAAATATTAATGAACTTTATTAAGTAGCCGTGCGTATCTGTTTGAAAACTTGTCATGTTCTGTCCTATCCCTCGCTTTCAGTTAACCCTTAAAGCGCTAAGAAAAAATGTAGAAGACGACATTCTATTTATTATCATTATTCAAAGAAAATAAGATTTTGCATTTCATATGAATTCAACCTCACCATATACACACATAACCAAATAATAACTTAAATAAATAAATAAATTTGCCGTAACGTGAGAAAACGTACCTTCTGACATGTGCGCCCAATGAAGACTCAAATCAGCCTGCGCAACCACACAGTCTGATCAGTTTGCTTTGTCCACATAAAAAACTTTGCTGCCTTGGCTATCCAAAATGCGCCCAGTGAAGATTCTAACATGACTGGGTGAATGTGCAGGCTAAATCTGAATTATCTCTGGGTGCACATATTCGTAGGTACGGTTTCTGACGTTTCGGCTCAAATAAATACTTTCACTTCTGACCGTTCAAATGTGATTTGCGAAATTTCGTTTGCTGTTAACAAATACTGGCTGTAGACTTAACACATCTAGTTAGCACTGGCATTTTTCTGATAAATTATGCTTTTAAGGTTTTAAAATATGAACAATTTTATCAGTGTTGTTTTATTATTTCTTCAGTGTAGGCGAATCTCAGGGTACGAAACCATAACAGGCACACTCTAATGATTTTTTATCTCTAATAAATAAATGAATATATAGAGCTGCTCATCCTCATGATGAAGATCGCGGAAAACGATTATTGCAACAACAAACACTGACCGAGACAATACAGTGTATGTTACATGCCAAATATCTGCCAAAGTTCTGGGCAATTAAAAATTGCTTCTGGACACATCAGCTGATTTCATTACAAAGCCTGGACAAATTCAAATCTGATAGTAGTACTTTATGTATATTCGGGTATGTTAACAGAGGCAAGACTTTAATCTTTGACATGGCAAAAACATGGCTGACTCCATAGATTGTCAGTAAATGGATAAAAAAACGACAGATTAGTTTCTAACTCTTAGTACTCTAGGTAAACTTTTCAGCAGACATATAGATATATTTTCTTTTTTCCCAGGAAACGGGTTTTGCCATTTCATGCAAATTGTCTCCACTGGAGACAATTTGCATGAAATGTCAAATCCCGTTTTCTGGGAAAAATAAGAAAAAATATCATCAATTTGTTGTCTGCCAATTTGCCCATAGAGTGGTAAAGGTTATTAAAGTAGAAGTTCAATCTGAAGCTCTGGGCCCAGTTGTTCACAAGCATCGTTAGCTGAACGAGCTCGTAAATGGTCAAAATGTCAACTGTTCTAGTAAGTACAATATCTAATTCACAGGTATGTTTGCTGAAAAGAAAAATGTGAGTAGTACTAACATTTTTTTCAGCAAAAATATTAGCGTATATGCCATATTTAATGATCAAAGTTTTAACGATACTTTAACTAACATCATTAGTTTTGAACAACTGGGCCCAGATTATATTTGGTTGGTGTCACTCTTTTGAAACCTATTAGTTTCCCACATTCCTTTAAGTGGATAAGCATGGAGGGCGTACAAACCATAGTAGATAGATGCTTTCGTGGTCCTGTTTGTAATTTTCTTGTGTTCTTGCTTCATTCGCCATTCATTACGAAAACACGACTATTCAAATATACTGAAAATTTTATCATCAAAAAATGAAAATTTTCAGATAAAAATTTTGGTATTTTTCATATTTCTGCTCAAAAATAGATTGTGGGTACTCATTAGAACTGCCTCGCCAAGGCGGTTCTAACGAGTATCCACAATCTATGTTTTTGAGCAGAAATAAGAAAAATAATGTATACCCCTGTAAACCCCCGTTTTACTATATAAAAGTGGGGTTTAAGGGGGTCAACATTATGTAGACATGATTTCGTGATGAGGTAGAAGACCCATATGCGGACCAAACATACATTTGTAATGTCGAGCTGTATCAGCATTAAGGGTGAGGTTTCGCGCCAGTAAAACTATTTTAAGTCCCCAGCCTTTTCCAACTGACCATTCCAAGTGGTTACTCTGTTGCAGTTCTTTGTGTGTTGGTTTCATATGTGGTGTTTGTTTTGTCATTATTTCTTCTTTTTGGTGCCTCAGGAAGGCTCTGCTTCGTGATTACTGCATTTACTGGGTATCTTCACTTTTTTATGGTTCCAAACAAATAAATTCAGATACAGTCGACTATCATTATCTCGAATTCCAAGGGACTCTCAGAAACACTTCGAGATATCCGTACCTCGACATATCAGAGTTGCGGAAGTGAGGAAAACAATAAATCAAACAACCACATTTAACAAATGAATATGTAATTTGACTCCTGAAGTTAGAAATATATATAAAATAATGTGGAAAAGAGGAGAAAATTGCTCCTTAGGAGCAATTTCTCCTCTTTTCCACAATATTTTGTTACCTGTTCTTAGATTTCCATGTTAAAACAGGGACCAGAATTTCACTTTGATATAAGCGGTTATTCGAGATAAGTGAGGTCGAGATAACGAGGTTCGACTGTATCATCATAACCGGAAATATGCCACAGGAGATAAACTTAATCATAACTGAGAACAATAAATTATCAGACTGGCTGTTAATGAGTCTGTTCCTGAACATTTATGTAACATGCAATGCTGTTCATGATTGTTAACCCTAAACTGAGTAATATTTCGTTTCAAATACATTTGTAAATCTAAATGAGATCAGGGATACCAAAGGATCAGAAACTATAAGCTTGTTGATACTAAATGCCAAAGTTTGAAAGGCCTTTAAGGGGCATAACTCTGACAAAATTAATCTTTTTTTCAAAACTATATCAAGTAATTACTCATCATCCTTAATAAGCTGACCATGTTTCAAGGCCCTAGTTGTGTATTCTTGATATCTTGCTCACAAGATTTCATTATAAACTTATAATGCACAAGTCAAACAAGGGGCATAATTCCAAGAAAAAGTCAGATTTTTCCTAAAAGATAATCAGGTGATCTACTCATTATCCCCCATATGCTCACTAAGTTTCATAGCCCTAGCTAAAATAATTTTCGAGATATCTTTTTTGGCAAGATTTCATTTTTATATTACAAGGGACATAACTCCAGAAAAATATTGTGGAATTTTTTCCAAATTAATCAGATAATCTATTCAGTCCCAGCAGTTCCAATCAGCACATCAAGTTTCAAAGTTTAGCTCAAATACTTTTCGAAATAGCTTGCTGACAAGATTCCATAATGTCTCATAAATGGTTTATAATGCACATATTCAAAAAAGGGGCATAGCTCTGGAATTACATGTCCGGCAGAAAAAAAAAAAAGAAAAAAAATAAGGGTGCACTTACTCTCCATCCCGATTCCATATATAAAATTTCCAGATCCTATCTCTATGCATTGTGTCGAATGAACACAAAGCTGAAGTTCTACTTCAGAACTTAGGGCTGAAAGGTTTAACCTTTACTGCTCTACGAGCTAATTCAGCAGATGACAAATTAATGATATATGTATTGGTCTTACTTTTCCCAGAAAACTGGCTTTGATATTTCATATATGAAAGCCAATTTCTGGGAAAAAATAAGAAAAATATTTCAAAATGTCATTTGCTGAAATTTTTACCAGCATGATAAGTGTGAAAAGACCAGTGTGCTTTTTGGTGTAGGTCTGCCTTTCAGTCGTTCAGTAGCTTCCTTTTTTTTTTATCTTAAATCCTCAACCAGATACCCACAAAGTATGGTCACCCCCACATGTCCGAGGTTACTTTTTGTCTTATTCATTTGAAGTCTGAGATGGGAAAACATAAACCATTAGGGTCATATTGCACCGCTTAGTTTACCTAACCACTTTCCCTGGCCTGGCTAAGTGGTTAACCAGTATTTGTGCACATTCTTTTGCCAGAAATGGACAACTCCCATCTTAGATCAGCGTAAGGGAGAGAATGACCATAGGCAATATTTCAAGATCAATCTCTACAAAAGGATGTTAAAAAAATATATGAAATCTTCCACTCAGTTGTACATCCAAATTAAGATGTCAGGAAGTCCTGGGACTTGCTGTTTTTGAATATCAGTACAAGCACTGTGCAGCTGTGATCAGCTTAAAGGTTATTACCTATAAAGAAATGGCACAATTTTCTCACATTTAAATTTTATTGATGAAACAAATAGACAAGAGAAACCATGGCAAACAAGAGAGTAGAAACACCCTCATATAGGAGTTTAGGTGAGAATACTGTCCATACAAAGAGATGGTATCTCTCTGAGGTTGTCACAGTGGTGTAGATTAGCAGTGTGAATAATCTTTCTAGTACCAGAGTCAGCACTGATACAGCCGCACCTGTCTTCAACCTGTAAAAAAACGAACAACCACTAAACATCAGGGCCCAGTTGTTCAAAACTAACGATGTCATTAGTTATTGTATCATTAAAACTTTGATCACTGAATATGGCATATATGCTAATATTTTTGCTTAAAAAAATGTGAGTAGCGTTTGCATTAAAAGCTACTCACATTTTTTCAGCAAAAATACCTGTGAATAAGACTTAGTAGAACAGTTAACATTTTGACCACTAACAAGCTCATTAAGCTAAAGATGCTTTGAACAACTGGGCATAGGCATGCTTATTACTACACCACAACCTCTTTATAACACTTTTGTTAGGATGCAAAACAAAAACCTAGTTAGCTAAACAACCATGTTGTACCCAAACAAAAATGTATTGATTATATAGAAAAATAACCATTTATGGTTTAAACAAAAATGCCGGGATAATACAGGCAAAACTGGCCATTTCATTTTTGGTTTATACAAAAATGTAAAGATTATATAGAAAAATGACCATAATTGGTCATTTTTCTAATCTATTACACAAAAATTTAGATTATATAGAAAAATGATCATAAATGGTATTTTTTCTATATAATCTATACATTTTTGTTTGGATAGAAAACATTTAGGGTCCACCTTTCAATTGTCTTATATCCAAAACCATCATATAATAAACTGTGTTATAAAGAGCTTCCCGTGTATATATTTGTCCCTACAAAATGTCAACTTGAAAGAGGGTATACCTCTCATAAAATAAATTCAATTTTGTTCAAAAGTTAACCAGGTGGTCTACTCCTCAGCCCCAGTAGGTCTGGCAAATATCAAAGCTCTGGCTCAAATACTTCATCACTGAAATTTTTACCACCAAAAAAAGAAAATTGTCAGATGAAAAATTCTGATAATTTTCATATTTCTGCTCAAAACAGATTGTGGGTACTCGTTAGAACCGCGCTCGCCGAGGCAGTTCTAATGAGTACCCACAATCTATGTTTTTGAGCAGAAATAAGAAAAATAATGTATACCCCTGTAAATCCCAATTTTCCTATATAAAAGTGGGGTTTAAGGGGGTCAAAATTATATAGGCATATTTTCGTGATGTTCTGATATGTCTCGTACACATGGTAAAGTGTAATGAACAGGCAAATGGACAAATGAACAGATGGATAAATCAAAACAGGCAATTTTCATTTAGCACCTCATTTATCTAAGTATTCGGACAGACAGGTATGAGCAAAGAGTGTAGACACAGATCAGATGTGGCTTCTGATCATGGTAAACACTGTTTGGCATTCATTTAGTTGGTTTTACAAACACCAACTTGAACGTTTAGTAAAATAGGCCAATTTATTAACTCTAAACATTGGGACACCTTAACTCATTTCCTTACTTTTCTTAGAATTTGAACAAGGACCATCAACTATCTGCTGATATGGCTAAAACAATGCTGGATAAGTGGCAAACACTGAAGATCCTATCAGATGCTGCATGATGCAGGGTCTGATCTGGGTCTACACTGTTTGCCCAGGCCTATCTGTCCAAATGCTTAGGGTTATTACAGTACTTCAAATCTTTACTGTTCACATAAGCCCATAAGACACATTTTCTGATGTCACAGCTTATTTAGTTCTAATTTTTCTTACAATATGTTTTTTTTCATTCTATTTTAATCTATCAGCAGATGTTGTTTCAAAAACACTGTCAACATTTTTTCTGGGGAATGGAAGAGAACTATTTCATTTCAAATCAAACAGAATGGCTTGATGGCTGGCCCAATGACAAGATAATATTTTGGTTTAAACATATTTTATTTCAAAACAATCAATTGACATGCATACAAGGGCGAGTCAATAAAAAACCAGCCTAACTAATTTCTGGGTGAGATCAATCTCTTCTTTTTCGATGTAATTGCCCTCTAGAATGATGCACTTGAATCAACGGTGTTCCAGTGCCATCAGCCCAGAACTGAAGAAGCCAGGGTCCTTGTTTCTGACCGACTCTTCAACTGCCGCCATGACTTCTTCGTTGGACCAGAAATGACGTCCACGGATATCCTTTTTCAAGTTTGGGAATAGGAAATAGTCACAAGGAGCTAAGTCCAGAGAATAAGCGGGATGCAGTATTAGCTCGTACCCATTCCGCTCAACAGCATCCATTGCAATTTTGCACGTGTGGACTCTCGCATTGTCCTGTTGGAGCAGAATCCCTTTGGAGAGTTTACCTCGGCGTTTTTCACGGATCACAATTCTCAGTTAGTCGAGCAAATTTGCATAATACGCACCTGTTATTGTACTTTTCTTTGCTAGAAAGTCCAACATAATAACGCCTTGTGCATCCCAAAATACAGTTGCCATCACCTTGCCAGCAGAGGGTTGCTTTTGAACTTCTTTGGCCTCGGAGACCCTGGCCCTACACTCTGGCAACTGAGCTTTATTCTCTGGCTCATAATAATGGAGGCAGGTCTCATCTACAGTCACCAGACATGAAAGGAAATCATCTTCCTTTGACCTAAACCGCTTCAACAATGCGCTGTATACTGATGCTCTGGTTGCCATTTGCTCATCGCTAAGGGATTTTGGGACCCAACGGGCTATTAGCTTGTGCATACCCAAGAGATCATGTAAAGTTGTTGAAACGCTACCATGTGAAATGTGTAATGCATTCGCTATTTCTTCCACCTTAATTCGCCTATCAGAGTACATCAGATCCCGTACTTAGTTACACATTTCTTCACTGGTGGCATCTGATGGGCATCCAGACCTGGTTTCATCTTCTAAAGACGTTCTACTGGGTTTGAATTCCCCAACCCAGAATTTAACTTATGCATACGATAGTGCAGAAGATTTGTTTTTGTGTTGAGGTTTTACGGCCCAGTCAACCCAATGGGGTCATGTCCAGCGCGGTCAGTTTAACTAACCACACGTTTACTGGGCAGGCTTAGTCCTCTAAGCGATTAACCAGTATTGTGCACATTCTTTCGCCAGAAACTGACAACTGCCCTTCTTGAATCAGCGGAAGGGAGAGAATGACCGTAGAAAATATTTCATGATCAATCTCCACGAAAGAATGTTGCCGACCTTGGTGTGGGTTGAACCCGTGACCTCCTGGTCTCCAGTCGGACGGCGCATCCAAATATACCACCGAGGCCGGCTATAGTGCAGAAGACCCATAAACATTGGTCAACTCGCAATGTATTTCCTGACCTGTTTTCCCTTTCAAAAACAAGAACCGAATTACAGCACGGTACTCATATTCTGACAAAAAGCTTACTTTTGCATCGCTAGCCATGTTTGACATTCAATATCTTATGAATGAATGACACAATAAGGGTGCAATTTTGCCCTCAGGCCTAAAACATGTATTGAAACAAGGCAAGAAAATCTTGGATGTCTCGGTCAATTGGAAATGGGATAGGCTGGTTACTTATTGACTTGCCCTCGTATGATATTTTCATACAATGACACATAAATGGTCTTGGAATGAAAGCAACATGCTTATCGAATCCCTTTCTATATTTTATTATAATTACTGGTGTATCGTATTACATGTATCTCACACAACACAGTTGCTGAGAGCGACTGGACAACCAAGAAACAGAAATATAGATAGAAACAAAAATGTCAATCAGACATAGCTCCAGGTATGACACTTTCTTTTTAACAAAACAAATGTTGATCTTTTTCTTATTTATCCCCTTCTGGTTTTTTTCCGCCCAGAGTCGTTTCGGCCCTGAGTCATTTCGGCCCTGGGTTGTTTCGGCCTGAGTTGTTTCAGCCTGGATTGTTTCGGTCCTGGGTCGTTTCGGCCAATTTTGGTGGGTCGTTTCGGCCTGATGTTTTTAAGTCCCCCTAGGTTACGGATAATAGGTAGAACAATCATTTGGTTGTTTGATGAAGAGTCTAGTGATGTCAAAGGCCTTCTTTTTAAGTCCCTCCAGGTTTGGGGTGATAGATAGAACAATCATTTGGTTGTTTGATGAAGAGTCTGTGGGTATCATAATAGTTGATATGGTATATCCTATTAATGTGAAGCCTGTTTTGTCTCAGATATCCTATGTTATTTATCAAGCATTAAAATTATCTTTCAAGAGAAAATAAGGCTGAACATTTCATGTGAATCAGTTGTCTAGCAAATGATTCACATGAAATGTCAAACTTTTATAAGTGTTTTACACCAGTAAATGCGCAACACAGTCTAATTGTAGTTTGATTACAGTATTTAACAATTCTTAATGCTGGCTACAGACATCGCAGGTCACTGCATATTTACGATCTTCCAAGGAGAATTACAAGCAATGCATAACTCACACATTATTTTAGAAGAACTTTTTGCAATCACAGAAAATTATAAAGATGAATGATTCGAAGTTGTGTTAGCTTCACTTTAAATATGCTGCTGTCGGCATATAAAAGAGTTTCTTTAAACAAAAGTAAAATTGACCATAACATTTCTTGTGTGCCATTAAAACTGTCCACCCTCCTTTCGCCAACAAAGTCACACATCAAACAAACCATATTTAATTAACACGCACAAGTTTTCACACTTCAATTAATCAATTAATACCTGGATTATCGCAAAGGATTAAAGACTAACTATGACTGGCCCGAAATTTCCCACCTTGATAAATCGATTACCAAATATCAAAACAAACATGACAATTAATCAGTCATCACGAAAACATGGCTATATAATTTTGATCCCCCTTAAACCCCACTTTCATATAGTCAGGGCTTCCATTAACTTCCAGACTCAGGAAGTCCATGACTTCCTACCCCTCAAATTTGGAAGTCCCACAGGAAAATCTAGGAAGTCCCACTTTTTTTCCATGCTGCGGCGGTCTGCCCTTTCTTTAGTAGAATAAACGTTCTTATTTCAATGTCACACAGAATCATCATGATATACCTTCTCTTAGATGTGTTTTAAAAATGTCCTTATTGCTTATTAAAATTTGATCGCATCTTTTTGGAAAGCCTGTACTTGTATGTCGCACCTTATAGAAAGCATCAACATTGGTACAACTTCGTATTCGTTTCAAAGCCCAGAGAAAGAAAAAAGAAAAGAAAATACATGAGAGAAAACACCCAAAACATGTTTTCTTAAAAATAAACTATGCTGAAATTATTTTGCAGAAATGTATTTAATGAAATATTTGTTCGGATTGAAGCTGATCAACACGAGCAAACGACTTGCTTACTTCACAAAAATTGCGGGAAAACGGCGCCGACTCGTGCAACAACAAACAAATTAAAGGCAGCTCTCGATGAAATACCAACAGCAAAACGTTCGTTCGCGGAGAAAAGCAAGCAAAACCATCGCAAATTGCCTATATTTAGACTTACTTTGCGTCTTTTCCGCGCTGGTAAACAGCGCAACCGGAACAAGGCTACGCATTTAGAAACGGGTTTTCCGAAACATTTGACGAAAAATATGTTTTCTTTTCATTTGAAAAATTGCCTTTGTTGTCATGACAAACGTAAGCTTCTAAATTCGAATAGATTTTAATTTGCTTTATGTGCATAATTGTTATTTATTTATTTATAGAATTTCACTCGGCAATTCCCGGAAGTGTTGCAGACGACACACGTTCTTAGCAACATAATAATTTAAGATTTTAAGACGTGAATATTAAAAAATAATAATGACTTCATATAATTTCAACGAATATTTTCGGGGTCGCAGTAGAAAATTTTAATTATAAAACCATCAATTAATCAACTCAGCACGCGTGACAAATACACGGAGTGATCACGCAGCCATCAAAAGGGTGCCGCGAGGCTTGACACGGCTGTCAATAAAACTCCCGCAAGTGGAAAGTGGGACGTCCTTAAAGCTCAGTCAACACAGGTAGCGAATTTCCGGTAAGTAGGCGGGGCAAACATCATACAACTGTTTAAAAGTGGGCGGGCCTTTTGACAATTTTTGGACGTCTCGGGTATCGATTTCGGACGGACAAAAGAAATTTTGGAAGTCCGCGGTACGTCTTTGAAGTTCAATTTGTACGTCCGGTGGCAATCTCAGGGCGTAATATACGTCGTACGTCCGCTTAACGGAAGCTCTGTATAGTAAAACTTGGGTTTACAGGGGTATACATTATTTTTCTATTTTTGCTCAAAAACATAAATTGTGGGTACGCGTTAGAACTGCCTCGCCACGGTTCTAACGAGTACCCACAATCTATGTTTTGAGCACAAATATGAAAAAATAGCAGAGCTTTTTATCTGAAAATTTTTAGTTTTTGGAGGTGAAATTTTCTATATATTTTAATAGGTGTGTTTTTGTAATGAATGATTGTCCCTTTTAATTAATACTTTAATCAATTAAATCAAGGATGAAATGTCTGTCTACCTGCCTATGTTTCTTTCTATCTGCCTGTCTGTCTGTCTGTCTATCCATCCATCCATCCATCCATCCATCCATCCATCCATCCATCCATCCATCCATCCATCCATCTATCTGTCTATCTATCTATCTATCTATCTATCTATCTATCTATCTGTCTGTCGGTCGGCCTATCTATCTATCTATCTATCTATCTATCTAGCTATCTATCGTGCTGTATCCATCTATCTATCTTTCTATCCATCTCAACATTTACTTTAAACCCCCAAAAATATTAACCCATCCTTATATACCCTACCATATTGAAATTGGGCCAAAATGACTCGGGGCCGAAACGACCCACCTACCAAGGCCGAAACGACCCACCCCCAAAATTGGCCGAAACGGCACAGGCCGAAACATCCCAGCCGAAATGACCCAGGGCTGAAACGACCCGGAACCATTTATCCACAAAAATGTACGTTAAGTGTACTCATTGGCAAGGTGCTCCTAATGAGTACCCATAACATATGTTTTCATGAACAAATAAGAAACATTATTTATCTGGAGCTATAATCAGGGCCCGTGGTTATAAAAAATTTTTTCATGCTGAACTCAGCTGAGCATGAAATTTTCTCTGCTAATAAATATGAAAAAGCCAACAACAGGATGCATTTTCATATTTATTAGCAGATAATTTTCATGCTCAGCTATGTTAAGCATGGAAGAATTTGCATTTGTTAGTAATTTGAGATTTATTAGCAGGTCAAACTTCATGCTCAGCTGAGTTGAGCATGAAAAAAGTTTTATAACCTCAGAGCCAGTACAAATATCTTACCTTGCTGTTAGAGATTCCTTCACTGTATCACAGCGTAGACTTCTCAGATAAATATATTTGAGTAGTACAATAAACCAAAATATTGGTCCTGCGTAGGTAGCAATAAATAACTGTATAGTGACAATAATTGCCTGATACTCTGGTAGTCCTACATATCCTGCTGCTACATCAACTGTAGATAAACTGTTGGAATTTCCCTGAAATATAAGCGAAACAATCAACCAGTAATAACGTCCATTTGAAATTTTTAGGTATCAAGTTTACCTTATCTCGCACTTCAAATATTCTTCAAATTTCTTAATTTCAGAAAAAATAGCAGTACAGGCAGTCAAATTTCAATTTTCTCTACAGTGCAGTATTTCACATGATGGGATGTAATAAAGCCACACAGCTCCAAAAAAGGCCATTTTTTTTCAACCACAAAGTATGGATATATTTCTTATTTATCTACAAAATCACAAGGTTAACCCTTGTCCTGCTGAACCCAGATATCCCCTGCCTTTGCAAACAGTGCAGATCCAGATCAGTTGGCTTCTGATCTGGATCTACACTGTTTGTCATTCAGTATATGTATTTATATCAGCAACCTGGATCAAGTAATCTGATTGGCTGAAAATTGGAAGTGGGCATGGCATCTTAATTTATTCAACATGACAAGGGTTAAGGGTACCTTACCAAGGTGCTTCTAATGAATATCCTCAGCATATGCTTTGAGAAGAAATAACAATAATTTTCTGGATACCCTTCTTATCTAAGCTATGAAGAATATTTTACAATGGAGATGTTTTAGTATACAGTCGACTTGCGTTATCTCGACCTCGCTTATCTCGAATAACCGCTTACCTTGAACTGAAAATCTTGTCCCTGTTTAAACAATAGACCTAGCAACAGGTAACAAAATATTGTGTAAAAGAGGAGAAATTGCTCCTTAGGAGCAATTTCTCCTCTTCTCCACAATATTTTTGATATTCATCTAATTTCAGGAGTCAAATTACATAATCATTTGTGAAATGTGGTTGTTCTATTTATTTTTTTTCCTCAGTTCTGCAAATCTGATATGACAAGGTAAGTATTTCTGATAGTCCCTTGGACTTCGAGATAACGAGAGTCGACTGTATAAACAGCTCGGTAAAAATGGGCCCTAGTTTTACTTTTCTTGACACTACATACGTTCAGTAACTTAAAATGTATGTACAGTACTTATCATAAGTATTTGGACAACAAACTTGTCCTAAAATTTGGATGTCCATTTTACTACCTGCAAAAGTATCTAAAATAATGCTGCATGAGTGACAAATGATGCAGACCTTGATAAGATTATGCATTCTGTGGCATCTGATTTGGACCTACACTTCTTTCAGGCCTGTCCCAAATCAGATCTCAACATTATCAATGCATATACCAAGACTAGTGAAAATCCATTGATATTTACTCACGTTGTTGTTTAGAAATGAAAAGATGGATGGCAGGACAGATGACAGATGGACAGACTGATGACCAATGCATAACCATAATTGCCCACCACTATCGTGTGGCGTGATATTAAAACAATAACATCCAAATGATTCAAGCTTAACACTTAGCACTCTGGGTAAAATTGTCAGCAGACAACATATTAAAATATTTTTCCTATTTTCCCCAGAAAACAGGCTTTGACATTTCATGCATGGAGACAATTTGCATTAAATGTCAAAACCTAATTTCTTGCAGACAATTTGCATGAAATGTCAAAACCTATCTTCTGGGTAAAATATGAAAAATATTTCAATATGTCGTCTGCTGAATTAGCCCAGAGTGTGGTAATGGTTATAATACTAAGACAGCTTTCAAACAAAGGATCTTAGTGTCTGCAACGTAAGTAATACCAACCTGGTAGAAAAATGATGCTCTGCCCATCCATAGACAAAACATAGTGAGGTAGGGTACCGGTAATGATACAATACTGGGAACCAGATCTTCAATGAGTCTCTCCACCAGAGCCAAACCAACAACATAGAGAGTATTGTGGGTCCTGAGTAAAATACACATCAACAAAAGCAGGGACTGCTGGACACTCTCAATAATTCCTACAGTAATTGTTGCCCTTGTCTTTTCATCTTTCTTTCCATAAAATTTGTAGAAAATCATGTCTAGAGCACATCTAAAGTTTAACAGCAAACCAACGCCACATACCACTAAATACTGTATAGTATTTTTATACCTGTAAAATAGGAAGTTATTTCAGCCACACCAGTCACCATGCATATTGTAATTACCCTAAGAATTGGGAGAGACAGGCCTTTGCAAACAGTGTAGACTCAGATGAGATGCTGCAGAGTGGGGCATCTGATCTGGGTCTACACTGTTTGCCATACATACAGCAATACTTTAGACACATCAAGAGGCCGTAGAATGGACCGTTTCAAATTTTAAGAGAAGTATGATATGTAGATAAAGTAAATACTTAAGGTAAATACGATATTATAGGACAAGTATGGTAAGTAAACGAGGTGTCCTAATACTTAGGGTAAATACGGTAGCTGTCTCTTTAGGCATTACTCCAGATAAGGCACTTTTTCAACCAACAAATGTTGATACATAGAATTTTCTTATGTCTATACAAAAAAAAATTTGATACTGATTGGAAGTGCCTTTTTGAGGCACTTCCAATGAGTACCCCAACGTATGTTTTTCTGAAGAAGAACAATATTTTCCTGATACCCCCTCTTATCTGGAGCTACGTTTGGGTTGTATATACAGAAGTGCAGGCCTATTTCAGCCTGCATATCTATACTGTCTGACCAGGGCCCTCAATGGCTGCTTTAAAGAAAATCACTGATTACTACAGAATTTACTGATGCCTAAGACATGCTTTTGTGAAGAAAAATAATTTTCTTGGTGGTCCTCTTATCTGGAGCTGTGTTAGCACTTTCCATGCTATGGGCAGATTCAGCAGATGGCATTTTGAAATATTTTTTCTTATTTTTCCTAGAAAATAGGATCTTACACTTCATGCAAATTGTTTCCTTAGGAGACAATTTGCATGAAGAGTCAAATCCTACTTTCTAGGAAAAATAAAAAAAATATTTAAAAATGCTGACTGCTGAAATTTTTACCCAGCATGCAAAGTGTTAAATATTATGCAAATTTGTGGCCAAAATCCACTAACATGATATGCCATTAAATATAGTGACAACTTTAAGAATAATATTGCACTTATTTGTATATGATTTATACAACTTAGTGAGCCCTGAGGAACCAATGACTGATGCCTAACACCTGAATCTTGGTTTATGCGACATTTAGAAATGAAAATATTAACCCTATTTCAAAAGTCATATGTAGGGTAGTCAAACTCAATCACTAACAAAATTTCCTTTTTTCACCGACCTAAATCAACTTTAACCTGTCAGATCAAAATACACGTAATGATATTCGGTAACATTACATAGACACTTATACGCCTGGCTGCCTGATGAACTGCTTCCTGTTATCCCTGCCTCTATGTCAATACACTCTCTTCTTATTGGCTAGGCTGCCATGTCAATAGCCTCAGCCTAGAGATATTTCATTGGCTCATTGTGACAAATCACAGAAATGCTTACATTTCTGCATAAGCACCAAACACAAAGCATTTAAGTAACCACCACAATTTGGTTACACCTATCATAACAAGTTTATTGGAGTATACTGAGCATGCCAAACAGTCAGAGGAATTGCTGCAATTCCTGTTAGACGCACATATAAAGAACAGTCAGTATAGTACAAAACCAGTTCCATACAAGTATAACAAAGTTTTTTTGTGATGAAAATGGAAGAAACAATATTCATTAAGCTTTTCCTTTTGTGTTCTGCTATTAACCCTTGTCCTGCTGAATATATTAAGATGCCACTCCCATTTCTAATTTTCAGCCAATCAGATTACTTGATCCAGAATTTTGATATTAATTCACATACTTAATGGCAAACAGTGTAGATCCAGATCAGTTGGCTTCTTCAGAAGCCAACTGATCTGGATCTACACTGTTTGAATAGGCAGGGTATATCCGGGTTCAGCAGGACAAGGGTTAACACAGAAAAGAAAAATCACTGGAATAAAAATCAACACTCACTTTTTATCAACAACTTTGATCTCATTTAAGACATCATAAATCGCTCCAGCCTTGGCTCTGTATCGGTAACAGGACAAGAGAGCAATGCCTGTCAACATCACTTCTGTACTGGAATATTTCTTAGATATGACTAGTAATAATAGTATCAGTGCTGCTACTACTGCTATTGTCAAAACACCTCTATTTTCCAACCTGAAATACAATCCGAAAAGCTGAGTGATAGTTATATGTGGTGTAAATGTCCCAAAATTTCATACACCAAACTTTGTGACAAAACGGCATATGCAAACTGTGCAGACCTAGATCAGAAGGAGAAGTCTGACCAGGGTCTACACTGTTTGCCATTTCACTCAGTATTTTAAGAAACAACTGCAAAAATAGCAAAATTTATGCCAAATATGTGTGGAATAAAGTATTCAATATTTTAAGACATTTCTGAGGCACTGCTAATGAGTAAGCACAACATATGTTTGCTTGGAAGAACGAGAAAAATATTAATACTTTTTGGCTGAAAACACTGTCTTATCTGGAAATATGGTTTTGCTATAACAGATGAGATGAGAAGTAAGAATTCTGTCTGTTGAAGAGGCTGGAAATGATGATAGTAAAAATGTAAAATTCCTAGGCAGAACACAGAATGTCTTTGTCATAGCTCCAGATAAGAGGGATATTTTAGGTAAATATTTTTTATTTGTCTTACTTCTCCAAGAAAACATGTGGGTACTCATTAGAAGTGCCTCAATTTGACACTTCTAATGAGTACCCACACCATATGATTTTGTGGAGAAATTAGAAAATATCAATACATTGTCGTTGAAAAAAAGAAGCTTATCTGGAGCATTGTTTCTCACACAACAGTCAGTAGATCCCAGTTGTACAATCATACCCCTAATGTTAAGACACCTTATCTCTGGACTCATTACCGTACTTGTTCTAAAATGTGAACAAGACGAATAGACTCACCACTGCTTTGTCTGAAAACTGCTGCAGGAATGGCAAAAAATGCAAATCCTGTTTGATCAGGGTCTGCATGGTTTGTTCAGACATCTCTAACTGAATATTTCAGATGAAAATTTGAGTCCAATTAAGAGACATAATATACAAAATTGTTTGTTTGTGTTGGAACATTTTTGTCCGGATAAAGCCATACTTTACCAGATATCATACAAGAATTGTTTAAGCTAATGGTTGATGGGCTTTATTCTTCCAATGAAATACACAGCATATTCTATCCCCAATGAAGTACCATATCAACCCTAAATACTGTTTCCATACTCATAGGTCTAGATAAGAGTGGGTATCAGGTAAATAATTTTCTCATTTCTCGATGAAAATATATGTTGTGGGTACTCATTAGAAGCGCCTTGCTGAGGCGCTTCTAATGAGTACCCACAACATATGTTTTCGTCGAGAAATAAGAAAAATATAGATACTTTTTGGATGAAAAAAAGCGCCTTATCAAGAGCTATGCATACTTGTCCAAAACTTTGAACATGTCCATTTTACTACCTATTGCGCTGTCTAAAGACTGCTGGGTGGAGTGGCAAACTGCAACATCTGATATGGATGCAGCATCTGATATGGGTTTACACTGTTTAGGTTTGGCTGTCCCAATATTCAAGTTATACTGGTAATCGTTTAGACATGAGTATCAAATTTCATTCAGAATGAAAAAAACTCAGATAGAGAGGCACGAGAAGATAAAGGGAGAAAATAATTAGCAAATTAGTTAAGGAGGAGTATTCCGCGATAATTTTGGGATAATAGTTTTTATTTCTCCATAAAAGGATATGTTTGGGGTACTCATTAAAAGTGCCTCATGAAGGTGCTTCTAATGAGTACCACAATATATGTTTTTATGGAGAATTGGAGAAAACTATCCCAGAAACATCATGAAATACTTCGGCTTAATAAATCTTCTGATAATGCAACAAGATAAGCTGAAAAAATGCATTTGTCTTACCTCCCCAACCAATCTCCAATGTCAGGCCTGTCTAACCATTTGTTTCCAGTTTGATTTAAGCTGCGTAAGAATCTTAATATCACAATTATCACCAACAAGGAAAACAACTCTCTAGTTGGAAAATTCAACTTGATAGTAACATTCTTCTCCTTGGACTCATCATTTCTACCCTGACGATCAGGAAAACATGTCACTTTTTCATTGCCATGTGTAAATAAATCCTTATAACTACTATCATCAATTTTATCTTGTTCTAGTTTTGTCATATGTCTATTTTCCAAAGTTTTATCTTTAATACTGTCATAATTCATATTGTCATATTCAAAACTTTTTCCCTGAGATCCATCTTCTGAATGTGCCCGAGATGTGACAGAAGCAACTGGACTGGCAGGATATTTCAACTGCCAGTAATGGTTTAAGTACAGGATGAAAATTCGGATAGCATTGAAAGAGAAGAAAGTTGTGATAAGGAAGTAACAGGTTTGATGTTCTTCTTCTATGTTGCTACTGGAGACATAGGTCAGTGAGTGCAGCACAGATCCTACCAGCAGAAGTTTGGTCAATGATGTGTCCATCTGCCACTGAAAAATAAAACATTTCAAATTTACAATGATATAACAATGGCATCAAAAGTATTAAACACATAAGGCAAAACACAAATTAACCGATTTACTTCCAGTGGACTCGTCTACCTTAAGTCTTTGGAATGGTCTATTTCCAACACCAGGGTATCTGATTAGTTTTTATTACTACTACGCTTTATAGAAATTGCTGTATTTAATGCAAACAGTGATAAGATGCTGCAGAAAGCTGCTGATACAGTACACAGCTGTAGATAATATTGTTTTTTCTTTCCACCAAAAAGTTTTGATATTTTTCTTATTTCTCCACAAAAACATACATTGTGGGTACTCATTAGAAGCACCTCAATTAGGTGCTTCTAATGAGTATCCACAACATGTTTTTGTGGAGAAATAAAGAAAAATATCTAGCTTTTACCCCCTCTTATCTGGAGCTTTGCAGTATCCACGAGTCTATGGTGAAGGTACTGACATGACTGTATGTGTATGGTGATGTGAGCATTTAGTCTTTCATATCTAAATATTCAAACACATTAACTTGTTGCTCAACTTGTCCTAAAATTTTACCAAGTCCATTCAATTAGATAATAATGTCTCCAAAACATTCTGGCCATCTGCCAAACGATGCAAAATCTGATGAAACTGCTACTTTAAGCAGTGGCAGTGTAGACCCAGATTAGTTGTATGCTGAAGCCGTCCAGGTTCACCCTGTTTGCTCAGGCCAGACAGTATAGGTAAATATGGTAATATGAGCAGTGAAAGCCTTCTCTGGCTGTTCAGGCACATCTGGCATTTTGTTCATAAACATATGAAAATTCCCTTTCATTTAAGGGGAAAGAATACACCATTTCTGCCAAGGGAGACAACTTTTGTGACTTTCTGTCTGCATTCCACTATGCCTATCCCCTTCTAAAATGGGGTCTATTCCAAAAGAAAGGAATTTGCTAATTCTTTCCTTTTAAAAGCAGCCACATATTCAAAAGGCAGCAAATACAATTTTTAAAAGAGTTGTCTCCCTTGAAAGATTTTGACTGATTGAGTTGAGGTTTTATGGCCCAGTCAACCCATTAGGGTCATGTCAAGCTGGTCAGTTTACCTAACCACACTTTTCTTGGGCCGGCATAGTCTTCTGAGCAGTTAACCAGTATTTGTGCACATTCTTTTGCCAGAAACTGACAACTACCCTCTTGAATCAGCGGAAGAGATAGAATGACTGTAGAAAATATTTCATGATCAATCTGTTTGAAAGACTGTTGCGGACCCAGTAGGGATCAAACCTGCGACCTGTGATCACCAGTTGAACCTGCATCCAACTGAGCCACTGAGACTGTCCTCCCTTTTAAGGGTATCAATGTCTTTTAATGAGACTGATGTTCAATTTACCTGTTCTGATGGTTTTGTGTTCATCTGGAGTAAAGCTCTGAGACATGTAACTGAGGCTTGCAGCATCAACAGAAGCACAATGTGAGTTAGGACTGATCCAAGACTCCACCCACACATAGCCTTACTGTGGAATGTGTTACTGGAACATGCTATCACATGCCATACCATGTATACAAGAGAGGTGAATCCACATAGAACAAAGGGCTGTTTCCCAATAGGAAAATCTTGTGGCAAAGAAATATCAACCTTCACTATTACCAGTAGGACAGCAAGAAGCACCTAAAATAAAACACCATATTTGGTCTAAATTTGTTGACAGACATGTCTTAGCAAACAATGTAGACACAGACCAGACAATTGAAGTTTGATCTGTGTCTACTTCTTTGTCACTGAGCCAGCACAATTTAGATGCATCACCAGGTAGTCGAATGGGCATATTCAAATTCTAGGATAACTATCATATGAAGTTATCAGAGGACTTGCTAAGGAGGAGTATCTAATGGATTTTTGGAAGGCATTTGACAAGGTGGCACATGAATGCCTAACCACAAAGTAACACCACTATGGCATACAAGAAAGGACCCTAGAAAGGATCAAGAAATTCTTGAATGGAAGAACTGGTGGTGCTCGATGGAAAGACATCATCAGGTTCACCAGTCAGTTCAGGAATCCCCCAGGGAACTGTCCTCAGCCCCCTTGCATTCTTGATCTACATAAATGACCTCCCTTGCAAGGTTGGATCAACAGCACACCATTTTGCTAATGACTGTCTGCTCTATCAGACTATAAATTCCGATGAAAATGGCACAGCACTCCAAGAGGACCTAAATCAACTGCAACAGCGGAAATGGCACTGGCAGATGAAGTTCAATCCTGATAAATGTGAAGTCATATGCACAACTAACAAACATAAAGTCATTAGCAGCAGCTGTAGGATAAATGGCCAGACTCTCTAACAGACCAAAAAAGCCAGACACTTGAGCTTCACCCTGTCATGGTCTGTATGTTAACGCAGGAAGGCCAACAACACTGTCCTTCTTGCAAAGAAACCTATCTGCATGCCCAAAGGACCAAGGCTATCTACTACAAGACTATGGTTCACCCACAGCTAGAGTATGAATCCTACATTTGGGATCTCCTACCGTCAACAAGCTGGAAGCTGTCTAATGCTGGGCGGAAAGGTTCTGTTACAGTGACTACAAGTCTTACTGGAAGCTTTTCTTTCAGGAAGTGTAGCTCACTTCAGAAGGGATTTATCTATAGGCAAAGCTAATTCTTTTCTGCTAAACTGGTCTCCCTTTGAAAAAAAGGGACAAATAACTTTTAGTGCTCTCTCTTTGAGGTGTATTAGTACATCTGATGACGTGATTCTAATGAGATATTACAAAATATGTTTTTCTTTGTGAAAAAAGAAAGGAAATAATCATTTAGACACCTACTTATCTGAAACCCCTGATAAAACATCACTGTCTGGTATAATGGAACTGGAGACTCAACATCACTTGTAAACTGAATATCTCTAGCAATGCATGTCAAGGTGCCCACTTTGCAAATAAAAAAATGAAAGAATAATATCCTGCCACTACAGTGTTGTCAAAAATCAAAGAAATTTGTTTGTTAGCAATCCCAAACCAGATCTCCACAATATCAAAGCACACACCAAGTTTGGTGAGAATCCATCTGTATTTACTCAACTTATTGTCCAGAAACAAAAATACCTATGTGTGGTGGGCAGATATATCTGTCAAAAATAGATAAAAATCCCAAACACATCTCCACAATATCAATACACATATCACATTTGATGAAAATCCATCAATTTTTACTCAACTTATTATCCAGAAACAATAATACAGATGTGTGGCAGGTAGATAACTCTGTCAAAAATGAATGAATTTTACCAATTAGAAATCCCAAACCAGATCTGCACATAACAAGTTTGGTGAAAATCCACTGATATGTACACCATTGACATTTACTCGAGTTATCATCCGGAAATGAAACTATTGACATAAAAACAGACATACGATAAACAGACTGATTGACAGAGACAAGGACATCCCACGTAAAACCATAATACCCTGCCACTATCATGTGACGTGATATAAAAAGTAGTTTCCCAGCAGCCTGCTTATGAACATTCAAAGGTGGTTCTTCTGTTGCAGTGTTATATGGTATTTCTGATGTGTACATCAGGTGTATTGTGTGTTGTTGTGCTCACAAATACATCACAAAAACATGCCTATATAATTTTGACCTCCCCTAAACCCCACTTTTATATAGTAAAACTGGGGTTTACAGGGGTATACATTATTTTTCTTATTTCCACTCAAAACATAGATTGTGGGTACTCATTAGAACTGCCTCATTGAGGAGGTTCTAATGAGTACCCGCAATCTATGGTTTGAGCAGAAATATGAAAAATATCAGAGTTTTTCATCTGAAAATTTTCGGTTTTTGGAGGTGAAACTTTCTATAAATTTTAATAGATGTGTTTTCGTAATGATAGCTCCAGATAAGGCACCTTTTTGAACCCCAAAATACAAAAACTTATGGTATGGGTACTCATTAGAAGTACCAAAATGAGAAATCAATACTTTGTGGTTGAAAAAAGTGCCTTATCTGGAGCTATATTTCCATACCTTAATTTCAACAACAGTCATATATAAAAGTCAAAAAAGATTGCCTTTGGAAATAAAGAACACACAAAAATCACAAAAATTGGAGACTCATAAACTTGTAAGCAGACAGAAAAGAACCTTATCATACAAACTGCATTATTATATATTCTGGGCCCAGTTGTTCAAAGCTAACGATGTCGTTAGTTAACGATTCGTTAAAATTTACATCGAGTGATACGCAAATATTCTGAAATTTTTTGCTGAAAAAATGTGAGTAGCTTTTGCAGTGCAAAAGCTACTCACATTTTTTCAGCAAACAATATCAGAATATTGTGTTTTGAATCCGCTAAAACAGTTAACGAAATGACCCTTAACGAGCTCGTTAAGCTAACAACGCTTTGAACAACTGGGCCCAGATCTGCATATGTCTCAAAACCACCTTTCCAAATTAAGTGATTCTTAGGATCAATAAACATAGATACAGACAATGGAATATTTGATATTTTTGTCCCAAAACATACTGTGTGGGAAATCAAACAAATCACCACAATGGCTGCCTTATCTGGAGCTAAATCATAACTAAATACAGCTCCAGATAAGACAAGTTTTCAACCAAAAAGTATGAACATCCTTCTTATTTCTGCATGACCATATGTTGTGTGTACTCATTTGAAGTGCCTCATTGAGGCACTTCTAATGAGTATCACAACATATTTTGTCCTGCAGAAATAAGAAAAATATATGCCTGGTACCCCTATTATCTGAAGCTTTGTAATATTATAAATAAAGATACAAACCAGGAACATAATCGCAGGTGCAACCATCAACTGATACATGTCATAGTTAGTCAGTGATGACGAAATCCTAGCTGTCATGCTATCAAGCATTGTCTCATACAGATAAAGAAGCTGTCTGACATTGACACTGTCCTCCTGGTTCAGGTAATCTCTGTGCAGTCTGGTTACATCAAGAAACATCTCATAGCTTGTCTCTGAAAAACATAGAGACAACTTTCAAGCTGTGTCATGAAAATTCCTGTCGTGAGTACTTTAATAACACTAAGTACATGTATTTGGACAGACAGGCCTGAGCAAGCAGTGTATATCCATATCAGACATAACATCATTGCACACAGATATTACCCAGTGGGCACATGACGTAAATATAACGTCGCATCAACGTCGATGCAACGTCATGACGTTGCATCGACGTTGAGGCGACGTTGTATTTACGTCATGTGCCTGCCGGGTAGTCTGACCCCAAACCCTGAGCAGTTGATTTTCACAAAAGTATGTCATGGTACGGTAACCTAATTGTGTGGCAGAGGATGTTAGTGTTGATAAACTTTGGGATACAAGTCCAATCCCTATTATATGACCAGGTAATGTAGGTCAAGCTGACCAAGTTTTGTTACAGGTGACTTCAAGTGGTGGCATGCATATACTGATGGAAGCTGAAGGGACTCTTATCTATGGAAACCAAAATATAAATCTGAGACTGAAAACTGGCAAGGGGTTGACTTTCACAAAAGCAAGTCATGGTTCTATGGATTTTTGGCAGGTGACCTGGGACATTGAATTTATATGTTGGCAATGATGGGAGTCATGTCTATGGAAGCAGAGATATGAGTCCAACCACAAAAACATGCCCAGGTGTGGATTTTGGAAAGATGTCACAGTGATCTAGTTTTGTGGCTGGTTGGAAGTGATATCAATGAAGGGACTCATACCTCTGGAAGCCAAGATATCTGCCTGATCCCAAAAATCTGACCAGGGGTTGATGTTCACTGATGTATGTCACAGTGACATAGCTTTGTAGCATGTAACCTGAGTGGTGGAATGAAATCATAAATGTAGAAATGATGATATGAGTCTGACCTCAGAAGCCTGACAAGTGCTGACTTTTGACCAAAATAGATTAC
The DNA here is from genome assembly GCA_964016985.1 of Anodontia alba. Lineage (NCBI taxonomy): Eukaryota > Metazoa > Mollusca > Bivalvia > Lucinida > Lucinidae > Anodontia > Anodontia alba. Next base: position 122,866,350 of record OZ024825.1, read on the forward strand.
AGTGATCTAGTTTTAGGAAGGTGGCCTGGGTCAGTGGGATGCTAAACTGATGAAATCAGAGGGCTCTCACACATAGGCAAGCTAGAATATTCGGAATATTTGGTTTGCATGCCCACTAATGCACACACAACCAAACAAGCAGACACACTAATAATACCAAAGAAGAAACTATGTTTGGCAAGCCCAAGTTGGCCTGACACTGAAAACACTTCAATACATCATTTTAGCCATTTCTTTGCAGTGGAATTAACCAATATGACTGCATAGTCAAGTTACTTACTGACATATCCAGGTAAAACAGAGCGAGAGGATTTATTAAGGAAGAGGCAGGGGTCTCATTAACTCCAAATAAGGAGTCCTGGACTCCTGTTTTGGCCATCCAGACTCCTATTTTCAGAGAAATTTAGCAAAATGACAGAGGACTCCTACCATTTAAAGAAAATGGCTCTAGAACTCCTCTTTTCAAAATCTTAGTGAGAACCCTGGGAGTATTTGGTGATAACTCTGGGATAATTTGTTCTCCACAAATACATATGAATTATGGTAACTACTCCTCCTTAGCAAGTCCTCTGACAGCATTGAAAAGTATAGCATACAGAAAATAAAAAAAAAATATACGAGATGACATCCAGGAAATGCCAACAATCATGAAGCACAGCCTTCTGAGGGGCACCAAAAGAAGGAGAGATGAGGAACAAATAATGAAAGAACAAACACCACACATGAAACCAATGATGCACAAAGAAGAACCACAAGAGAGGAACCCCTCTCTCCCAACTCCCACTGGAATGGTCAGTAGGAAAGCCAATGGGGGACCCAATTCAGTTAAAGACCTGCAATTACAATACATACCATATTTATATCCAGGTACATTAGCCTCCATCAGTCTGACAACCTGTAGTGTATTGAAGTACAGTAATTCCAGGATAGATTCCACTGGTACACCTGCAGCCTCCAGAACTCCTTGGAGAACCTGACCCAGGTTGTTATTTGGTATTGGTAAACCCATTAGAACAGAAAGAGTTGGTGCTAAGTCTATCTGTAGGGGCATTCTCTTCATCTTTCTAGACACTCTATGTTCTGTAAAACCACAATTCCAAGTTTAATTGACTACATGCAATACTGATTTGTTCTTTTTACTTATGTTTTACTGAAATACTGTGTTTACATTAAATTTTTTGGACACTTTAACTGCCTATCACACTCACTCTAAAACTTCAACAAGAAAGAAAATTACAACAAATCTAAAAACAGTGCAATCTTTCCAAACCATAATGCATAACTCTGATTTCTGTTTAACCTGCCAACTGTATTTACCCAAAGTATTTGGACATGTCCACTCTTTACCATACTAGTCTTAACCCTTAAAATGCCAAGAAAACCCTGTTGTCTGTTTATGTTGTCTGCTGAATAGTCTTGCAAACTTTTCAAACCTATTTTTGCATACAGGCAAACAGTGTGGACCCTGATCAGACTGCTCCTAGAGGAGCAATCTGATCTGGGTCCACAATGTTTGCAAAAATGACTTTTAAAATCACAAGCAGACGACAAAGCAGATGACAATTGTTGTGACTAGCAGTTTAAGGGTTAAAATTCCAACATCCATTTTACTACCTATCAATATGGCAAAAAAATGGCTGGATATGTGATCAGTAGAGACTCTGATCAGATGCCATGTTCTGTAGCATTTGGTCTGGGTCTGCACTGTTTGCTCAGGCATGTCTATCTGTATACTAAGAGTAAATATATGGTACGAGGGATGTTCAAAATGAATTGCTTATTGTCCTCTAGCTTGATATCCACGTGGGGCACGATAAAAACCAATACATACCTGTATAGGGCTATTCAATATCTACACAATGGTGTATAAATGTACATGTTAGACTAAGTGTAAGACATAAAATTTGCCATTTGAATACACGCAGTCATTGACCACTGCAGTAAAAATGGTTGGTAGAAGCATCGACAAAAAAGATAAAATACGGGCTTACATCAAAGCTCGCTCAAAACTTGGTTGTTCTTTGAAGAAGCTGATGACTGAAATTTCTACTGCTTTTGGACCTTCTTGTGTGTCTTATGACACAGTTCGGCGGTGGAAAAAGAAATTTGAGTCTGGTGTAGAGTCCATCAAAAATGCACCGAAATCAGGTAGGCCAAAATCTGCATCTCGTTTCCAAAATAAAGGAAATCATTGAAGGAGATGCCAGATTTACAGTTCGTGATATTGCACGAAAGGTAGGCATATCACTATCAACGGTTCACATTATTTTGAAGAAGCATTTGAAAGTCAGAAAGATTTCTGCTAGATGGGTGCACATCTGTTGACTGACGAGCAAAAGAGGCAACGGATTAAAGTGGCCAAAAAGCTGCTTCAAATGTTTCCAAAATATGACAAAAAGCAGTTTGCCAATGTCGTCACAGGTGATGAAACGTGGATCCATTATTTTGAACCCATCAGAAAGGTTAGCTATAAGATCTGGGCCACCAAACACAGCAAACTCCCAATAATTGCCAAACGTTCTTTGAGTACAAAGAAGGTTTTATATGCAATCTTCTTCTCTGGTGAAGGAGTCGCAATAAAAGTGCCAGTGAAAAAGGGCAAAAGCATCACCGGAAAGTACTACAAAGATGTAGTACTGATGAAACTGAAAAAGTATTATCAGAAACGACGCCCTGCCACTGGTTTTAAACATGTTCGTCTTCTACATGACAATGCCCCAGCTCATACCTCCGCAATAGTTACGGCGGTTTTGAAGAAAGAAAAAGTAACTGTTTTGCCTCACCCCCCCCCCTCACCCCCCCCCCCCCCCCGCCCTTATTCCCCAGACCTTGCCCCATGTGATTTTTTTTTGTTTCCGAAATTGAAAGCATTCCTTGATGGGCGGAAATACCAGTCCCGACAGGCACTTGGATCTGCCATTCATCAGTACCTTATTACTGTGCCCAAATCAGCGTACCGTGACGCCTTCAAGAAGTGGATACATCGGTTGAAACTTTGCATTTCTAGCCACGGGGAGTTCTTCGAGGGCATGAAATGTGTACTTTTGGGCTAACTTGAAATTTGAAGTCTCCAGACAGAAATAAGCAATTCATTTCGAACATCCCTCGTATGTCTGAAAATGACTATGATCGTCTATATTTTAATAATGGCAAACAAGGCAGGTAGCATACAATATTCTCGTAAACTACATACTGAATGCTATTAGCTCCCAAAAACAACTGATACAGTCAACTCTCATTATCTTAAAGTCCAAGGGACTCTCTGAAACATTTCGAGATATCCGTGCTTCAATATATCAGATTTGCAGAATCAAGGAAAACAATAAATCAAACAACCACATTTAACAAATGAATATGTAACTTGACTCCTGAAGTTAGAGACATATCAAAATATTGTGGCAAAGAGGAATAATTGCTCCTTAGGAGCAATTTCTCCTCTTTTCCACAATATTTTGTTACCTGTTGTTAGATTTCCATGTTAACAGGGACCAGATTTTCACTTCCAGATAGGCGGTTATTCGAGATAAGCTAGGTCCAGATAACGAGAGTCTACTGTAATTTCTCTCAAGCAAGAACTGTTGTTACAGTAATATCATCCATAGCGCCATATAATAGGTGGTAATCAGATATTTTTCTGCGAGGTACTTCTAATGAATACCATAACATATGTTTTCATGGAGAAATCAGAGAAATATCAATACTTTTTTGCTGAAAAGGAAAGTGCCTTACCTGAAGCTATGTCAATGTGGGTCTGAGTTTGAGTCAGGGTTTTTAATTTGAGTCAGAGTTTTACAGCCTAGTCAACCCTGTTATGGCCATATCGAGTTGATCATTAACCTCTCCTATATTTTCCTGGATAGTTAGTCCTCTAAACGATGAACCAGTACTTGTGTACTACTTACATTGCTATCGGAAAATATTGTGGGTACTCATTAAAAGGTCCTTGGCTTAGTACCCACAATACGTTTTCATGGCGAAATAAGAAAATAAAAATATTTGTCTGAATTCACATCTTACCTAGAGCTTTGATTGCGCTGTATGTTTCCTTGGAGTTATTTCCTGATATACAATGCAAAAAAGGGTCCTTTCATCTTCTGTGAACAGTGAAGGTCCAAATCAGCCTGCATATTCATGCAATTTGATCAGGATCTTTTTTTTTCATCAATAGACATAGTTCCAGATAAGAGGGGGTATGCAGGTAACACTTTTCTTATTTCTCCACAAAATCTTAAGTTGTGGATACTCATTAGAAGTGCCAAAGTGAAGTGTTTCAAATGAGTACCCACAACATGTATTTTCGTGGAGAAATAAGAAAAAATATTGATATTTTTCAACTTAAAAAAGTGGCTTATCTGCAGCTATGATATATTCTGTTTCTGTATGTGTACAATGAAGGCCTTGATCAGACTGCTGATGTCATAAAGACCCTCTTTTGCATTTGCATATATGTTCAACCCTTGTCCTGCTGAACCCAGATATACCCTGCCTTTGCAAACAACTTGTAGATCGAGATCAGTTGGCTTCTTATGAAGCCAACTGATCTGGATCTACACTGTTTGCCATTCAGTATGTGAAATTATATCAATAATCTGGATCAAGTCATCTGATTGGCTGAAAATTTGAAAAGGGCATGGTATCTCAATTTATTCAGCATTACAAGGGTTAATGAAACTGAGCTGGGCTTTATAGCACAGTTGATAGCATGTCTGACTGCAGATCCAGTAGTTTCAAGTTCGAATCCAATCTAGGCCACATAGCTTTCTTGGAGATCGACAATGAAATCATTTCTACAGTCATTTCCCCTCTTCCCCTGATTCAAGAAGGGCAGTTGTCAGTTTTTCGTAAATATATGTGCAAAAATACTGGTCAACCATTTAGAAGACTATGCATGCCCAAGAAAAAGTGTGAGTAGGTTAACTCACTGGCTTGACATGACCTAAACAGTATTGTCTGGGCCGTAACTCTAATTTAAACAAACAAACTTACTAAATTGAGGGCTAATGAAAACAGCAGGCACCAGTACTTCACTCTCAGATGCACCACCATGTCCTCCATGATCACTCATACCATGGTCACCACATACCAGGATCAGGCTTCGACTAGACTGCCAGATAAAATTGACAGAGTGATAAATATGGTACCACTAGATACCTATAATCAGAATTTAGATGTCAGATTCTAATACTAATCAGTTAACCCTTGTCATGCTGAATAACAAGATGACACACCCATTTCCAATTTTCAGCCTATCAGATTACTTGATTCCAAGATGTTGACATAAATTCATTTACTGAATGACAAACAGTGCAGATCATTATGAAAACACGCCTATTCAAATACATTGAGTCTTTTACCACCAAAAAATGAAAATTTTCAGTTAAAAAATCTGATATTTTTTCATATTTTTGCTCAAAACATAGATTGTTGGTACTCGTTAGAACCACCTCAGCGAGACGGTTCTAATGAGTACCAACAATCTATGTTTTGAGCAAAAATAAGAAAAATAAAATATACCCCTGTAAAACCCAGTTTTACTATATAAAAGTGGGGTTTAAGGGGGTCAACATTGTATAGGTACGTTTTTGTGATGTTCAGATCAGTTGGTCAGAAGCCAACTGATCTGAATCTACATTTTTTGCAGAGACAGGGTCTATCCAGATTCAGCAGGACAAGGGTTAATATATAAAGAAAAAAGTGTTTATGGTATGCCCTTGCAGTTATAACTATATACAAATAGTCCTTGAAGAAGCATAATATGCATTGTTCTTGAAGAAAATTTAGTTTTAAGTCTTGGCAGCAAAGACAGCTTCAGTTTTAAGACCATTCCAAGTTACAATATAGTTAACTCTTGTCCTGCTGAATAAATTAAGATGTCACGCCCACTTCTAATTTTCAGCCAATCAGATTACTTGATCCAGATAATCGATATAAATTTGCATACTAACTGGCAAACAGTGCAGATCCAGATCAGTTGGCTTCTGAAGAAGCCAACTGATCTGGATCTACACTGTTTGCAAAGGCAGGGTATATCCGGACTCAGCAGGACAAGGGTTAATGGTAGGAATAATTTAAACAATCCCTGAAGGTATTTAGACTGTGGTTTGTTTGTTTGTTTGTTTGATTTGGGCTTAAAGTCACTTTCAACAATCTTTCAGTCATGTCTGGATGTGGCTGGGAGCTTATTGCTCACTTTTATAGTGCTGACTCACTGAAATATCATGCCCCAGACACTCTGATATGATATTCCACCCAGTCACATTATACTGACACTGAGCTGACCAGTTCTAGCTCTACTTTCTTAATACTGAGCGCCAAGCGAAAGAGCAGCTACCAGTAGTACATTTTTAAAGTCTTTGGTATGATCCAGCCGGGGATCGAACCCACAACCTCCCGGTCACAAAGCGGATGCTCTATCACTGAGCCACTGTGCCGGTTAGACTGTGGTACTTGTGTTAATAACAATATGCCAAAGTTACAAGTAAGAGGGCTTTCTTTTAACACACACGCACACACACAAACACACACACACCTTGCCAAACCAGTAACTATAAGCCAAGGTTCCATGAAAGAGGACTTCTATAATTATTTTTCTTAACTCACCAGTAAAGTCTATTTCATGGCACTCTAGAACTGTCTCCCCAAGGTGAGTTTACAAAGCATAACCCATATTAACATATGTTTTCTTGGAGTTATAAAAGTAAAATCATCCTGCATTATGTATCCAAATACACCACAACCTCATTATAACACTATTATTGGGATCCAAAGCAAAAACTATATTAGCCCTCGTCCTGCTGAACTCGGATAAAACCTGCATTTGCAAACAGTGTAGATCCAGATCAGTTGGCTTCTTCAGAAGCCAACTGATCTGGATCTGCACTGTTTGACATTAAGTATGTGAATATGTATAAAAATCCAGAATCAAGTAATCTGACTGGCTGAAAATTAGAAGTGGGCATGGCATCTTAATTTATTCAGCAGAACCAGGGTTAGCATGAAACAACTGTTGTATCCAAATAAAAGTTTATAGATTATATAGAAAAGGTTTTGTTTTTTTTTTCCAGATAGATTATACAAAACAAAAATGTTCTATATAATCTACACATTTTTTTTTGGATACATTTTGAGTGTCCATATTTGCAAAATGTTATATCCAAAACCCTGCTACAATGGACCATGTTATAAAGCTGTTCTTGTGTACATGTGTTTTATATTACCTGCTGCTCAAGAGCCTTGTATATCTGAAGTATAATATCATCCATTTCATGTAGTTTTGGTGCCACCAAAGGACTATGTGGTCCCTCTAAGTGACCTATATGGTCCAACCCAAGGTAATGTAATATCATTGTATCCCAGTCCAAGGTAGATAACTCTGCTTCCAGGTGACGACTTACATTATAGTCCACCTGTAATTAGAGGAACAATTAAACAATACACTATACTTACCGTAAATCATAGCGCCAGATAAGTGCGGGTACAGGGTAAATAATTTTCTCATTTCTCCACAAGAAAACATGTTGTGGGTACTCATTTGAAGTGCATCAGTGAGGTGCTTCTAATAGTCCCACAACAAATGTTTTTGTGGAGAAATAAGAAAAAAATCAAAACCTTTTGGTTAAAAAGAGCAATTTATCTGTAGATATGTAAATATCCTAAAATATTTTTTGACACTTTATTTCATATTGTTTGGTGTAAATTTTGCTTTCCATGCAGTTTTTATTTATAATACTTAGTAGAAAGGCAAACAGTGTAGACCCTGATCAGAAAATGGTCCTGAATGGGGACTTAAGACTGTTTCATTAAACCTTAACTTCCTGTTACTTAAGCAAACAGGGCAGACCCAGATCAGATGCTGCATTCTGCAGCATCTGATCTGGGTCTGCCCTGTTTGCTAATGTCCAAGTGCAAGTTTTACAGCTGATAACCCTCCTTGCACAGCACCTGACTTCACACCTGGCTTTAAATAACCGCTACCTGGATTTTGTACAAACGCAGGGTTTGACTTCATTGGTCAATGATAATCACACGAACAACAACCTTCTTAAGAAGCCAACTGATCTGGGTTTACACTGTTCGCAAATGCAAGGCATATCTGGGTTTAGCAATACCAAGGTTAAAAGGAAACAATATAGCCATGCAGGGATATAAAAAATATCCTTAAAAGTTTTAGAGTTGGTGTGAAAAATTAGGCATGGTAAAGTAACCTGAACCACACACTTTTTTTTAATTAGGTCAACATGTAATCAGATTGCAGAGACAAGTAGGCCAATCTTCACTTTCATACATGTAGTCATAAGCTCCCTTTTCTCACAGCACATCTCAAACACCAATGACAAACCTCTGTATAATCAGAGACAAAGAATGATGTTGTCCCATCACTTCTGACAAAATGATCTGGAAACAGCTTCAACCAGGTATCATCACCATAAAAGACGAGTTGTTTACCAGCTCTCCTCATCTGTGAGACTAAATTGTCATCTTCTAGTGAACTTGAATCAAAATTGAGAACAACATCTATGAAACCTGGAATTGTCCCTGATGTAATGGCCTGTAAACAGAACAAATCTGAATTGCTGTACTACTACTACTTACCGTATTCACTCTAATTACCACACTGTGCCCTTAAGTTTTTCAAAATTACTAGAAAAACTTGTAGTAAAATAGCCTGCTAAAACGGGTACACTTTAAAGAAAGATCAGCAGAGAACTTCATGAGGGGCATATTTAATGATAGTTAGTTCTCTCTTCACGCCACCTCTCTTTCAAAACATGTGGCCATGTGTACAGCTCTTGTGTGCGGAGCGCAATGCTCCATGCCAGCCAGACTTGGCCATTGACAAAGCCAAACCTCCAGCGTCTGCAGCGAAACTACAGGGCAATGATCAGACAGATCTGCAATGTCAGACCGCAAGACACTGTCACCACCAGGTCCATTGAGCTACTTGTGCGGCTTGGCATTGAGGATCTGGACCTCATTCTGAAGGAGAGAAGACTCCAATGGTATGGACTTGTGGAACGCTCCAATGGTGCAGTCAAGACAGCCTTTGACATACAGGTTGATGGAAAGCGTGGGCCTGGGAGGCCCAAGATGACACGGAAACAGCTGACAGAGAGGGATTGCAGAGAGTGGAAGCTTTCGGCCATCAACCCTCATGATAGACATACCTGGAGATCTGGTGTGAGATCTGCCAGGCGTGCAGCAAGCCAGCTATCTGGAAGGGGGCCCACTGGTGTGGATGTTGTCCCTGTACCTGCACATTAATTGAAAATCCGATTATGATGATTATGATTAGGCAATATTTTTCTGATTTTCTTCATAAAAGCATATGTTGTTGATACTCATTTGAATTGCCTCGACTTGTTGAGGCAATTCAAATGTGTACCAACAACATATGTTTTTTATAAAGAAGTAGATAAAAGTACACTGGCTGTAACCTAAAGACTACTAAATTGCTTGACTGTGTGCTTATAAGAGCATGTGCGGTAATTAGGTTGATTACGGTACTCTAAATATTCAGACAGGCAGGCCTGAGCAAATAATGAAGACCCAGATCAGACACCACAGAATGTAGCATCTCATCAGGGTCTACATTGTTTGCCACTCCCTAGAGCAATTTTTACACATTACTTCAGAGATACCATAAAAACCATTTCACTTTTGGTCTAGTTCAAACACGAGAGACTATTATTTACAGGCTGTCAGATGACATGTTTTATGATCCTATTAATATCATATATCAATTTATTAAACATTTCTTGGATAAAAAATGTCTATTTTTTGAGGAATATGGAGCCTTTAAGTTCAGCAGATTGGGTTCAATCCCAACTGAGAAAAAGTGATAACAGGTTTTCACCTGTAACATTGGGCACCCACTGTAAATAATCCACATGTTGCATACAACTCCTTGAATCTCATTTATAATAATTCTCAGCCTCCTAGAATTCAGGGATGAATTTCAATTTGAGCAGGAGAATGTTACCAGGTATTAGTATATAATACACTTGTATTGCCTTGTGGTAAAAGCCAGCTTTTATAGCGACACAAAGTGTAGGACTTTGAGTCCAGTGGAACAAGTTTGATCCCATGTTTGTGTTTGGGGAAGAGGTCATTAGTGTTGTTGTTTTTGGGTTGTTTTTTTTTGTTTTGTTTTTTTTCAGAACCTCCCTACTATTTATTCTGACAATGAAACAAGGATCAAGTATGATTTAGTGGTTTAAGGTACGCAGATCCAGATGCAAGAATGTTTGGGGGTGGGGACACCTTAAATGGCTGGGGGGTTAATAAGCTACTTAGGCCCCTTGTAGATCCCAGGCAAGGCCCTGATGGTGATTGATGCTGGGGGCAAAGCAGTCAAAGCCCCTTGCCAAAGTGTTTGTTCACTACTCTCTCACTCCAGGACATTGTGTCCACTGTCCATCCTACCCCTCTCTCATAAACAATGGTAAAAACTTCACCACAGTTGAGCACAGCAACATACATGAACACATTGTTCAGTGCAGGAATGAACTTCATTCTTGTGCATTTTTATCAATGTATAAATGCCAGAAAATTAAAACTGAAAAATGCCTGACATACTTTTGGTAAAGTTTGTGAGCGATTCACTGATATCTACACATTAATAAAATCAACAAAAATAAAATTCATATCTTATAATTCAAAGTTGGTGTATTTAAAATGTAGGTTCAATGGCTTATTTAAGGATTCCACACAAAGTAAATACATGTAGATCAAAGATTCCTGGTCAATGGATTCATAGGTGTGAATGCCCTTTTTAAATTTGCTCCCAACCAAACAAATTGCTCTAAATATGTGTGAGACTCCTGAGTTGGAATTACGCTATGATCTAACCTTCTGACAGGTGCATTTGGAGCTTACTCTTCCAATTAGGTTATCAATTATAAATTCATTGGTGTGGCAAATTCCATATCTAAATGTTGTTCAATTAGCACAATATGTGAGGCAATCATCATTACCATGTAGTCATAGTCAAAACACGTTACCATACACAGTATATAGGTAATTTACTATAAATTTTACTGCAGCCTCTATATCCACATCTACTGTGTCACCTTCATATTGTCTTACTCACTTGAGATCTTATATATCTACTGTGTCACCCTCATATTGTTTTACTCACTTGAGATCTTACTTTAGAGTATCAGAATCAGAATAAGGGACCACTGAGCCCTTACACAGTTCATCTCCCCTGTCACAACCTTGTTGGGGGTCATTGTGGTACAGGTGTTCGAGCCAGTATTTCCAAACCTACCCCATTCATATACTTGGCCTTTGAAAAAACGGACCCATTCATATACATTGTACTAGATCGTCTGAAATGCTGACCCATTCATATACTGCCCTTTGATTTTTTTTGTACTCACTTATTGCTGGTAGTTAGACAAATATCGCAGTCAATTCACTGAGTACCAAGCAGCCTTGGAAAATCTCTGAACAAAAGATATGTGCATGTACCCTGATACATCAGAAAAGTGGGGCCTTTCGTATACCAATCCATAAATATGGGGTCAATCACATTCTTTTGCCTGAAAAAAGAGGCTAATCATATACTTCCGTACTATGCCATATATAGGAAGTTACCCCCCATCTCCACTGAGATCACAACACATTGCACCCTAACACGGTTTATCTTCTCTGTCACAACTTTGTTGTTTCAGTTGTATACAGTAGTCTGACTTCCGATGTCGCATTTCTCAATGAGAATTCTTTGGGAAAATTAATGCTTAGTAGGAAGCATGGTCAATAGGGGTGCAGTCAATAGGGTGAAGAGGGGACGGGATGAAAGGCAAGGGATCAGCATGCATACATTGCGCAAAAACAATTTATGTGCAAACCTTTATTCTTGGAAGTGTGACTGTTGGTGGATGGGCTCTAGCTTCAAAGGCAACTCCCCTTCCATCTGCTATTATCCTTTCCACCTCTACCATACCCTTCTTCTCAAACACAAAGTCCGACCTCAGCGCATCAATTAAAACGATGACCAGTTTATCAAACACTGGCAATGATTGCGCCAATGTATTATTATTGAATGTCACGCTCTTATTCTCTGCATAGCCCGATAAGGAAGCTTTCAGTGGAAAGAAAGCATGTAAATAAAGAGCAAGACAAAACACAGGGACAGTCGTGTAAAAACAAAGAACAGCTTTAAAATTCATCTGTCTCAAACGTGGGTAGGAACCAAGGAAGTAAACACTATCTAGCTGGTTCTCAGCTGTGAGGAAAATGAATAAGAAATAAACCGAAAATCGGATACCAGAAACTTTCGCTGGCAGACATTAGGCAAACGAGCCATAACCGTACCATATTTATTGTTGGACGCATTCACGTTTCGCATTTAACTTTCTCGGCAGCATTAAACACCAGCTGGTTGAAAGAAAAAATGGTGAAGTGAAGGTGTCGACAAGCTGTAAACATAAAGATAAAAGATAGAGAAGATTTCTTTGACGGTCCGTTGAAACACCCCAAACCACCTCAAACCAGTGTATTTATTTACTTTTTTTTTTTTTAGACCAAACCACTTTTTTCCCCTTTTATCTATTTTGTCACCTCAAACCACTTTGTGTATTTATTATCTCAAGTGGAATGAAGCATTTAAAGCTCTTGTGAATAAAGACGGAAAATACTGAGCATGAAATTAGTCTTTGATGAACATGTTCATGTTCATAAGATCTCTCTATACTTGTAGAAAAACGTAAGTGAAATCTGGGAACATCTTCTAAGAAAACACCTGACTAGCAAAGTTCAAGATCAGCATGTGCATCCAAGCAGTGTAGTCCGGGTCTTTGCAGTAGAAAAACCTAAGTGAAATATGGGCCGGCACCCAAGCAAACATCTAATCAGCAAAGTTCCAGGTCAATATTTACATGCACATCCACACAGACTGGTCATGCGAATCCGCAGTCTGATCTCGGTCTTTGAAGAAGATAAACGTAAGTGAAATTTGAGCTGGACGGGATTTTTTTCCGCAGTAGAAAAAACTTAAGGTAAATGCCCTAAAATTTCAAATACTTTATTCCATACTTTTTTTTAGCCTAAATTTTGTTTTTAATGCAGTTGTTTCACAAAATACTTAGTGGAAGACACAGTGTAGACCCTGATCAGAATGCTCCTTCAGGAGCAGTTTGATCTGGGTCTGCACTGTTTGCATATGGCATTTTGTCAGACACTTTGGTGTACGAAATTTTAGGACATTTACCGTAAGGGAAATATAGGGCAACGACCAAGAAACCATCTGACCAGCAAAGTCCTAGATCAGCATTTGCATGCACGCGCAATTTGATCAGGGTCTTTAGAGTAGGAAAATCGTAAGTGAAATAAGGACCGTCATCTTACCAACAAAGTTCCAGATCAGCATGTGCATCTGCATAGTCTGATCAGGATCTTTGCAGTAGGAAAATAAAAGTAAGGCCGTCTCGACTGGCACGCACCGACTCTTCTATTGGTCCAAAAAACCGATCGATATAGTAATTCACACTTTGCATAATAGCAAACATTAAGTAAGATGACCTTAATCATCAGAAGCTATGTAGAACTACTTCGTCAATCTTTTCTATAATGTATAGACAGTTAACATGGTTAAATATTTAGCATTTGTTACTGTCTAATTTTCAACTACTGAAGACGTTTGAAATGTGTCTTTGGGACAATTTTATGATCGTTTGGGTGTTTTGGGATAATTTGGAATGGTTTGCCCAGGGTGTTTCAGTGGACCCTTTTTGACGTCGCATATCAGATACAGACAACATACGCTCTCTACAGCTTTTATTGCGACAAACAAAGTATCCATTAACAAATACTTATACCTGCCTAGGACTACTCTTGATAATACGAGCGTGAGCCAAGGGAGCACCTAGTACCATTTTGAGCCTTTTGTTTGATGCAGCCGAGGTTTGAACCATCGACCTCCCGTTTCGAAGCGGACGGTCTACCACTAAGAAACGAGACAGAAGAAGTAAACGGCAAAAGGATCAAGCGTCAGTAAAGATGCAAGGCAAAGCTGCAGCAATAACGAAAGAAGGGGCGTATATTATTTATCCAACAATCAAAACGTTGAATTTTGCCGTCTGCACCTACTCACCCAGTCTGGTAGAGAAATCCATATTCGCAGTTAATGCAGCTTATAGAATTATTAGATACTTAAAAGTATCTCAAATAATTGCAAAGACCCTGAACGAACTGCACAGTTAGATGTTTGGCAGTCAGTTTCGTCGGAACAACGTCGTTTTGATGTCGCCTCGAAGCCATGATGACGTAGTAGCGACCTCGATACGACGTTGCACGATGTTCATGGATGTTGTGTGCTTACTGTGCCCAGCCAGAGGAGCTTGAAGTTATAATCTTTTTTTTTTCATAAAAATGTCTGTATGATCTTCGTAAATCGTATACAAGGAAAAACCCAGCTAGCATTCTACGTAAATCTACATCGGGCCGTCATCGGCCCGTCAGCTACCCTGACGGGCCGATGACGGCCCGATATAGATTTACGTAGAATGCTGACTGGGAAGATATATGAGCCAGCGCATGACAAAACCTACAAAATGGCTTGTGCGGCCAGCCTGATCAGAGTTCGCTGTCCGCATGAAGAAAGGCTGGGTCCTTAGCCATCCGTTGAGCGCACAGCGAAGACTGGTCAGACTGGGCGGATCTGAGTCTTCATATGCCATTTTGTTGGTTTCGTCATGCGCTGGCTCATATATAACTTCAGGCTCCTGTGTGCCTAGCGGGCACATGACGTATACACAACGTCGCATAAACGTCGATGCAATTTCAATTACGTAACGTCAATGATGTGTCGGACGTTACATCGACACTAGTGGGACGTTGTATAAAACAGTCATAACGTGGAATCGACGTTAATGTGACGTTGTATGAACGTCATAGTACCTGAATGGGTGACTGCGATGCTTGACCGTGGAAGTGTAATATTGACAGAATGCTTGTCAAAGGGCTCTTTCCATTCTGTTCTTCTTGGTAATTTATTCGATTTGGTGCTAAAATTACACACTCAAATAGCGGGTATACTTGGGTACAAATTGTGTGTCCAATATCCTGACCCACCCCACTCACTCCCGCTTATTGCAGATTTATCTCTGTCGTTTTGTTACGAAAGAGATTTGATGTTGTTCCTTTCTCATTAAAGTCAAGCCAATATTATTGAAGCATTAAATTCAAATTCTCGATATTTAGATATTGCAATATTCTTGTTCTTGTTGACTCGTATAAGGAGCACCACTTGTCGATTGTATAAAAGTCTTATTCTAGCATACTACTAAAGTATTTACGTAAAATTTCTAGTAAAACACAGTAGACGAGGATAATCACTATTTCCTCTCTGCTGTAAATGTAACTGCTTTACATGTATCTCAAGTTGCAGAAAAATTCTCTCACTATGATTTCAATTTTACATATCAACAGTGTCTAGTGGGGATTCAAATGATGAATATTATCAAGATAAACCATGACTTTTAATATGTTTAACCAGCTCGTAAAGTATTCATACCAAATACAGGAGTCAGTGTTCCGAATAGACTGGCTCCCGTCTAAAGTGATATATGAATCAACATAAAAACTATATATAATTTACAAAAATCCTTTCTTTTGGAATGTCCTTCTCTCTGATTTGGCTGATCAGTTATGAGTTTCTGACTGGTATGGGAGATGATATGTGCAGAAAAATAGTCAAGGAGGAGTATTTTACCTTTGTTAGTTTAGAAATGTAAAACTCATTGCCTGGTGCCAGGCTATGTTCCAAAAAAACAATCTGCATCACGAGAACATGCCTATGTAATTTTGACCCCCTAAAACCCACTTTTATATAGTAAAACTGGAGTTTACAGGGGTATACATTATTTTGCTTATTTCTGCTCAAACACATAGATTGTGGGTACTCGTTAGAACCGCCTCGCCGAGGCGGTTCTAACGAGTACCCACAATCTATGTTTTGAGCAGAAACCTGAAAAATATCATAGTTTTTATCTGAAAATTTTCATTTTTTGGAGGTGAAATTTTCTGTATATTTGAAATAGGCATGTTTTCGTAATGGGACTTCAGCGGTGTCAGTGCTGATACTCTCTATTTACACTAAATGCTATAGCTGCTGTAGAAGGCTTTGATTTCTAATCAACCATGAATACTAACATAATCTATTGATTTGTTGCTGAATGTATGACGACTTGACTATATAACATATGCCCCTGTGAGAATCTTCGCCCTAATGATACTTTTCTTAACATCATTAACCGGCTCTAGATTTTCATCACGAAAACATATACCTATGTAATTTTGACCCCCTTAACCCCCACTATTATATAGTAAAACTGGAATTTACAGGGGTATACATTATTTTTCTTATTTCTGCTCAAAAACATAGATTGTGGGTACTCGTTAGAACCGCCTCGCGGAGGCGGTTCTAACGGGTACCCACAATCTATGTTTTGAGCAGAAATATGAAAAATATCAGAATTTTTCATTTGAAAATTTTCAGTTTTTGGAGGTGAAATTTTCTTATATCTGAATAGGCGTATTTTCGTGATGTTTTAGGCTAAATGCGTTGTTCCTATTCTCAAACTATATATTGGTAGATACCGTAGGGATTTCTTTGCTTTAATACCCTTAACCATTGTTCTGCTGATCCCGGATATACCCTGTCTTCTGAAGAAGAAGCCAACTGATCTGGATCTGCACTGTTTGCTATTAAGTATGTGGATTAATATTAACAATCCATATTAAGTAACCTGAGTGGCTGAAAATTAGAAGTGGGCGTGGAATCTTAATTTATTCAGCAGGACAAGGGTTAATATAACAGTTAGTCAATTATATATATATTTATAACGCCTACTTTGAACAAATGGTAGATAAACAAATATCCGAAATAATTTCAACCAAGCATATAAGTTCAAAAACTGGGCCCTTTGGAACTTGAAGAAAAAAAATGGATAACACGGAAACACTGACAGGCGTCCTTGTCTTTTTTCACAACAGAAATTTCAGGTACTGTCTATATATCGATATTCGATTGGAAAACGGTATGATGTTATTCAGCTACAAAGTGTTTAGATAATTTCAAATGCTGTTGATGTTATTGTTGTTAATCTGCCTCTGGGCCGAAGTATCTCGCCAGCATCTTCAGTACTCCTGGCATATGCTGTCCCGGAAAAGACCCGCCTGTATTTATTATTATTATTATTATTATTATTATTATTATTATTATTATTTAAAAGAGTTCGCATGACGTGTTCGTTTTTTTAAACAAACAAATTAATAAAATGTATGTGCAACAATAATATCCCACCATTATATCGCGTCATGGGGAGATATCTAGCAAAAAAAACGATGAAATGTATCGAATAGCAATCCTAAACCAACTCTCCACATATCAATTTGGCTGAAAATCGGCGTTGAGATTTACTCAAGTTATTATCCTGAAACGAAAATATGGCTATGTGGAGGGCAGATAACTCTGTCAAAAATTGACGAAATTCGCCCATTAGCAACCTCCATCCAGATCTCCACAAGAGCAATGCACATACCAAGTTTGGTGAAAATCCATTGATATTTACTCAAGTTATTGTCCGGAAACGATATTTTGACGTGCCGAGGGCAGATAACTCTGTCAAAAATTGATGAAATTTGCCACTAGCAGTCCAAACCCAGATCACTACAAAATCAATGATCAATGCACACACCAGGTTTGGTAAAAATCAATTGATATTTACTCAAGTTAACATCGTACGGAAACTAAATCAGAGGTGTCGCGGGCAGATAACTCTGTCAAACATTGAAGAAATTTGCCCCAAGCAATCCCAAAGCAGATTTTCATACTATCAATGCATATACCAAGTTTGGTGAAAATCTATTGATATTAGTCAAGTTATCATCCGGAAACGAAAAACGGACGGACGGATATTTGATTTCAAATGTTCCACAAGTCATCGTTCGCTCACTGCGTGTCCGCTTCTTAGTGTTTGCTTGCTTAATGTTCACTAGTTCAAAAAAAAGAAGCAATGAGTTTTCGCGTAAAGTAAATCTGAAATAACCTAAAATGTCGCAAAAACTAAGAATCAACAAGTCGTACGCTGAAAATTATAACAAATGGAGACAGAGAGAGGAGCTTTCTAAATGTAAACCAAAATTTTAACCTATATCGAACAGGAGTTTCTGTCGCGTTTCTCCGGGCACGTTTCCTTCTGATTCTTTCAATTCACAGTTGTGAATGCATGTTGTGGGGAATCTATACATTATCAAAACACATATTACATGAGAAAATCGTTGTAGTTTTCATTAATTATAAGCTGATATTTGTAGTACCATTTCTCAGCTGAATAACAACTCTCATGTTTTCGAGTGTAGCACAATAGCCCACTACGGCACTAGGACAATAGACCACTTGGAATAGCCCACTAGAATAATAGCCCACTTGTATGTAAATTATGCATTTAATCTTAGATCCAATATACACTGGATTAGTAACTAAGGTACAGGTATTGTATTTATTATTTATTGGAAAATATGTTGTCGTGGCTGAGTTTTCATAATTTTGTATGGTGAAGTTTAAATGCTCATATTTCATTTATTTCTCCAAATATCTGAGAAATTTATTTTCAAAAAGCAATAGTTCGAATCTGGGTCAAGTCGTCCCCGAGTCAAGTCGGCCCGGGTCAACTCGGCCGCGTCAACTCGGCCTGTATGGGGGCCAGGTATAGGGAAGGGTAGTTAGGCCAGAAGGTGGGTGTATCTGTATGTCTATCTGTCTGTCTGTTAATACATACCTAAATTTTTCAGCAACCTTAGAATTATCCAGCCATGAATCATTAATGGCATGTCAAAGATCTTCCAATCATGTGCTTAACCAACCAATTAAAATTCAGATCTTTAATGCCTTAGCGGTTGTGCAAACAAATCCGTGTGAACGTACTGATTAGAACAATTAATTTGGTGGAAAATAAATTACTATTGATGGGTTATAATTAAAGACGTTTGTTTTCTTACAATTTGCTTACATCCATAATTAAGTTGGTAACTCCTTGAATTAGTCCCTAAAAATAACTTAAATCAAAAGGGCACGAAAACAATCTTTTGTTGAAAAATTTTCTTTAATTCGCCAACATAGTCTGTATAAAATGCCCGAGTAAATGGATTCACTATCAGATCCCAATTTGGGATCGTCATAGTTACTTGCATTTTATAACCGCCATGTCTGCTTTGTGTATTGTGTGTAAGGTGTTTGTCACTGGACGTAAGCATGCAGTCTTTTGTGATGCTTGCGAACGCTGGCAGCATCGTCTGTGCGGAACAGGTAAAGTAGCTTTTTATCCATTTGAATATTCTGATTTATTTACCGAATCTTTCAAGAGTGTTTGTTATCCTGAAAAGGACACAATATAATTGCCTAAAAAAAACATTAAAATATGCAAATAACGTCACTTATTACTAATAAGTGCTCAGCTTGATCTATCACTAATTAGTGCAATTCGGGGATAATAGAAAATAAATTTGTTATAAATAACATCCGAAAGACAAACAAACAGCAATTAAGTCATATATATTAATAAGTGAATAATTGAACAAATAAGTGTGTTTCGATAATGTGTTTGTGTAACCTACAAAACAGGCCGAGTTGACCCGGCCGAGTTGATCCGAGGCCGAGTTGACTCGGGGCCAAGTTGGTTACAGGCCGAGTTGACCCGTGACCCAATAGTTCAATACTTTTTACTCATGTTTTATTTGGTAGACACAGGGAATAAATGAGTAAAACACACACCATATAATTGCATATCAAAGTCAATGTTTTGACTATAAACAGACAAAAGGTTGAATTTGTATTTAAAATATATAGATGTAAATAATACCATGTTCCCTAAAAAATAATTGGCCATGTTTCCTTGTTCCCTAAAAGCAATTTTCAAAATTTTCATGTGCCATGTTCCCAAAAAATAGTCTTGTTCCCTTGGTACCTTAAAACATTTTCCAGTGTTCCCTGAAAGGAAATGAGCATGTTCCTTTTTTCCCCAAAACCTCTGGGAAGGCCTCACTACAGACTTCATACATAGTACATAACCCAGGAATCTTGCAGAATTCTCAGCCGCTTGCATGGCCCCAGCGCGTTGATAGGCTGAGACAGGTCCAGTTGCCCAGAGGCAAAAAAGAGTGCATATTCATTTGCCTGCATGTGAAAATGTGAGGCTTGTATATGATGTGGGAGAGGGGCGGGTGTGTGTGTGTGTGCAGGTGGGGGTGTCATCAATATCCTGTATCCCTGGAAGTCAACTGACAAATATGCTATATTCCTTTTATATATTTCATGCAATATCTATATTTTTAATTTTTTAAATATCCATAAAAGTACCAAACTGGGTTTCAAATATACCACATCCCTGGTAGTAAAATGTCAAATATCCCATACCCCTTGAAGTAAAAAGGCAAATATACCACATCCCTAAAACCCTTATACTAGCCTCAAAGGTACAACGGTCAACAGTTCCGATTTTTTTTCACAAAACCAAAGGGAAACAGGCTGTTCTAGGTCATCATATCTTGCCCAAGATGTTTTTGCACAGGTTATAAGATACAATTTTCCTTGTTGCTATCCTGGAAAATTGTGCCGGTGGTCATTAAATACTTAAACAAAAAAAAAAAAAAGTATCTTACCGATTCTAAAAAATAAAATAGCCCAAATTAAAATAGGGCAGGGTGTCACATTCGTTTATTCCAGTCAGGACTTACACAGTTTGCTTGACAGAGTTTCCAGGGCCTAGAAACAGAGTGCCTTTTCAAACATTTTATGCACAGACTGGTCTAGGTCATTGTATCTTGCCCAGGAAGTAAGTTACTTTTTTGCGGATCATGAGTCTCCACAGTGGTACCAATCACTAGCACTGCTGTTATTCTCTGTTATAACTCTTTTAACCCTGAGTTTCTGAAATAGATTTTTCCATCTCTGCATTTAGACACATCTGTTTCTGCCAAAAAGTTGACAGTTGTAAATCAAGAACAGAATGGCAGTGTAGATCCTGATGAGACAGCTCATTATGAGCCATCTCATCTGGATCCACACTGTTTGCAAAAGTATGTCAGATAGCAACAGATAAGGTGCTTTTTTCATCCGAAAAATGCTGATATCTTTCTTATTTCTCCACGAAAACATATGTTGTGGATAGTCATTAGAAGCGCCTCACTGAGGCGCTTCTAATGAGTACCCACAACATGTTTTCATGGAGAAATAAAAATATTATGTGGATACCCCCTCTTATCTGTAGCTATGAATTATGTCTTAGTTTTCAGGGCTGAAAGAATTTATTCAGTTCTTATTACTGCATTTACCCTGTTTAGAGACAGTCCAGCCTGAGTATGGATTATAGAGCCAGATCAGGCCCCAAAGTTATAAAAAATTTTCATGCTCAACTCAGCTGAGCATGAAATTTTTCATGCTAATCTCAAATTACTAACAATTGCAAATTCTTTCTTGCTAAACATAGCTGAGCATGAAATTTTCTCTGGTAATAAATATGAAAATGCCAACTATAGTTGGCATTTTCATATTTATTAGCAGAGAAAATTTCACACTCAGCTGAGTTGAGCATGAAAAAGGTTTTATAACCTCGGGTCCAGATGGCACAACATACTGTATGGGACCAGAGTTTACACTGTTTGCCACTCATCCAGCATTTTTTAGACACATCAACATGTAGTAAAATGAACTTATTCAAATTTTAGGACAAGTCTGATAAACTATCTAAATCCAATAGCAACAGATAAGGCGCTTTTTTCATCCGAAAAATGCTGATATCTTTCTTATTTCTCCATGAAAACATGGGTACTCATTAGAAGCGCCTCGCCGAGACGCTTCTAATGAGTACCCACAACATATGTTTTCGTGGAGAAGTAAGAAAAATATTATGTGGATACCCCCTCTTATCTGTAGCTATATTTAAAATCCTTAGAGTAAATACGTGTATGCTATATTTTCAGTAAAAGACAAGTATGCTGACCATGCATCAAGCTCGGATTCCGAAGAAAGTTCCTCGGAGTCAGAAGATGATGAAGCTGAGGTAATTAGCAGGATTATGAAGTTGATACTATGAGCTGCAATATGAACAAAGCCATCTTGCACATTTGATGCACTATATAGGACCATTTATGTATGGGTTAGTGTAGAAAATACAGAGACATCTCAGTGCTCCTGACTATGGATCATAAGGTGCCAGGTTTGAATCACACTTGTCACTGGAGGCAGAATTCAGTTCATGTGGTGCTTCAATGCACAGAACCTTCCATCATCTTGATATGATTTTAACCCTTAAAATGCCAAGAAAACCTGCATCTGAAAATGTCCTCTGTTTATGTTGGCTGCTGAATATTCTTGCAAACTTTTCAAAACTAATTTTGCACACAGGCAAACAGTGTGGACCCTGATCAGACTACTCCTACAGGAGCAGTCCGATTTGGGTCCACAGTATTTGCAAAAATGACTTAAACTCACAAGCAGATGACAAAGGAGACGACAGTTGTTGTGATTGGCAGCTTATGGGTTGATCCTATTGAATGAGACATAAAACAGCAAACAAACAAACAGCAAAGTCCCTGAGCTATCGAGGTTTGCAGACTGAACTTGGACTTTGTTCTTGCTTTATGTCGTAGAGACTCCTTTGCTTTTGTGAACAGTGAAGACTCTAACAGTCTGAAAGTTCCCAGCA
The DNA here is from genome assembly GCA_964016985.1 of Anodontia alba. Classification (NCBI taxonomy): domain Eukaryota; kingdom Metazoa; phylum Mollusca; class Bivalvia; order Lucinida; family Lucinidae; genus Anodontia; species Anodontia alba. The sequence continues at coordinate 122,889,059 of OZ024825.1, forward strand.
TCTTATCATAGCCTTTGTCTGCTGCTTAGACCTTGGCTCCAGATATCCAATATGGATATTTTTCTTATTTCTCCCTAAAATCATATGTTGTGGGAACTAATTAGAAGTGCCTCAGTGAGGCACTTCTAATTAGTTCCCACAACATATGTTTTCAGGGAGAAGTAAGAAAAATATTAGCATGACATCTACTGTTATCTGAAGCTATGTGGATATGTTTAGTTCCAGATAAGGCAATAACTGTGATGATAATTTAACCCTTAACATGCAAAATTGTAACACTGAACAGTATATTTTTTACTATTTTTCAGAGAAAATAAGGCTTACATTTTCATCTGAATTATCTGCTAAGTTTTTGTTCAAATTTTCACACTTTGTTGATCAGGATAGCCACTATGCCCATATATGGTAAGATAAAAAAAAAAAATATATATATATATATGAAAAAAACTCCAAAAAAACAACACTTTAAATCTTTTTCTCCAGAACCATGTCTGAGAAAGCTTTCAGGCTGAATCTTCATATACATTATTGGGATTGTAATATCTAATAAAAAAATTTCAAATGGTGATCCTAGGTTGACCTTTAACCTTTTAAAAGCAGTGTAAAGCAATCAAATTTGCTTCCTTTAAAACTGCTGGAATAGACTGAAGGTCATAGGCTAAAGCTTTCTTACATTATTATTTTGAATTTCCTGTTGTTTTTTTTTTGTGTGTTCTAGGGTTTGACAGAAGAGGTAGAACGAGACTGGCAGAAAACATTGGCAGCTCTGAAGAACAAAGACCCAATAATTTACCAGAAAGATGTAGACTTCTATCACAATGACAGTGAGTATAATTGTCACAGTCTGACATTTGAAACCTGCTGTTGTGGTGGTTTTGCAATATTTATTTGCTCTCTGTAATACTTCACTAATATTGGACATACATTATGTAATTAGCTTGTATTTTATTTCACTCACATTGGACTGATTGAATACATGTATGTTAGCTTGTATTTTATTTCACCCATATTGAACAGGCATTTTATACATTGTATGTTAGCTTGTATTTTACTTCACTCATATTGGACAGGCATTGTGTATATTGTATGAAAAAATAGCTTGTATTTTATTTCACCCCTATTGAACATGCATTTGCCAGCCTCGGTGGCTCAGCAGATGTGTGTCAGACTGCTGATCGGGAAGTTGCAGGTTCAATCCCCGCTGAGTCTAGTAACTTTCTTTCATGGTGATTGATCATGAAATATTTTCTAAGGTCATTCTCTATTTTCCACTGATTCAAGAAGGGCAGTTGTCTGTTTCTGGTGAAAGAATGTGCACAAGTACTGCTTAACCACTTAGAGCAATAAGCCTGTCCAGGAAAAGTGTGGTTAAATAAACTGACCATGCTTGACATGATCCTTATGGGTTGACTGGGCATTGTATACATTATATGTTAGCTTGTATTTTATTTCACCCATATTGGACAGACATTGTCTACAATGTATGTTAGCTTGTATTTTACTTCACCTATATTGGACAGTCATTGTGTACATTGTATGTTAGCTTGTATTTTACTTAACCCATATTAGACAGGTATTGTATATTACGTGTAGCTTGTATTTTACTTTACCCATATTGGACAGGCATTGTGTACATATGTTAGCTTGTATTTGTACAGTGTAGCATTAAGAAGAATGGATACTCTTTCAGGGGAGGCAACTCTGTCATAATGGTTTTGCCTCTTGAGAAAAGGGGTTTACACTATAAAGACAGATTTTGTTCTCCTCGGGATCAAATTCTTTCCTTTTAAAGTAGACCTCTTTTCAGTAGGGACTTGATGTGCAGGAAAGCAAACAGGAAGTTACAAACGTTGCCTTCCATGAAAAAAAATTGTTGAAAATCTACTGAGTGTGCCAGACCCCATATTAGATGATTTGTGCAAACTTAATGTCACTGCCTACCATGGAATGCCTCATTGTCAATTTTCTTCTTGATCCAGGGTGTATAGACTATACTACATGTACTGATTGTAAAAACAAAAAGTTCTCCCAACCGGAGTATGGCTCCAATCCAAGAATGCGCAAGATGGCTGAGCAAATCAGGAATGTTGTAACAACATTCCTGATTTGCTCAGCTGTCTTGCGCAACTTGTGGGAAAAATCCAGTCTTATTCCCATGCAGACCAGGCTAATAATAAAAATATTTATTCCTCTTATTCTTTGCTTCAAGACGTCCTGGGCCTACCTGTATATTCTCAAATTAATAGGGGAAAAAATAAGCTAAAGTTGAGAAATCCTTGAATGCATACTTCTAAACAATGAAGTCTTATGTAAAATTATGCTATAAACATGACATATGGTAAAGCTGATGTAAAACAAATGTAACCATGAAGATTATAGAGGTTAGAACTGTTCTAGAGCCAGAGGACTTGTTAAGGAGGACTCTTTGGTAATAATTCTCTGAAATTTTTTCATATTTCTCCATAAAAATGTATGTTGTGGGTACTCATTAGAAGTGCCTAACCAACATGTACTTATTCCAGAATTTGAACAAGTCTGCCTGGCTTTGTGCCCCAAATAATGCTTTAGACATTGATCAGGATGCTTTATCTGTGTCTACACTGTTAGCATTGGTGATTCTGTACAGATACTTATTAACTTTTGCCATGCTGAATAAATTAAGATGCAACACCCACTTCTAATTTTCAGCCAATCAGATTACTTGATCTAGGTTGTTGATACAAATTTGCATACATAATGACAAAAGTGCAGATCCATATCAGTTGGCTTCTTCAGAAGCCAACTGATCTGGATCTACACTGTTCGCAAAGGCAGGGCATATCCATGTTCAGCAGGACCAGGGTTAAGGTGAATGTACTATTTTTCGCTGTTAGGCAGATCCACAGAGGAAGAGGGACAGAAAAAGAAGAAGAAAGAGAAACCAGTCTATCTAAAAGATTATGAGAGGAATCTGATCACAGAGAAAGGAGGGTAAGAAAATTTCATCATAATAAGGACCCTTTAAGGGGAATGAATTCAGTTTCAGGGGAGGCAACTCTGTCAACATTGTTGCCTCCCTTTTGAAAAGAGGTCTTAGAGTTTTGGAGGTTTACAGCCCAGTCAACACTATTAAGGTCATGTCGAGCCAGTCAGTTTATCTAACCACATTTTTCCTGAGCATGCTTAGTCCTCTAAGCAGAACCAGTAGTTGTGCACATTCTTTCACCATAAATTGACAACTGCTCTTCTTGAATCAGCACAAAGGAGAGAATGACCATAGAAAATATTTCATGATCAATCTCCAGGAAAGAATGTTGCCTGACCTAGCAGAGATCGAACCTGCAACCTCCTGATCACCAGTCGGATGCACATCCAACTGAGCCATCGAGATCGGCTCTGAAAAAGGGGTCTAGACTGAAAGAATTGGCTCCCTGGGAGGCAAATCTGTCAAAATCATTTTTGCTGCCTCTGAAAAGGGGTCTACTCTAAAAGGAAAGAATTTGCTCCTATGGGAGCAAATTCTTTCATTTTAGAGTAGACCCCTTTTTAGAAGGGGCCTGGAGTGCATGAAAGCAAACAGGAAGTCACAAAAGTTGTCTCCCTTATTAAAACTGACAGAAAATCTATCAAGTGTATCCAGTAATCTTAAATGAGAAGATATCTTACAGCATGTGCAAACTTCAGGTCCACCATAGCTCAAGATAAGATACTTTTTTTTTTTCAGCCAAAAAGTATTGATATTCTTTCTTATTTGTCCATGATGTGGTACTCATAACAAGTGCCTTGCCATTATGTTCCTAATGAGTACCCATAAAGCATTGTCTTATACAGTGGTGTAACGTTATGTCATAAAAATCATGACCACACTTTACATAACACTTTGGCGGGCTTAAGTAACATCATAATGACGTCCATGTCAGCCATGCATTTTCTGTTGAACAATTGTCAACTTTAAAGGCAATAAAATCCTATTTAAAATGTTCATATGATAAACAGAAGCTTACACTTATGGTCATTTCATATGAAATTTATGAAACTCGCCGAAGGCTTGTTTCATAAATTTCATATGAAATGACTACTCGTGTAAGATCCTCTATAGCCAGAGCTAGAACCCGAGACAGCATCCATGTGATTTAAATGGTATATATTCACTTTACTTATAAAATCGTTTGATAGAATGCATTTAGGAACAAATTTTACAGTGATGCCAACATACTGTAGGTCCAGATAAAGCAAGTAGTCAGAAATATATTTTTTTATGTTTACACCAAAACATACAGTGTTGATTATCTTTAGAATTAATCATAATGGTCATTTTGTTGGGTTCCCATAGTAATTTTTGTTGTTTTAGTAAACCAGTGTTATATAGTAGTCAGGACTGTTTTCCATCTGTTTATCCATTCAGTTGTTTATCTGCCCACCGTTCAGCCTTAGCTTTTAGTCCTCCTGATTATCTGTAATTCCTAAAATAAACCTGGTATACATGTCTTCCGAGGACTGGCACAGTGGCTAACTTTGGTAGAATGTCCATTTTGTGACCAGGAGGTTGTGGATGCAATCCCCAGCAGAGTCATACCCAAAAGACTTTAAAAATGGTACTAGCTGCTCTTTTGCTTAATGCTCAGAACTGGTCAGCATAGTGTCAGTATAATGTGACTGGATGGAATATCATGCCATGTGTCTGGGGTGTGATATTTCTGTGAGGCAGCACTCTAAAGTGAGCATGGAGCTCCCTTCTACATCCAGACACTGTCCCGCTATAAATAAAATCGTTGAAAGCAACATAAAACCAGAATAAAACAAACAAACATGTTTTCTGTAAATAAGACATGAAAATAGTAGTGAATCATTTTATGGCCTTGAACTATATTTCACAGTGTATTGATTGACTTTATTTACCATTAGAATTTTGTCGAACCCTCACACATTTTCCTCTCATGGTCAAGTTTTGTCGAAATGAAATTCATTTTGGTCAGCTAACTAAAACATCTTGAAAATGAGTTGGTCTTACAGTAAAATTGTGTAGTTGTAATTGACAGTGTTTGTTCTAGTTTGGTTACCATATTTACTTTAAATACTGGAACACCTTATCTACTTACCATATTACTTACCTAAAATTTGAAGTAGTCCATTCCACTGCCTGCTGATATGTCTAAAATATTGCTGTATGTATGGCAAACAGTGTAGACCCTGATCAGATGCCACATTTGTGGCATCTGATCTGGGTCTACACTGTTTGCAAAGACCTATCTGTACCAATACGTAAGGTTTTTATGGTATTGTTTATAAGTTGATATTTTTCTTTATTTAACAGTGTAATCAGTGATGAAGAAAGTGGGGAAGATGAAGAAGCCCAGATCCTGAGGAAGGGACATAAGGGCTATTTTGCAGAACAGGATGAATTGAGAAAAAGGTATAGTTCTGAATAATTTTAATAGCTTTCCTTTGTTGTGCTATATTTGCCATATACAGTAAATGTCCTAAGATTTCAAACACTTTATTTCATACATTTTGTCCGAAATTTTGCTTTTTATGCAATTGTTTCTAAAAATACTTAATGGAAACTGTATAGACCCTGATCGGACTGCTCCTGAAGGACCTTCTTACTCTCTTAATTTCGAGCCAGTCTGTTTAATCTACTCACTTTTTTCCTGAGCAGAAATTGTCCTCTAAGCTGGGATTTGAACTTGCAATCCCTGGATCTGCAGACAGACATGCTGCAAAATGAACATATAGTCGAACTTCGATGGCTCGAACCTCTTTGGGACCATGAAATTTGTTTGAGATATGGATAGTTCGAGCCATTGAGGGTTAATCCTGCTAGGTCAGGAAGGAAATGGTGAATAATTAAGGGAAATCTTTTTGATTTTCTATATAATAATTGTATGTTGAGTGTACTCATTAGAATTGCCTCAATGAGGCAATTCTAATGAGTACACTCAACATACAATTTCATGATAAAATGACAAAATTCCCCAAATATTTGTTCTCTTGGAAAAAGTTTCTAGGGACTCAAAAACGAGTTTGAATTAGCCATGGTAAACGACCCATCGGTGTTCGAGCTGTCGAGGTTCTACTGTATTGAAATTTAGGATAAGTAAGGTATAAGTAAGTGACACATGTAAATGTGCCAAGAGTAGTATTTTGGCTGCCATAGTTTGAGATTGTCAGGGTAGTAGTCCTCGCCCATTGTGCTCGAGGGTCGGTGCATGGTGTTGGGACATTGGTCTCCGCCACATGTATCAGACTGATGTTTCTTGATCATTTGTTGCAATATTATTTTCGAGTCTGTCAAGGTAGCAGCTGGTATAATGTATAGGTATGCAACTAGTTTAAATGTAGATCAATCTGAAAAGGGAATGTAGAACCAGGTCAAAATGGTTTGGAGTCAATGTTTTAAGGTAGCTTTCTATTTGGTGAGATGTAATGAGAATCAGGAGAGGAAACTTTCAAAATTATTTTGCCTCCGTTTTGAAAAGGGGTCTACTCTTAAATGAAAAAAAAAAAATGCTCCCGGAAGGCAGTGCATGTGCAAGAGAGTAAACAGGAAAACACAAAAGTTGTCTAACATAAAAATGGTAGAAAATCAACCAAGTATATCCAGTCCCCATAATTTATATTTTCAGTCTGCTGGCAGCTGTTAAGGATTCAGATGAAGATAGTGGTGACGAGTTGATCAAAACAAAGTCTAAAAGAAGAGATAGACAGGTATAGTGTGTAGATACACATAAGCTGGCCTCGGTGGCTCAGTTGGATGCACCGTCCGACTGAAGACCAGGAGGTCGCGGGTTCAACCCCCGCCGAGGTCGGCAACATTCTTTCGTGGAGATTGACCATGAAATATTTTCTACGGTCATTCTCTCCCTTCCACTGATTCAAGAAGGGCAGTTGTCAGTTTCTGGCGAAAGAATGTGCACAATACTGGTTAACCGCTTAGAGGACTAAGCCTGCCCAGTAAACGTGTGGTTAGGTAAACTGACCGCGCTCGACATGACCCCATTGGGTTGACTGGGCTGTAAAACCTCAACACAAACAAACAAGATACACATAACCTCATCTTCCTACCCTTACTCCTCCCATCACCCAAATTTGTATTTATATTGTTATATGTTTAATACTCTTTAATAGGTATGTCGAAACATAATGTGCTCTATATTATATTTCAGATTCTATGAAATAATGTTTTTATTAGATGACTATCATTGACCTATAGAGCTTTCTCACATAATTATTCTTGAAAATATTCAGTGATGATATGATATCAGTAATTGGTGAATTATTTTACAGCTTCAGAACCATTTTTATTGACTGATGCCCCCCAAATTGCATTTAATCTTACAAATTCTGAACTCAAACACATACCCCACCTCCCATTCCATAAACCAGGCCTGTTCCAATTAGGTCACAAATATTGAAGTTGAAATTGCGAAAGAATCTACTGGTAAAAGCAAAAATATAAATGCAGTTACCCAGGGAAGGCCTCAAATACAAAGCACAAAGGAGAAGAGATGAATTAACAAGCAGTGACAGAACAAAATGGCATATTTGCAATACCTGACATGCAACAATTGTAATACCTGACATGCAAACATTTGCAATACCTGACATGCAAACAAATAAAAACTAGAGCGTCAATGACGGGCCATCGCATATCCCCCTGCCAGCACCATCGCATCTCCCTGCACATCAAAATTCCAAATGCGTTCCTCTAGCCCCAGGGCTATTACCTGTGACAGTTTCAAGGTTCCAGCTTAAAAAGCCTAAGAGGAGTTGGGTGACAATAAAAAAATAGGACCCAGAATCCTAGTTTTTGCCCTCTAGTGACCCCCAGACATGCCCCTGGGGCAAAGTTTTTGCACCGCTATATTCTACTCTTACCTTCGATTTGATATGTAACATGACTATGTTTGTATAAAATGGATTTTGGACCCAGGGGTCACATCAAAATTCCAAATGTGTTCCTCCAGTCCTCAGCCATAAGGCTATCCCTATGAAAGTTTTGAGATTCTAGCTTAAATGGTTTAGGAGCAATAGTGTGACATTATCACAATATCCCCGCTTTTTATCGCACCTGCTTGTAGCAGAGTGCGATATAGGCGTCCGATTTTCCGTCCGTCCGTCCGTCCGTCTGTCAACATTTATGTCGAAGTTCGACATTTATGTCAAAGTTAGTATTCTAATCAACTACAAGACTAAACAACCATCAGACCTTGCGTTAAACATCTCCCTAACCTCCTGACTTTGGGACAAAGGTGTCTGTTTTTCCGTTCGTCCGTCCGTTTGTCCATCCGTCTGTCAACATTTATGTCGAAGTTCGACATTTATGTCAAAGTTAGTATTCTAATCAACCATCAAACCTTGCATGAAACATCTCCCTGACCTCCAGACTTTGCGACATAGGTGCCCACTTTTCCATTCGTCTGTCCGTTTGTCTGTCTGTCTGTCTGTTAACAGTTCTGTTATGTCGAAGTTTGACATTTATGTCAAAGTTAGTATTCTAATCAACTACAAGACTAAACAACCATCAAACCTTGTATGAAACATCTCCCTGAACTCCTGACTTTGTGACATAGGTGCCCACTTTTCCATACGTCTGTTTGTTCGTCCGTCTGTCTGTCTGTTAAAAGTTCTGTTATGTAGAAGTTCGACATTTACGTCAAAGTTAGTATTCTAATCAACTACAATTCTACAAAAACCATCACACCTTGCGTGACACATCTGCCTGACCTCCAGACTTGGCAGGTACATTGACCCAGTGACCTTGACCTATATTTTGCGCTCCATTGACTTTGACATAATTTAAGTTGTCGTTCCAGATCTTCTCAACTATAAGGCGTACAACTACCAAATCTTGCGTAGTGCCTCTCCTAGATGTACTGACTCGGCAGGTACCATGACCCAGTGACCTTGACCTATATTTTGCGCTCCAGTGACTTTGACACATTTTGCGTCGACGTTCGATATCTCCTCAACTATAAGGCCTACAACCATCAAACCTTGCAAAGTGTTTCTTCTCAATGTACTGACTCAGCAGATACCTTGACCTGGTGACCTTGACCTATATTTTGGCTGCAGTGACTTTGACATAATTTACGTCAATGTTCCAGATCTCCTTAAGTGTAAGACCTCTAGCCACCAAACCTTGCATAGTGCCTCTCCTAGATGTACTGACTTGGCAGGTATCTTGACCCGGTGACCTTGACCTATTTTTTGCCCTTCAGCGCCTTTTACACATTTTACGTCGATGTTCAATATCTCCTCAATTATAAGGCCTACAACCTTGATATCAAACCTCGCGTAGTGCTTCTCCTCAATGTACGGACTCTGGAGGTACCTTGACTGGGTGACCTTGACCTATATTTTACGCTTCATTGACTTTTACACTTTTTACGTCGCCCTTCCATATGTCCTCAACTGTAAGGCCTTCAACCACCAAATCTTATATAATGCTACTTCTCGCTGTATTGACTTGGCAGGTACTTTGACCTAGTGGCCTTGACCTATATTTTGCACACTAGTGACTTTGACACATTTTATGTTGATGTTTGATATCTCCTCAAATATAAGACCTACAACCACTAAACCTTGCATAGTGCTTTACCTCATTGCACTGGTTTGGCAGGTACCTTGACCTGGTGACCTTGACCTATATTTGACACATTTTACGTTGATGTTTGATAACTCCCCAACTATAAGGCCTACAACCACCATACCTTGCATAGTGCTTCTCCTTGATGTACAGAATAAGCAGGTACCTTGACCCGTGACCTTGACCTATATATCACGCTCCAGTGACTTTTACACATTTTACGTCGATGTTCCATTATCATTGGGCTGTATGATACGAATAGTCAGTGCTGAAGATATAGCCATTAGAGGGAATGGCACTGGCCTGGAATATATGTGCCCCACTAGGCACTTTGTCTACATTTTTTTTTTAACCCAGTTTTCTAACTAAGCACTGCTAAGAATGAAATAAACTTATTTAATAACCACATTCTGATTGTGGCTCCTGTGACTTTTGCCCCGGCAGGTGCGATGACGCCTTCCGCGGATTTCTTGTTCTCCGAAAAGCGTGGGGATAACTACAATAAAAGACTTCTCCCCCCACCCACCCAGAACGGACAGTAGAAAAACTATAAGAGGGTCTTAAGGTAGTTTTATTTGATCAAAACCTTGCTTGCCCAATCAAAGACAGGATCAGCTGATGAGAGTGGCGATTCATTTAGGTCATTTTGTTAGAATTTCCTGTTAGGCCAAGGGGATTGTACATAAATGACACAAAGATTTGGCTTATTTGGTCCTGCAATCTGACTTTGATACCACATGTTTATTGTGTCAGAATGTTTTGAAGTCTGTTCCAGTTATCTATGCTGAAGGTTCAAAATTTAAACTTTATAGAATTTGAATAGTTTATAGCTTCTTCGGATATTAATTAAGCCGTAAAGCATCTTCCAGAATTGTTGCACAAACATTCTTTTTTTTTTTTTAATTTTTCATAGAAAATAAGGCTTGACATTTTATGTGAATCTTCTGCCTAGCAGAAGATTCACGTGAAATGTCGTCTTATTTGCTATGAAAAACAAAAAGTAGCAAAAAATACCCCAAGTCTGTCACCTCTTGCTGTTGTGACTGGTGCTTTAAGGCTAAGCTATTACAGACATTATGTAATTATTGAACATTAGACATACAAAAGCAAACATGGTACCAAGCAAGATACAGAGTTCCTTTAACTTTATTACAGATTAAAGGCTCTACTCATGAATGGTTGAATGGACAGAAAGAGGAGGAAACTGAGCAAATGGTAAGACTATTTCACTAGCACAAAATGCTGTGTGTTAAGGTTTTATGATTTAACCAGAAATGTTTGTACTGGGAGTAATTTGTCACAACCAATGTCATTTCATATTACAGTCCAGCACTTACATCCTTCTTTTGTTTCTTCAGAGAAGTAATACTGTATATTTGTAGAAACTACTTCTAGATCACATTTTTAACAACTCTTATAATGTCTTAATAGTGCATGTTTAACCCTTGTGCTGCTGAACCTGGATATACCCTGCCTTTGCAAACAGTGTAGGTCCAGATCAGTTTACTTCTGAAGAAACCAACTGATCTGGATCTGCATGTGAATTTATAGCAACAATACAGCTCAAGTAATCTGATTGGCTGAAAATTAGAAGTGGGTGTGGCATCTTAATATATTCAGCAGAACAAGGGTTAAGTTCAGTACGAATACTGTTTCTAATTGGAATATAAGCACAGTAATGTTCTCAAATATTGAACACTTTATTCCAAACTTTTTTGGACTGAATTGTGCTTTTTATGTCATTTCTTAATAAAATACTTAAAGGAATAGCAAATAGTATAGGCCCTGATCAGACTGCTTCTTCAGAAGCAGTCTGATCTGGGACTACACTGTTTGCAAATGCCATTTGTCAGAAACTTTAGTGTAGAAAACTTTAGGATATTTACTGTATGAGGTACATATATATGCAATAGGTTACATGAATATTAACAACCTGTATTATGGTATGAAAACATGCGAAGGGATTCTCCTGAAATTATTTGCCACCATTTTGCAAAGGGAAACAACTTTATCAGACAGAAAGTTGACTCCCTATTGGAAACCATTCAAAAGTGTGGATATTTTTAAAGGTAAGATTATGCTCCCAGCGGGATTCTTGCCTTTAAGAATAGCCACAATGAGAAAAGAGACAAACCATTTCATGTCAGAGTTATTTCCCTTTGAGGTGTAGCCATTCTGCTTAAATGGTCTTATCTGCACTTTTTAAAAGATATTTGCACAAAAACTGGCAGTGTTTGTACCAGTAAAGCTGGACTAACATATATTTTTGCATTAAAGCAGTACCTCACGTTATTAACAACCGTGCATTAACTGGCGAAAAGCCACGTATTAACAAGGCAACTCATGCGCTGTTAATGCATTGGCTATGCAACTTTCAATATGATCGGGGCCACAGATTTGCTGCCGATACAAGATGTATACTGCCATGCCCTAGAACGAGCATAATCAGTGAAAATCGCATTCACAAGACATTGGTGAAAGGCGAAACAAAATAGTGCAAGAAATAACGCGAAATGTAGCAAATGTTTTCAGTTTTTATGCAATAATCGCGATCGAACATGGTTTTTCAATGCATTTGCCAGGTCCCTTGGGAAGTGTTGAAAACTTCAGCTTTGGTTTTCAACACCTCCCATGGGACCTGGTGAATGTTAATGCATGAAAAACCATGTTTGATCCCTGTAGCGCTAGATAAGATGTTTTTTTAACTGAAAAGAATTGATACTCTTCTTATTTTTCTCTCCATAAAAACATATACATGCCATGTTTTTCTCTTAGAAAATTTGGCCCCCACCTTCCTGACTGATACTGTATCAAAGTCGGGTTAGCATTTCCATGTTTCTGATGACTGAGACCATAAAACAGTGCTTAGATGCCAAAAGAATGATGCTCTGTTACACAATTAGTTAAGTAAGACTGATAAGACCGTTAACTAGAAACCCACACAGAAAAATCTTAAATATAAAACACAATGAAGTAGCTCAAAACCGATTCCAAAATCTACATCTGCATAAAAGGTTAATCAAATTACACATTTTAAGTAGTTTCCTATGTAAAAAAATAAGATTTTGAGATTATATATTACATTATATATCATGAAATATTATATATTATATATCATGAAATATTTTCTACTATTAAGAGAGAAAAGTGGTCCCCATATACCGCCTGTTGTGAACAGACTCATAAGTGTACAAGAGTTGAGGGCAGAAGCCATAAAACAGCTGGTTAAATTATCAGTTGAGCATGAATTTTTTTGCCATTTTTTCTAAGAGAAAAACTTGTCATGTACTGAGATGCTTCTAATGAATACCTACAACATGTTTTACATGGAGAAATATGAAAAAATATTTACCTGATGCGCCTCTTATCTGGAGCTATAACTAAAATTGTAACATATTATATAGTGAAAATAAAGAATTCACACAACTCCCGGTAAGGCAGTTTTTTCAGCTGAAAATAGATATTTCTCTTATTTCTGCACAAAAATATATGTTGTGGGTACTCATTAGAAGCACCTCGCTGAGGTGCTTCTAATGAGTGCCCACAACATATGTTTTTGTGGAGAAATAAGCAATATATTATGCGGATACCCCATCTTATCTGCTGCTATAAGGCATGAGTAAGACAGAGAATGTATTCATAAGATTGTACATTTCAGCAGCCCTTGAAGAATTATTGGAACAGCTCTAACATGGATGATGGCGAGAAGTTTCTCAGCGATTATATACTTAACAAAAGATATATAGACAAGGAGGAAAATGATGAGTATGAAATATACATATAGCTTATAGGAACAATATGAGTAAAAAGTAACAGTTATATTTAAGCCATTGTAGTCGGGAGACCCGTAAAAGGGTAATTGGCAAACAGTGGAGACCCAGATCAGACGCCGCAGAACGCGGCGTCTGATCAGGGTCTCCACTGTTTGCAAATAGTTTAAACATTTTCCTCTAAGAATATGTAAATCTCATAACTGGACATTGGATCTTCCAATATATAGTGTGGGAGAGTCTATTCAGTCTACAATGGTTTAAGAGGAACTGATACACATTCAACAGAGTACCATATTTCCCTAAATATTTGGACACCATGTCCTTCCTTATCCAGCCTGCCTCAGTGGCTCAGTTGGATGCACCTCTGACTGGTGATCAGGAGGTCGTGGGTTGATTCCCGCTTGGCCAGGCAACATTCTTTCGTAGATTGATCATGAAATATTTTCTACAGTCATTCAGATTCTCTCCCTTCCGTTGATTCAAGGTTTCTGGCAAAAGAATATGCACAAATACTGGTTAACCGCTTAGAGGACTAAGCCTGTCCAGGAAATGTGTGGTTAGGTAAACTGACAGACTCAACATGACTAACAGTGTTGACTGGGCCATTAAACTCCAAACCAACCAACCAAACTTACTTATCCTCAAATTTAAACAAGTCCATTTGACTGCTGTTTTGCATATTTAAAAAAATTTGGACATATAATACTCATTAGAAGCACATGGCAGAGGAAATTCTAATGATACCCAAAGATATAAGAATACTCCTCATATCTGGAACCATGGCCTACCATATTTCCTTTAGATATTTGGACAACATATATCCTTACTTAATCTAAAACTTAAACAAGTCCATTTGACTGCTGTATAGTATACAGTCGACTCTCGTTATCTCGAAGTCCAAGGGACTCTCTGAAATACTTTGAGATATCCTTACCTCGACATATCAGATTTGTAGAATTGAGGAAAAAACTAAATCGAACGACCACATTTCACTAATGAATATGTAGTTTGACTCCTGAAGTTAGAGATGTATGAAAAAAAATTTGTGGAAAAGAGGATGAATTGCTCCATAGGAGCAATTTCCCCTCTATCCCACAATATTTTGTTACCTGTTGTTAGATTTTTATGTTAAAACAGGGACTAGATTTTCTCTTCAAGACAAGCGGATACTTGAGATAAGTGAAGTCGAGATAATGAGAGTCGACAGTATTTTAAAATTATTGACTGAATGATGAACAGGCATATCCGATCACCTTGCTCATTTATTATATCTGTCTGTTACAGTTCGTCAGATTCGGATTATGGAAGGGATGGTTTCTCAGAAGAGGAAGACCTGCTGGTAAAACAGGAAAGTTTTGAGCGGAAATATAACTTCCGCTTTGAGGAACCAGATGCTGACCAAGTAAGTAGCATTTGATGCACAACACACAACAATGGCCCTTATGTAATTTGCAGACAGCATAGGCCCTGATCAGCCTGTGCATAAGTGCAGGCTGATCTAGGCCTTTATTGTCCACTTACAGAATTATTGGATACTTATTATATGTTGTCCAACAGAAAATGCCAGGCTTAGACTGCACATATGCACACGCTGATCTGGACCTACATTGTCCGCAAATTGCATAAGGGCCCTTATCTTCACTCATTCTTGTTATTCATATACATGCATAGGTCTGAATGTACTTGTTTTTTTGTTGTTGTTTTTTTTCAACCAAAAAGTATTCCTTATTCCACCTCAATAACGTATGTTATGCCACAAACCTAACAAAAGTAAAGTACCGGTAACCACCCTCTTCCCCCACAGAGGTGAACACAATGACAGACAAGATGTAGCTGGCCTCAGTGGCTCAGTTGTATACGGAGCCGGCCTTGGTGGCTCAGTTGGATGCGCCGTCCGACTGGAGACCAGGAGGTCGCAGGTTCAACCCCCGCCGAGGTCACCAACATTCTTTCATGGAGATTGATCATGAAATATTTTCTACGGTCATTCTCTCCCTTCCGCTGATTCAAGAAGGGCAGTTGTCAGTTTCTGGCGAAAGAATGTGCACAATACTGGTTAATCGCTTAGAGGACTAAGCCTGCCCAGTAAATGTGTGGTTAGGTAAACTGACCGCACTCGACATGACCCCATTGGGTTGACTGGGCCGTAAAACCTAAACACAAACAAATCAGTTGTATACGCCGTCCGACTGGAGACTCGGAGGTCGCGGGTTCAACCCCCGCCGAGGTCGGCAACATTCTTTCGTGGAGATTGATCATGAAATATTTTCTACGGTCATTCTCCCCCTTCCGCTGATTCAAGAATGACACTTGTCAGTTTCTGGCGAAAGAATGTGCACAATACTGGTTAACCGCTTAGAGGACTAAGGCTGCCCAGTAAACGTGTGGCTAGGTAAACTGACCTCGCTCAACATGACCCCATTGGGTTGACTGGGCCATAAAACCTCAACACAAACAAACAGACTAGATGTGCCCAACACAACAATAAGACAAGGAAGAGGACAAAGCATGAAAAAATATCTTTTATAATGATGCAGTTGAGTTTATTTTGCTATGAAAGCCTATTTGGATTCATTACAGTGAACCCTCGTTACAATGACAGCATTTTTTCCCAAAAACGTTGCCATTAAAATGAATTTGCTATTTTAAAAACTCCTTAATAAGCAGACTGATATGTAAGAAAGGTCTTGTTATTCCCACGCTTTTTAGAAAAAGCGTCGGGGATATTGTTATCGCCTTCGTCCGTCTGTCCCTCCGTCCATCTGTCCGTCCGTCTGTCCGTTATGTTATCTCCTCCCAAACGGCTGGACAGAATCCAACCAAATTTGGTGAGTGGCTTGCTTACACAAGTGGGGCGTGCAAGAGCACGTTTATTTTTGGCCCCTCCCCCAGGGGCCCTGGGTAGGGGTCAAAAGGTCAAATATTAACAATTTCCAATTTCAAAGTCAATTTTAAAGATTTTTATGCGAAAATGTGCACAAATACTCAGTAATGATAGACGTAAAACATATTGAACGGGATTTACTTTGTGACCCCAGGAACACCCTTTGGGGTGGGACTTGGGGGGTGGGGGCGGGGTCAAAAAATAGTTTCTCACAACATGGTCATGTGGCATATCAAATTGAAGGGAATGATGAGTAGAATAACATACAAGTAGAATTTTGCCTGGTTGCTTAAAACTATGCTGTGTGGTACAAAGGCAATTTCTGCCAGAAGCGTGGGGATTTGCGATGGCGTGCCATCGACTGCCCAATCTAGTTTTCTTCTTATTTCCTCATAGAACACATGTTTTGGATATTTGTTAGAATTGCCTCACTGAGGCAATTCTAACAAATATCCAAAACATATGTTTCTTTAAAATATTAAATACAATATTCTTGCATACTCTGACTAATTGTGACTTATTGTTTTCTCTAAAGCGAAGGTTTCATGACAGTCAAATTGTTATTATAACGAATTTTGTCGTCGTATCGAGAGTCGTTATTAAGAGGGTTGTCTGTACTTTTGAAACTTCAGTCTGAAACAGTACTGATGTAATGCATCTATTATTATGGAAAGAAAAAACAATGAAAAAGTGTTTGTTTGTGTACATGTCATCTAGTTCACTATTAACAGTCCTTACAAACAATTGTGAAAGTTTAATGTGTCTTTATAGGTGAAAACTTATCCTAGAGAGTTGAAAGATACTGTCAGAAGAAAAGACACCAAGCGAGCTGAGAAAAGACGGCAAGTAAAGGAAAGAAAGTTGAAGGTATGATCAATTAACAGACTTTTCAGACAGAATTTATCCAAAATATTTTAACTCTGTAACTCTTTACCATGCTAATTGTTTTTCTATTATGGCTCTTCAGTGAAGATAGATTATACTGTTTTTAACATCTTGTCTCCTGATCATAAATGTACTTAACTTGAACAAGACTATTTTACTACCTGTTGGCATTCCTAAACTACCTGAAGAATGAGTGGCAAACTGTAGATCCTGATCAGAAGCCCCACCATGTCTGTGGTATCTGATCTGGGTCCACTGTAATTCCTTAGGCATGTTCGTCTGAGAACTCTAAAACCATAATTATGCCCCCCACCAATCTTGCTTGGTGGGGGCTATACTGGATTCACTTTGGTTGTCCCGTCCCTGTCCCGTCCAATCCTGTCGCCTTTGAATATTGCTTATAACTTTTGTTATCTTTGGTGGATTGCTTTACAGTTTGGAACACATACACATTGTAGCAAGACACATTGAGGGGATAACTTAGATAATTCCTGCATGCATTTTGCATGGATTATGGCCCTTTCTGACTTAGAAATTGTCTCATTCAGATGCATTTTGATTCATAACTTGTTATCTTTGGGGGATTGATTTGAAACTTGAAATACTAGCCTGTTACCTGACAGTGAATTTGTAGAACAAGTACCATCACTCTGTTCTGCATTTTGCATGGATTATGACCCTTTTCTGACTTAAAAAGTGTCCCATTTAGATACATTTTGATTCATAACTCTTGTTATCTTAAGGGGATTGATTTGAAATTTGAAATACTAGCCTGTTACCTCACAGAGAATTTGTAGAACAAGAACCATCACTCTGTTTTGCATTTTGCATGGATTATGGCCCTTTTCTGACTTAAAAAGTGTCCCATTTGGATACATTTTGATTAATAACTTCTGATTTCATTGAAGGATTGATTTGAAACTTAAAATACTAGCCAGTTACCTTGCAGAGATTTTGTAGAACAAGTGCCATTACTTTGTTATGCATTTTGCATGGATTATGGTCCCTTCTGACTTAGGAATTGTCCCATTTACATGTAGATACATTTTGATTCATATGTCTTGTTTTTATAAAAAAAAAAAAGATGACCTACCTACCTTTAAGTTGAAAGAAATTTTACTGTTTGAGATAAAATGTACATGTGATCACTGGCTGACTTTGGTGGCTCAGTTGGATGCGCATCCAACTAGTGATCAGGAGGTTGTGGGTTCGACTCCCGCAGGGTCGGCAACATATTTTCATAGAGATTGACCATGAAATATTTTCTACAATCATTCACTCCCTAGTTTCTTGTGGATGAATGTGCACAATACTGGTTTACCATGTAGAGGACTAAGCGTGCCCAGTAAAAGTGTGGTTAGGTAAAATGACTACGCTCGGCATGACCCCATTGGGTTGACTGTGCCATAAAATCTCAACACTGTGCCATAAAATCTCAACACATACATGTGATCACTGAAGCAAAATTATGGGTTGTATAGGCTTTGCATCTGACAGTAACTGATCTTACACTTTTCAAACATTGTAGACTCAGCACAACCAAATGCGTAATTTGATTAAGGTCTAAACAGGTTTAATCCATTTTATTCTGGAAACCCATGAAAGTGTAGTTGGCAAACGGTGCAGATCCAGATCAGATGCCACAGGTGCAGCTTCTGATCAGGTCCTACACTATTTGCATTAATTACAGGAATTTCTATAAAACATAGTAATAATATAAACTAACCAGACACCCTGCTATTGGAAATAGACTGATCCAAAGAGTTGTGGTAGAAGAGTCCTTTCGATGTAAATGGGTTAAAGGGCTTGTTACCATAATGAATATACAGTCAACCATCATTATACCTACACTCAATACAATGACAAAATTCATTATACTGACAATTTGACTAGCACGGAAACCCTCTCTCAGAAGGTGACAGTTAATCAGAAATTATGTAGTAGCATTATTATTCAATACTTCAAGCAACATATGATTTGGATATTTGTTAGAATCACCTCACAGAGGCAATTCTAACAAATATCCAAAACATATGGTTTATAAAGAAAAATTAAACATGGCATTTGTTGCATATTATTATACTCATTGAGAATTCTTTTCAGTAGCGAATTCATTTTAATGGCAATAATATCTTTGGGAACAAATGCTGTTTTGTAACAAGGGTTCACTGTATTTGGACCTTTTAGCTTCTGTATAAGAAATGTCTGTTTTTTTGTTGTTGTTTTTTTTCGTTCGAGAAATAAGAATAAAATACAGTAAAACCTCAATTAACAACACTGACTCTTTTACTATGGCTAATTCTTGCTTTTGAGTCCTTAGGAAATTCTTTCGACAGCTTAAGAAAACACATATTCACAGATATTGTAGGAATTTTTCCCATTTTATCATAAAAATGTATGTTGTGAGTACTCATTAGAATTGCCTCTTTGAAGGGACTCTAATGAGTACACTGAACATACTATTATTTTATACAAGATCGAAAAGACATCCATATACAGTCGAACCTCGTTATCTCGAACTCGCTTATTTCGAATTACCGCTTATCTCGAAGTGAAAATCTGGTCCCTGTTTTAACATGAAACTATGACAACAGGTAACAAAATAATGTGGAAAAGAGGAGAAATTGCTCCTCAGGAGCAATTTCTCATCTTTTCCACATTATTTTATATATATATTTCCAACTTCAGGAGTCAAATTACGTATTCATTTGTTAAATGTGGTTGTTCAATTTATTGTTTTCCTCACTCTCTCAACTCTGATATGTCGAAATACGGATATCTCGAAGTGTTTCAGTGAGTCCCTTGGAATTCGAGATAACGGGAGTCGACTGTATTATTCTTGTTTTTCTCCTTACCCGGCGCTATTATTAATCCTCAGTGGCTTGTACTGCCCATATCTAGAAGAAACTTCCATAATCTCAAAGATGTTTGAGCCTTTGAGGTTTGACCTTAGTTGGTAAACATGTTACCATGAGTCTAGATAAGGGAGGGTATCCGGTAAATATTTTTCTTATTTCTCCATGAAAACATACGTTGTGGGTACTCATTAGAAGTGCAAGGCAAAGATGTTTGAGCCTTTGAGGTTTGACTGTAGTTGGTAAACATGTTATCATAAGTCTAGATAAGGGAGGGTATCCGATAAATATTTTTCTTATTTCTCCATGAAAACATATGTTGTGGGTACTCATTAGAAGTGCAAGGCACTTCTAATGAGTACCCACAACATATGTTTTCGTTGAGAAATAAGAAAAATATCAATACTTTTGGATTGAAAAAAGGGCATTAACTAGTGCTATGTGTTATTTTAAAACAAGCCCTCTATATTCATAGGAAAAAGAGTTAAAGAAGCAGGAAATAAAACAACTGAAAAATCTGAAGAAACAGGAGATTCTAAGTAAGATAGAGAAACTTAGGGAGGTAACGGGTAACAGAGACCTTGCGTTTAATGAAGATGAACTTGAGAAAGATTTTGATCCTGCTGAGTATGATAGGATGATGCAGGTAAGTCAGGTTTTGTTTGTTTTTGTCAAAATTATTCTGTCTTTGAGAAAATGAATATTCATTTATTGATAGATTTAGTCCAAACCTAAAGAGGCTGAAAATATTGTAAATGTCCTAAAGATTTTATTCCAATATTTTTTTGTTAATTTTTTTTCTATGCAATTGTTACTTAAAATACTTAGTGGAATTGCAAACAATGGAAACCCTGAACAGACTGCAGTCTGTTTGGGTCTGCACTATTTGCATATACCTTTTTGTCAGGAACCTTGGTGTACAAAATTTTTGGACATTTACTGTAGTCCAGAAAAAGATTTAAAAAATGCTGTTTTCAACTAAAACTTTCAATATATTTATGCCCTAAACTTTGGATTTCTTTATCACTTTGGCAGTTTTGACTGACCAACCAGGTACTAGTGCCCAGGAAAATGCCAGTCTCACCCAAAGAATCCTATAAGTTAAAAACTGTTTTCTTTATTTCAGCAACAGTTTGATGACTACTATGATCATGGTGATGTAGAGGATGTCAAACCGGAATTCGAAGACTCTGGTGATGAATTTGATGAAGGTCAGTTTAAGGGAATTGATACAGTTTCGCGAGAGGCAACTCTTCCAAAGGGGTTTGAAGTTTCCTCCCTTCTTAAAAAGCGATATACTCTAAAAGGAAAAATTTTCTCCTCTTGGGAGCAAATGCTTTTCTTTTAGAGTGGATCCCTTTTTAGAAAGGGTCTCATGTGTTGTAGAGCAAACAGGAAATCATGAAAGTTTCCTCCCAGTAAAAAAATGGCTGAAAATTAACTAGATGTATCCAGTTCCCTTAAAACAATTTTAGATGCTTGTTGTTGGTTCATTGGTTGTCCCTGACAACAGCTATCACAGTCATTTGTGGGGCTTGTTCTTTTGTGTGTTTGTACATGGCAGATGAGCCCAATCTTTGCTCTGAAGACTGCCACAGGGTGAGCAAGATAGGATCCTATTATGTAACGTGACCTTAGTAGCTTCCACAAACTGCTTTTACATCTGTGTGGTCTGATAAGGACCCTTTTGTTTGGGTTACGGAATCATTGTACATCTTATCTTTGTATAGTTTTACACTATAATAAGAATTACTGTACATTCAAAGCTTTAGATACGAGGGATATTCAGATAAATATTTTTTCTTATTTGCCACAAAAACATGCTGTGGGTACTTATTAGCACGTCTGTCGTATTTACCCTAAGAATTGGGGCACCTTAACCACTTACCATACTTGTCCTAAAATTTGAAAAAAAAATTTTTTTCCATCACATGTTGATGTTTCGAAAATAGTGCTGGATGAATGGTAAACAGTGTAGACCCTGATCAGATGCCACAGAATGTGGCATCTGATCAGGGTCTACACTGTTTGCTCAGGCCAATCCTGATTTAGGGTTATTATGGTAATGTGTACCACAACATGTATTTATGAATAAGTAAAAAATGTTTGCTTTGAAAATAAAACCCATTATCTGGAGTATATTTTAGTCTGTATTGAGGAACAGGGAATGTTTTGATGAAACTGCCAGAATGCAGTACAAGGTGATCTTAGTTTTGGCTGTTTGCATATGACATAAGTCCCAATTCTTTTATTGAGTAATGATCGTGCCTTTGACAGACAAGCTGCCGTTCAGGTGAACTATGTTGTCAGGCAATGACTCTTGTTGAAATAATGAATCTTCGGTATTGCTCAAATTATATTTTCAGGCAATTGGGATAACTGGAAGGGGGAAGAAGAAGAAGATACAGAATACTATGAACCACATGTGGATGATCCAGATTTTAATGTAGGTTATCAGTCTAGATCAGAATTTTTTCTTACAAAAAAGAAAAATAATAATGATGATACAGAAAACTTAAGGAGGAGAATTTGGTGATAATTCTGGATAATTTTTCTTATATCTCCATAAAAAATATGTTGTTGGTACACATTAGAAGTTCCTTGAGGCACTTCTGATGAGTACCCATTAACATGTTTTTACAAAAAACAGGAGACTGGAGAAAATTACCCCAGAATTATCATCAAATACTCCTCCTTAGTAAGTCCTCTGATAATAATATATCACCCCAAAAATATTGTTAAATCCTTGGTAATAATGCTGAATTTGAAAAGCAGTGTGATTGTCTTAGTCTTTTATGAAAGTACAAGTCTTTTATGAAAGTACATGTATCATGGTTAACCTTTACCACTCTCTGGGCAAATTCAGCAGACAAAAAAAAATATAACAATATTTCTCATTTTCTCTTATTTTCCCAGAAAACAGGATTTGGCATTTCATGCAAATGGTCTCCATTGGAGAACATTTGCATGAAATGTCAAATCCTGTTTTCTGGGTAAATAAGAAAAATATTTCAAAATGTCTGCTGAAAATTTTACCCGGAGTGCTAAGTGTTAAAACTATTCATGCAGGTATTTTTCTTATTTTGTGGTCTCGTTTGAAGATAGGTTTACATGGAAAGATAATAATATTATTACACTAATTATGTAGACACCTTAGTGCCTTACCATAGTATTTGAACAAGTTGGTTTGATGTGCAGATGTTCTAAAACATCCATGCAGACTAGTTAATGGTGCAGACCCTGATCAGATTGCTCCAAATCTGAACAAATCCTCTCTGATTATTGAAGTATAATATGATACCTAAATTTCACTCTTATCAAGTGCTGCTTATTACAAAAGCCTTTATTCTAAGATAACATTTGGTAATTTTTTTGCCATATTGTACAAGGAAGACAACTTTTGTGACTTCCTGGTTACCTCTGCATATCGCAAAGGGAGCAGATTCTTTCCTTTTTGATAAGACCCCTTTTCAGAAGGGGGGCAAAATAATTTTGACTGAGTAGTCTCCCCTGAAAGTATCTCCATTCCCCTTAAGAACTCCACAAAAGATACATGTTCCATGTCTTTTTCAGATGGATGCTGATTATGATCCAGCGACAGCTCCTAAGAAGTCCAAGAAGAAGAAAAAGAAGAATAAACTTGCTCAGGCATTAGAAACAAAGAAACCAATCTTTAATCCAGGTAAGTACAAGTGACAGGTAAGGCCAGTCTCAGCTGCCCAGTCAGATGTGCATCTGACTGGTGATCGGGAGGTTGTGGGTTCAATCCCTGCCGGGTCAGGCAACATTCTTTCATGGAGATTGTAGAGATTAATCATGAAATATTTAAGGTCATGCTCTCCCTTTCACAGATTCAAGAAGATCAGTTGTCAGTTTCTGCGGAAAAATGTGCACAAGTACTGGTTAGAGGATTAAGCCTGCCCAGTAAAAGTGTGGTTTGGTACACTGATTGGTTCAACATGACCTTAAAGGTTGACTGGGCCATAAACCTCCAACTTAAAAAAAAAAAAAGCAAAAAAAAAAAAAAAAACTAAAAAAATCTGCTTGCTCATATATTGGCTGCTAAGACATAATTTGTGAATCAGGAAAAGAACAAGCTTGGTCATTCACTGACATCTTGGACATCTTCAGTGTGTGTTTGTGGGTGATAGCCAGTCTGTATAGTCACAGAACTAGCCTCCTACCCCCACTCCCACCCCCGACTTACCAGGTGACATTCAACACTCACACAAAAAATGAAAACGCCTGAATTGTTGGATTTTTCTTGGCCAGACAAGCTAGTTTTAGCCAACGAGCCCAAATCAATGACCCTGATTTAATTTTTCTAACTTCCCTGAATGGGCTCAATATCACAAAGGACCAGAAAAAAACATTAACACCTAGCCTCTCACAAAAGGGACCCTGACAGATCAGTAGACCTAGAGCTGATACTGCATCCACACTGTTTTCCATGACCATTACCAGTTTGAAGTAACAGAGTTTACCCTTAAAGTGCTAATCTTTGTAGCAGACGACATTCTAAAATTATTTTTGTTATTTTTCAGAGAAATGAAGACTTGACATTTTTATGAAATGTCAAATCAAGCCTTATTTTCTCTGAAAAAAAAAAATTCAGTTCCATCTGCTGTAGTTGCAATTAGCTCTTTATGGGTGAAGGCAATTTCTATATTACACTCCTTTACACAGATAATGGATCCTTCCACCATTCATAATGGAAGAGTTCATTGAAAATATTCAGTATTAATGATTTAAGTGAGTAAGATACAATACATTTAGTCATGTTAAGGGGGATTGATGCACTTTCAGGGGAGGCAACTCTAAGTAGTTTTCACCTCCCTTCTGAAACTGGGTCTGTTCTAAAAGGGAAAAAAATGGGAACAAATTCTTTTCTTTTAGCACAGGCCCCTTTTCAGAAGGGGGTTGGTATGCAATAAAACAAACAGGAAGTTATATTTGATTACTTGGTGATCAGTCTAAAAGGTGCTGACTGATTAGTAGACAAGACAGACACTAATTATCTGCCCCTTTCAGAAGTTAACGCTTAGCACTCTGCGTAAAATTTTCAGCACATGACATATTGAAATATTTTTCTTATATATCCCAGAAAACAAGTTTTGACATATCTTGCAAATTGTCTCCTATGGAGACAATTTGCAAGAAGTGTCAAATCCTGTTTTCTAGGAAAAGTAAGAAAAATGTTGTCAGTGTGTCGTCTGCTGAATTAGCCAAGAGAGTGATAAAGGTTAACCTAGCAGCTTGATCTGGGTCCAATCTGTTTGCTCAGGCATTTCAGTTTGAATATTATAAATATAGTATCATATAGTAGCAGTGACCCTGATCAGACTGCATGAGCAAAAATACAAATAAAGTTACCCAGGAACGACCACAATTAAGAAATGCAAACTTCACAAGTCAGTGAAAGAAGCTGAGATGCTAGACAAATAAAGAAGGTAAGATGTTGGACAAATGAAATCAGTTCTGAGGGTGTGGGTTCCTTGAAAGCAAAGAACACACTAACGAAACAAAAAAAGCAGACTTGATTTTTATATAGTCTGTTCATGAACACCACTCACACCTTCTAGCAATGGCTTAACCCATTTTAGTCTGGAAACTCCTAAAAGGGTAAGTGTCAAACAGTGCAGTGTGGCATCTGAATGGGTCTACTCTGTTTGCATTAATCACAGGAATTTCTATAAAACATTATGATAACAAAATCATATCAGACACCCTGCTATTGGAAATAGAACGATTCAAAGAGGTGTGGTAGAAGAGTCCACACAATGCAAATGGGTTTAAGAAAGCTAACAAGCAGACTCAATTTTATCAGGTCTGTTCATGAACACCCCTCACACCTTCTAGCAATGGCTTAAGATAAAATTTCAAATTAGTCGACTCTTGTTATGTCGACTGCTTATCTCGAATAACCTCTTATCTCGAAGTGAAAATCTTGTCCCTCTTCTAACATGGAAATCTAACAACAGGTAATAAAATATTGTAGAAAAGAAGAGAAATTGCTCCTATTAAAGCAATATCTTCTTTTTTCCACAATATTTTCAATATATCTCTAACTTTAGGAATCAAATTACATATTCATTAGTGAAATGTGGCTGTTTGATTTATTTTTTCCTCAATTCTGCAAATCTGATATGTCGAGGTACGAACTTCTGGACTTTGAGATAACAAGAGTTGACTGTATAAAAAATGGGCTCATTGATCCTAAAGGGTCAAACTACACTATGGAGAAGTACTAGGAGAGGTTTTACAGCTGCTACAAGGCACATCACGGGCAGTTGAAGATAAAGAAATTCTGAGAAGAAAGGATCTTTCGAAAGCAAAGAACATGTTAACAAAATCAAAAATAGCAGACAGTTTTATTGATATGGTTCAAACTACACCATGGAGGAGTACTAGGGGAGTTTTTAAGCTGCTACAAGGCAGATAACGGGCTGTTGAAAGTAAATAAATTCTAAGAAGGGATTCTTTAAAACAAAGCACACACTAACAAAAGCCAAAATAGCAGGCAGGGCCCAGTTGTTCAAAGCGTCCTTAGCTTAACGAGCTCATTAAGGGTCATTTCATTAACTGTTTTAGCGGATTCAATATACAACATTCTGACATTTTTTGCTGAAAAAATGTGAGTAGCTTTTGCACTCACATTTTTTCAGCAAAAAATTTCAGCATATTTGCGTATCACTCAATGTAAATTTTAACGAATCGTTAACTAACGACATCATTAGCTTTGAACAACTGGGCCCAGATTTATTGAGTCCGCTCATGAAAAGTAATGTAATCTCCAAGACTGTTTGAAACCCAAAGTGCTGGCTAAACCTTTAACACTCTCTGGGCTTATTAAGCAGACAACAAATTGAAGATATTTTTCTTATTTTTCCCATAAAACAGGATTTGACATGTTATGCATAATGCATACTGTCTCCACTGGAAACCTGTTTTCTGGGAAAAATAAGAAAAATGTTTCAAAATGTTGTCTTTTGAAATTTTTAACCCAGGTGCTAAGCAGTAATCTGTAACAGAACATACAAAGAGGAATAGCCTTGGAATGGTCAGTAGAGAACAGCTGGGGTAGAGAGTGGCTTTTGTTATTATAAACATAGCTCCAAGTAAGGTATTTTTTTCAACCAGTAATGCTGATAATTTTCTTATTTCTCCATGAAAACATACCTTGTGGTGCACTGCTAATGAGTACCCACATATCGAGGGTTGAGCGCAAGACTGGCGTAAGTCAGATGGTTGTTTTTCCCCAAACCTAATCTCCTCACCATGAAGGCGTTATGAAGATTACAACATGTCTTTCTGTAAACAATGAAAATTTAGGTGCCATTGCTCGTATGAGCAATGGCACTTAAATTTGCATTGTTTACTAAGGGGTCCAAGTTGCCCCTAAACAAGGGTTTCAAAAATATGTTTGAGTTATTGTAGTCTTGCGCTCAACCCTCGATATGTTTTCAGTGAGAAATAAGAAAAATATTTTGTGAATATCCCCTCTTATCTGGCCCAATGTATAAAATATTTTTTCTCATGTGATGGCTGAAATTGGATCTTAACTTTAAATATCTAGATGAGAAGACATTTGAGCAGTACCTGGATGAGTATTACAGATTAGACTATGAAGATATTATTGATGGAATGCCTTGTCGCTTTAAATACAGAAAAACCACACCGAATGATTATGGACTCTCTGTTGATGAGGTATGTGTCTGTGAATGAAATAATTGTATTTGCATGATTCTAGCTATATTTTGATATTTTTAAGCTCGCATAACAGAGCTAAAAACAGCATTTGGTGTCCACCTTACTGTTGAAGTTTTACTTTCAAATATATATCAAAGAATGACATCAAATTAACTGTACTTCATAAACTTCAATATTTGTGACAGTATGTATATGGGCCCCTCTAAATAAAAAATAGCTTTATGACATAAGCAGCCAGCAGATACCCAGATCAGCCTGTGCATCCTTCCAGTCTAGTGAGAATCTGGGCACATAACCCATTTTAGACTGAATAAGCTCTCCCGCACCATCCCCCTACAGACTATATAAAATGTATTCGAAGATTCAAATTACAGTTTTAGGTTGGTTAGACTGTGATTTAGATATTCCTAGACTATGTGATTTAGATATTCCTAGGGAACAATGGCTAAACTACATGTATTTGCAAACAGTGGAGCCCCTGATCAGACAGAGCATTCTGCAACAGCTGATCTGGGTCTGCACCATCTGCCAGGTACCCTTTTTGGGGTCTCCAGACTAAAAATGGTTAAAACTTTCACGCCTTTTAACCCTTGTCCTGCTGAACCCAGATAGCCATGTCTTTGCAAACAGTGTAGATCCAGATCAGTTGGCTTAAGAAGCCAACTGATCTGGATCTGCACTGTTTATTGGTAAGTATGTGAATTTGTATCAACAACCTGGATCAAGTAATATTGATTAGCTGAAAATAAGAAGTGGGCATGGCATCTTAATTTATTCAGCATGGCAAGGGTTAAGCTATAGTGAATGTTTTGTTTTAATCCTTTATTGTAGATACTGAATGCTAAGGAGAAGGAACTGAATTCTTGGGTGTCCTTGAAGAAAATGAGCCAATACAGGTATGCACTGACAGCATGAAATTGGTAATTGTCCTAAAATTTCATACACCAACTTTGAGGACAAAAAGCATAATATGCAAACAGAGCAGACACAGATCGGACTGCTCCTGAAGGAGCATCCCAATCAGGTTCTTTGCCTTTCCACCAAATATTTTGTGAAACATAAAGGTAAAAATGCAATTTAGGCAAGAAAAGTATATGGAGGTTTATCTGCCTCGTATAAGTGGCCTCACTTGTGCAAAACTAGTACAGTCGACTCTCATTAGCTCGAAGTCCACGGGACTCTCCGAAATACTTCCGAGATATCTGTACTTCAGCATATCAGATTTGAAGAATTGAGGAAAAAATAAATCGATCACATTTTACAAATGAATATGTAAATTGACTCCTGAAGTTAGAGATATATTGAAAATATTGTGGAAAAAGAGGAGAAATTGCTCCTTAGGACTTATTGACTTTAAAATATTGTATAATTAAAAAATGGCGCCAGCTGGAGGTATTTGTGACCCACTGGGCACTTGATCTAGTTATTTTGCATGCAGTAAGGTAAGTCCATCCACAAGTC
Source organism: Anodontia alba (assembly GCA_964016985.1). Classification (NCBI taxonomy): domain Eukaryota; kingdom Metazoa; phylum Mollusca; class Bivalvia; order Lucinida; family Lucinidae; genus Anodontia; species Anodontia alba. Next base: position 122,918,195 of record OZ024825.1, read on the forward strand.
ACAGTTGTTAAAAAAAATGGCAGAAGTCTACAGAGTGTATCTAATTTCCTTAATATCTTGTGATTACAGATCAGAACAAGAAGAAAAAGCTGACGTATATGTATATGCAAAGAAAGGAAAAAACCAGAGGAAGAAACAGAATTTTTTTTCCAGTATTTACCAGCAGTAAGTTTATCTCTCTGACTTCATACATGTAAGCTCTGGTCATTAAAGATGGACACCAGCTCTTACAGAGTAAGAAAACTCTCATTTTTCCAAGTTATATTCTGGGCCCAGTTGTTCAAAGCTAACGATGTTGTTAGTTAATGATTCGTTAAAATTTACATCAAGTGATAAGCAAATATACTCAAATTTTTTGCTGAAAAAATGTGAGTAGCTTTTGCACTTTTGCAGTGCAAAAGCTACTCATATTTTTTCAGCAAAAAATATCAGAATATTGAATCTGCTAAAACAGTTAACGAAATCACCCTTAACGAGCTCGTTAAGCTAACAACGCTTTGAACAACTGGGCCCTGGTAAATAGGTACATAATAGAAAAATTTGTTTTCACCATATGCTTTGGTAGAGCATGTAATACATGTATGTCATGTAGATAGAAAGATGATGATACATTGAGCTGTGGCACAGGATTTTCTACAAGATTGTATGTGTGCCCAGCAAAGACTCCAATGAGCCAGCACATCTGGGCAGTCTGATCAGTCTTTGCAGGGCAGTCTGTAGGTAGCCATGGATTCAGAGTTTTCAGGCGGGCAATGAAGACTGATCAGCCTGTGCAGAATTGCTGTGCCCAAGTTTCTTTATCATCAGAAGAGTGTTTTCTATGTACATGTATCATAAGGGTGTTCTCCTGTAAAAAGAAGTTACTGTTAATTTTAGGATAAAATGACAGTGACTTCAGTGACCCTGTTTGAACAGAAAATTCTACTTACAAATTAGTTATCTACAAGTAGTCCTCTTAGAGAAATACAGTCAATCCTTTTTATACTGGCACTCGATACAACAACAAAATTTGTTATGATACCTCTGGCATATGAAGTATATTGGGGGTATATACATCGAGGGTTGAGCGCAAGACTAGCGTCAGTCAGATGGTTGTTTTTTCCCAAACCTAATCTCCTCACCATGAAGGCGTTATGAAGATTACAACGTTTCTTTCTGTAAAAAATGAAAATTTAGGTGCCATTGCTCGTATGAGCAATGGCACGTAAATTTGCATTGTTTACAAAGGGGTCCAAGTTGCCCCTAAACAAGGGTTTCAAAAATATGTTTGAGTTACTATAGTCTTGCGCTCAACCCTCGACATGTAGTTTTTGTCTTTTCCATAGCAATGTTGTATGTGTCTGTGAACTTTTTTCTGCCAAAGATTTCTCAGGAACTATTCTACCTAGGATTTTGAAATTTGGTACAAACATTGAGTATGACTTCTTGTATTGTGAAAGAGAGAATCAGCAGCATATGCATCATTCCCCTTATTTGTACACTTTTCTTTCCCACCAATGAAATTTTTCGCCAGATTTCTCAGCTCCTGTGAGAGCCAGTCTTTAAACTTTGTATACACCTACAGAGGGTTGAAGTACAGTCAACTCCTGTTATCTCGAATTCCAAGGGACTCACTGAAACACTTCGAGATATCCGTACTTCGACATATCAAAGTTGAGAGTGAGGAAAACAATAAATTGGACAACCACATTTAACAAATGAATATATAATTTGACTCCTGAAGTTCGAAATACATGTATATATACAAAATAATGTGGAAAAGAGGAGAAATTGCTCCTGAGGAGCAATTTCTCCTCTTTTCCACATTATTTTGTTACCAATAATGTGGAAAAGAGGAGAAATTGCTCCTGAGGAGCAATTTCTCCTCTTTTCGACATTATTTTGTTACCTGTTGTCATAGTTTCATGTTAAAACAGGAACCAGATTTTCACTTCGAAATAAGCAGTAATTCGAAATAAGTGAGTTCGAGATAACGAGGTTCGACTGTATATTGTGTACATATTTATTTTGCCTTCTTTTTTCCATCTCTCAGTCCAATGTAATGCACTGGGAAATTTTTGTCAAAGATTTCTCAGGAACTACTGCACCTAGGAATTTGAAATTTGGACAAAAATTGGATACCACTTATTGTATTGTGTAAAAGAGAACCATCATCCTCAACATTTTTGTCCATTTTTCTTTCTCTCCAATAAAACTTTTTGTCATAGATTTTTCAGCTCCAAATTTATTGTAAGAAAAAAAAATGCTCAGATTTATTTTTGCCTTCTTTTCAATCTTTCACTCTAATGCAATGTATAGGGAAATTTGCATCTTTAAAATTTGTTCAGAATGCATCTGTTGGCTATGGCAGTGGGTTTGTGAGCTTTGTTCACTGTCTGCTATATTTTGACTGCTCTGAAACCCTCACTCAAGAGCTGAGAGTTAATCATAAATTATGCAAGAACATTGTATTTAATACGTCAAGAAACATTTGTTTTAGATATTTCTTTAGAATTGCCTCAGCAGTGAGGCAATTCTAATAAATGTCCAAAACATGTTCTAGGAGAAAATAAGAATAAAAGGCTTTTCTTACATATCATTCTGTTAATTAGGGATTCTGTACAACAGCAAATTCATTTTAATGGCAACTTGTTTAGGAACAAATGTTGTGGTTGTAACATGGGTTCCTTGTATGTCAAACTCAGTACATCACTTATCATCAAAGGAAGATGAAGTAACAACTTGTGATAAAACTTTATAAACTGAATGCCAGAAAGTGTCTGCTCAAAATGAAATATTTATCAGGCTCTACACTGTTTGCCACTCAATTCAGCAGTTTTTAAACACATCAGCAGACAGTTAAATGAACTTATTACAATTTTAAGACAATTACTGTAAGAAGCTAAGGTGTCCCAATATTTGGAGTAAATACAGAAGACATGGATTAAGGGAATAGAATTGCTAGACTCTTCTAACAAATGTACAGGCACTGGATCTCCATAATTCTTATTTGTGGTAAGGCCTCTCCCAGCCGGCACATGACGTTTATACAACGTGGTTTCAACGTTGATGCATGGTGTTGCATCAACATTGTATAGACGTCATGTGTCTACTGGGCTCTTTGTCATACAGCTATTGAAGCCACCACGAGAAAAACCTTCTGACATGTGCACCCAATGTAGACACAAATCAGCATGCATATCCACGCAATCTGATGTCTTTGTTGTCCACATGAAGAAACTTTGCATCCTTAGTTCAAAGAAGGCTTCGCAAATGCGCGGGCTGATCTGAATCTTAGCTGCCCGCACATGTCCAAAGGTACAATTTGTGAAGTTGCAGCTTACTTAATGCTTATTATCTGGGTTAAATTTTCAGCAAAAAACATTTTGAAAAGCTTTTCTTCACTTTCTCCAGAAAACAGGGCTTGATGTTTAATGCTAATTGAGACCAGAGATTGCGTCAATGCTGGTAAAAGGTATAAACATTTCATGTAAATTTTCTTTGAGATAATCTGCATGAAATGTCAAAGAAAAAGTATTTTGTCATCCGAAAATTATATATTATATATGTCATCTTCAGAAAGTTTTACCTTGAGTGCTAAGCATCAATATTGTTCTTACAGAAAATCTGAGGATAGCTCTTTCTCAAAACCCGCTTCAACATCGGATCTCCGGCCGGCTGAACTAGAAGTCGGTGCTGGTACAAGTGATCATGTAAATAACACTAAAATTGAAGACTTTGACACCAGAGTAGAAGAATCACCGAAGAAAAAGAAAGAAAAGAAACAGAAACACAAGAAATCAGAAGTAAATGAGGTGAAAGATCAGAAACATACACTGAACTCTAGTGAGGGTGATAATGAGAGAAGAATGTGGATCAACAAAAACACCAGTACACCGGTAGAAGAATCATCGAAGAAAAAGAAGGAAGAAAAGAAACACAAAAAATCAGAGATAAATGAAGTGAAAGATAAAAAACAAACACTGGACTCTAGTGAGGGTGATAATGAGAGAAGTAAGAGGAGAGTTAATGAAAATGTCAGTATACCAGCTATTGACATTACTGCTAGCACATCACATGACTTGTCAGGACAAGAAGAGGTGAAAAAAGGGAAAAAGCGGAAAAAGAAGAGACATCATGAAGATAAAATGAAAATGTCAGATGAAAGGTTGAAAGCATATGGTATCAATCCAAAAAAGTATAAATACATGAAGAAAGAAGAACTGTTTCGATTTAAGGCTAAGGAAACAGAATGATTATAATTAAGTACCACTGGTAGAGTGTTTTATAGAAGTATACCTCAACTTCTACGGAGACAACAGGTCATTTTATACTTGCATTCAGGCCCTGAGGTTATAAACCTTTTTTCATGCTCCACTCATCTGAGCATGAAATTTGTCCTGCTAATAAATCTCAAATTATTAACAATTGCAAATTCTTTCTGGCTAAATATAGCTGAGCTTGAAATTTTCTCTGCTAATAAATATGAAAATGCCAATGATAGTACATGTAGTTGGCATTTTCATATTTATTAGCAGAGAAAATTTCATGCTTCAGTTGGCATTTTCTTATTTATTAGCAGAGAAAATTTCATGCTCAGCTGAGTTGAGTATGAAAAAAGTTTTATAACCTCGGGGCCAGATTAAGGTTTTTTCTGGCAGCTTTCACAATCATTGCATACCACAGATTAGATTAACCTTTATCACTATGCCCTACTCAGCATACAACAAATTGACAATATTTCTTTATTTTTCCCAGAAAACAGGTTTTGATATTCCATTGCAAATTGGAGACAATTTGGAGGAAATGTCAGATCCTGTTTTCTGGGAAAGATAAGGAAAATGTCACCAATTTGTTGTCTGCTGAATTAGTCCAGAGTGATAAAGGTTAAAAGAACTGGGTCAAAGAATTTATGCCATATTACATATTTTGTCGCAGGGTTAATAAATCTATTCAAAACAAGAGACCTTACTTCTGACTTTGTCCTCTTTGCTGTACTTTTCATTTTATTTTATTCATACATATTCAAGAGCTTTGTTTGTGTTGAGGTTTTACGGCCCAGTCAACCCAATGGGGTCATGTCGAGCGCGGTCAGTTTACCTAACCACACGTTTACTGGGCAGGCTTAGTCCTCTAAGCGGTTAACCAGTATTGTGCACATTCTTTCGCCAGAAACTGACAACTGCCCTTCTTGAATCAGCGGAAGGGAGAGAATGACCGTAGAAAATATTTCATGATCAATCTCCACGAGAGAATGTTACCGACCTCGGCGGGGGTTGAACCCGCGACCTCCTGGTCTCCAGTCGGACGGCGTATCCAACTGAGCCACTGAGGCCGGCTATCGAGAGCTGCAGTGTCAGAAAATATACCTTCAGATATGCGCCCAGCAAAGATTATGATCAACCTGTGCTGGCTGTCTAATTTAAAATCTTCACTGGGCGCATTTTGGATAGCCAAGGATGCAATGTTTTTCAAGCGGAAAACAAAGACTGATCAGATGCGCAGGATGATTTGAGTGTTTTTTGGGCACACATCAGAAGGTACATTCTCTCATGTTGTGGATCGTAAGTTCTTACACACATACCGTATTCGACCTAATTACCGGACCTTGCGCTTACATGTAGGTTTTTCCGAATTACTGGGAAGACTTGTGGTAAAATATGTATCCACCTATATTAAGGGCAAACTTAAACAAGTCAGCGAAGGACTTATCAAATGATGCGTATGTGATGTTTTTGTGTTTTCTTTTTCTGATTTTCTTTATAAAAGCATATGTTGTGGGTACTCATTTGAATTGCGGCAAGTCGAAGCAATTTAAATGGGTACCCACAACATATGCCTCTATGGAAGTAGACAAAAAGTACACTGGCTGAAGACTGGAATTGCTTGACTGTGCGCTTATAGGGGTATGTGCAGTAATTAGGTTGAATACGTTAAGTCATTATATGACAGTGGCAGCCAGATAGCTCAGTTGGAAGATCATCCTCATCCAAGGGGCCTTGGTTTGAGCTGGCTGTACATTTTTCTCACCATGTGACATTTGGTGGCTCAGTAAGGGTCCATCACTGGGACAGTCCACATCAGTGTGTGCCTGTGTTGTTAGTCTGTTGTTGATCTGAACAGACTCAGGAACAAATCTAATTTAGCAGGGGAAAATCTGACATTAGAGGCCAAATAACTAAATAGTTATGAGTTTACGTGTTAAATAGAAGTTTGATTCAGATCAGACTGTAGAATATGCAATGGTTGGATTGGCTTTCTTATCCATATATTAGCTGCAATACCAGAAAATTGAATGTGCCATGTGAACAGTGCAGACTGGCCTGTCCATCAACACAGTCTGGTCTTGGCCTTTGCTATCCATTTACAGAACCATTGGATACTCTCGCAACTAGAAAAGATTTTTTAGAAAAAAAAAACAAATGTCACCCCAATCTTGCCAGTGTTGTCATTCTTGTATGCATCTCATCCTGTTCTACATTTGTACCAAGCATCATCAAAATATTCTGTAGGGTATTAATGTTACCGAACAGAGACAAGAAATCAAATTCAAACACAAGAAGGGGAGATAACTCCAAAAGTAAAAAAAGCCAAAGTCATTCTTGTATGTGACGTCATCTGGCCCTGTTCTTTTTTACTACCAAGTATCATCAAAATATTCCAAAGAGTGTTCGACTTACATAGTGGACACTAAATCAATGCATAAACAGTGTCAAAATATAACAAAGGAAGAGTTGTCATACTTGTAAGGAACACATCGTCTTGTCCTATTCTACAGTTCTACCAGGTACCATCAAAATATTCTGAAGGGTATTCCAGTTACAGAGCAGAGGAGAAATTTTTTCCCAACAAAACAAAGTGAGAGAACTCCAAAAGAAAGAAAGGCAGAGTTGTCATTCTTGTATGTGACATGTCGTCTGGTCCTGTTCTACACTTCTACCAACTATCATAAAAATATTCGAAAGGGTCTTTGACTTACAGAGCGGACACGAATTCAATGGATAATCACTGTCAGACATAACAAGGGAGATGACGCCAAAAGTAAGAAAGGCAGAGTTGTCATTCTTGCATGGGACACATCGTCTGGTCCTGTTCTACATTTCTACCAAGTATCATAAAAATATTCTAAAGGGTCTTTGACCTACAGAGCGGACATGAAATCAATGGATGGATGGATGGATATTTTGTTTATAGACGCTCAACCCTAAAAGGGCATATAGCGTCTAATAAGTTTTATGTTATATGATAATTTTATTTAATGAGAAATTTAAAAATATCTAGGATTGATGTGTTTATTTTAAAGAGATAAAGTATCAATGATTTTAAGTTATTAAAAATACTGATCATATTTTATTAAAAAGTCCGATCTCTTTAAGAAAGTCGAGTATTTTCTGAGTTGGCATATCAAAAAGATCCTTTATAGTTTTTATATTAAAATACTTTGTGCGAATGTGATTAAATTCAGCACAAGTGATAAGAAAATGTTTGACTGTGAAAGGTTCATTACAAGGAATGCAGAATGGAGCTTGTTCATTGTTTAAAATATAAGAATGAGTAATTCTAGTGTGTCCAAGTCTACATCTCGTGATTTTTGTTTGTTCTTTTCTGCTGAGATTAGATGGATGGATATTTTGTTTATAGACGCTCAACTCTAAAAGGGCATATAGCGTCTAATAAGTTTTATGTTATATGATGATTTTATTTAATGAGAAATTTAAAAATATCTAGGATTGATGTATTTATTTTAAAGAGATAAAGTATCAATGATTTTAAGTGATTAAAAATACTGATCATATTTTATTAAAAAGTCCGATCTCTTTAAGAAAGTCGAGTATTTTCTGAGTTGGCATATCAAAAAGTTCCTTTATAGTTTTTATATTAAAATACTTTGTGCGAATGTGATTAAATTCAGCACAAGTGATAAGAAAATGTTTGACTGTGAAAGGTTCATTACAAGGAATGCAGAATGGAGCTTGTTCATTGTTTAAAATATAAGAATGAGTAATTCTAGTGTGTCCAAGTCTACATCTCGTGATTTTTGTTTGTTCTTTTCTGCTGAGATTAGAAAATGTGCATTTGCTGTTAAAATTTGGTTTGATTTCATTTAATTTATTATAAGTTTGTGTTTCCCAAACAGACTGACATTTGTTGTTGATGTATTGACAGACGTTTGATTTAAAGTCGGAGTGAGGAATTTTGAAATTGGTTATTACTAAGGATAATGCAGATTTGGCTTCTGAATCTGCTAATTCATTTCCACGAATATTAACGTGGCTGGGAAGCCAACAAAATACAATTTCTTTTGAAGCGGAAAGATAATAATATTTTTTAAGAATTTGCTGAATTAATGGGTTTGTATGGTGTAAATCTTTAAGAGATTTTAATACAGAAAGAGAATCTGAATAGATGATAAACTGTTTTTCAGACTGATCTCTGATATGGTAAAGTGCAATATCAATTGCCTTGGCTTCGGCGGTAAAAATGGAGCTATTATCAGGTAATCTGATACTGTCAGTGAAATTTGGACTAATAACAGAACAAGCAACTTTCTCATCTTGTTTCGAACCATCTGTATAAATTGACAGGTAATGTTTATAATTTGATTTGATTTCTAAAAATTCATTCTTAAAAATATGCGACTCGACTTCTGTTTTTTTATTTTTATGAAGGTCTAAAATAATCTTTGGAGGGTTTAACGTCCATGGCTCTTTTGATGGAAAAGAAAAATGCTGAACATTTTTAATATTGATATTGGCCTCTTCAAGTAACGGTTGTATTCTCAGGCCAAGGGGTTTAATAGCTGTTGGTTTATTATTGTAAAATCTTTCATATTTAGGGTTAAAAACACAATCATGAGCTGAATTACGTGGATTGGCGGCTAATTTAGTAACATATTGAAGAGACAATTTCTCTCTTCTTATATACAATGATGGTTCATTTGAGTCAGCGTATAAACTTTCGACGGGGGAAGTACGAAAAGCCCCTAGAGCCAGACGTAAACCTTGGTGATGAATAGTATCCAAAGATTTCAAATAAGATTTTCTAGCGGATCCATAAACTATGGATCCATAATCCAGTTTAGATCGAATTAAAGATCTATAAAGATTTAAAAGAACAGTACGATCTCCTCCCCAGTCGGAACTGGAGAGAACTTTAAGAATATCAAGTGCTTTAAGACATTTAGCTTTTAAAGCTTTGATGTGTGGTATAAAAGATAATTTGTTATCGAACAAAAGACCCAGGAATTTTGCTTCACTGACGACTGGAATTGGACTACCGTATATGGTGAGATGAGGATCTAAATGTAGCTGACGTTTCTGACAAAAATGAACGCACTGAGTTTTTGTTTTTGAAAATTTGAAACCATTTTCTGTTGCCCAATCTTCTATATTGTTTAAACATCGTTGTAGTTTGAATTCAATGGTTTCCATATTTTTCGATCTAATAAATATTCCAAAATCGTCAACAAAAAGTGAACAATCAAGGTCTTTCACACATTTAACAATATCGTTAATTTTAATGCCAAACAAGGTAGGTGATAAAATGCTTCCCTGTGGTACACCTTGTTCTTGTTTAAATATGTCCGATAACGTATTACCTATTCGAACATTAAATGTTCGATCTGATAAAAAATTTTGAATAAAAAGTGGTAATCGGCCTTTAAGGCCTAATTTATGTAAATCTTTCATGATGCCATGTTTCCATGTAGTATCGTAAGCTTTTTCAAGATCAAAAAATACAGCTACGACATGTTCTTTTTTAATAAAGGCATCACGAATAAAGGATTCCAAACGAATCAAATGATCGTTTGTACAGTTATTTTTTCTGAATCCAGCTTGATATTTTGTTATTAGCTGGTTTGATTCTAAGAACCAAACCAGTCTATCATTAATCATTCTCTCCATTGTTTTACATAAACAACTTGTCAAAGCAATAGGTCTGTAGTTAGTAGCTTCAGTATGATCTTTATTTGGTTTTGGTATAGGTATAATCGTTGCTTTACTCCAGTCTTTTGGAAATTTTCCAGTGATCCAAATATCATTTAAAATATTTAATAAAGTTTTTAAAGCGTTATCGGGTAAATGTTTAAGAATTTGATAATGAATGTCATCAGGACCAGCAGCTGTATCGTGAGATTTATGAAGAGCATCTAATAATTCTGAAGCTGTGAATGGTACATTATATTTTTCATGATTTAGTGACGTAAAATTTAGATGCTCTTTCTCTTGTTCCCGTTTTATGTTTTGAAAGGTTTCGGAATAATTTGCACTAGAAGAGTTTTTCTGAAAATTCTCCCCTAGTGCATTGGAAATATCTTTAGTCGTTGAACATATATTTCCATTTGATTTAATATGGACATGCTTGTTATTTTTATTTTTGCCAGTAATTTTTCGAATCATGTCCCATATCTTCTTTGCTGGAGTTCTAGAATTAAGTTTGGAGACGTATTGCTGCCAAGATGTTCTTTTAGCCGTTTTTATTGTCTTGCGAGCTTTTGCTCGCATTTGTTTGGCATGGATAAGATTTTCTTTTGTTGGTTGCCTATTGAACTTTCGTAAGGCAGATTTTCTTTTATTTATTGAATTTTTAACATCTTTATTAAACCAAGGTCTATTTCTTTTTGAACGTGTCGAGGACTTTGGAATACATTTTTCGGCTACACGAATTAATGTATCAGTAAAAGCTTGTATATCATCTGCTGTTTTAAACATTTCAGGATTTAATTTTTCATTACATAGCTCCATAAAATTCTCCCAGTTTGCTTTATTCAAATTCCATCGGGAATGATGGTCTTCATTTGTCGATTCAATTTCTTCAATTTTAATTGGAAAATGATCGCTCCCATGAAGGTCATCTAAAACTGACCAATCAAAATCTAAGTAAATATTTGGAGAGCATATAGACAAATCTAAAGCAAAATAATTTCTTGTAGGAGAATGAAGATAAGTTGGTTGTTTATCGTTAAATAAACATAAATCATTTTCTGCAATAAAATTTTCTATTATTTCTCCTTTGTCATTTGTATCCAGACAACCCCAAAGTTTGCTGTGACTATTAAAGTCACCTAATAATAAATAAGGACGAGGTAATTGGTTTATAAGATTTTCTAAATCGTGTTTAGAAAATTTACAGTGTGGAGGAAGATATAGAGAACAAATTGTTATGGATTTACACAGAGTGACATTTACAGCAACAGCTTGTAGATTACTATTTATATCTATCTGTCTATGAGGAACATTTGATTTTACAAGGATAGATGAACCTCCTGAGGCTTTCTGATTTTCAGTTGCAATATGATTATATAAACTATAATTTTTAAAATTAATATTATCTGTATTTTTTAAAAAGGTTTCCTGGAGACAAAAGACAGTCGGAGAAAGTAGTGTTGTTAAAATTAAAATTTCGTTATAATTTGCTTTTAGTCCTCGACAGTTCCACTGAATAATTGATTTTTTATCCATGATAAATGGAGAGATGATTTGAAAATAAGGAACTTAATCCTTATGTTTTCTCTGAGACTGCGAGAACATGGAGGAGTCAGTCTCTAACTCCATGTTCTCAAGGGAATCGAACCGATTGACCAACTTGATCGGATCGGCCGACGCCCCTTTACTATATGGATTTGGTTCTTTTTCTTTATCTTTTTCTTTTCCATTTTTTCCTTTCTGGTCAGCTGTCCTGGACCTGGATCTCTGTTGTGATCCACTTGTTTTAGTCGGCTGTGTTTGTGAACTGTTTTGAGATTTTGTTGGTGGTCTAGACTGATGAGTAGATGTGGGTTTAGGTTTAGGTTTTACAGTAGGAGTAATAACTTTTGAATTTGCTTTGATGACAGAATCTTTTTCGTTAAACTGGGTAGAAATTTCTTTGGTTTCAGGTTTAGTGTTTAGGGATTGAACAACTTTTGCAAAGGTGATTTCAGGTTGATTTTCTTGTATTTTTTTGGCTTCCAAATAAGTGATTTTTTGTGTAACTTTAATTTTCATGATTTCTTTCTCTTTTTTCCAAATTTCACACTGATTTGATTTTGACTGATGGTTTTTGTGACAGTTCACACATTTGGCTTCATTTTTACAAGCATTTGTAGAGTGATCAAAGTCACCCATACCACATTTTTCACATACTGATCCAGGTAATTCAGGACAGCCGTTTTCATGATGTCCAAACCTCTGACAGTTGAAACACCGCAGAGGATTTGGAATGTAGACTTCAACCGGTATAATTCGGTAAAAGATTTTTAGTGATTTCGGTAAAGTTGTGGTGTTGAAAGTTAGTAAAAGTGTATTTGTTTCTATAAAGTTTCCATCTTTTTTAATTTTAAAACGTTTGCAAGCTGTTACTCCTTGTGTGTTAAGATATTCTGTGATATTTTCTTCAGTTTCATGTTTTAGCATCCTGTCACGGATAATACCTTTGCAACTATTGAGTGTTTTATGTTCCGTGACAGAGACATTAATGTTAAAGAATTTTGTAATTTTCAAGAGATTATCAGTTTGAGATTTTCTGTTAGTTTCCACCAAAAGAGTTCCATTTTTTAACTTTTTTACATTTTTTGGAGTGCCTATAATTGATTCTATTTGCTTTTCTATAATGAAAGGTGACAGTGAAGTAATAGGTTTGTCCTCTTTACTCGAAATCACTAAAAATTTAGCGAAGTTCTCATTAGCTTTGAATGTAAATGTAGTCGGTTGCGTGTCGTCCTCCGAAGAGTCGAACGCCAGAAATCGTTTTCGAGATGCCATGGTGATGAAATTTTTGATTCGATAGCTATGCGCCCCACCCTCCATGGAGCCCTACAAGGGGACGTTTAACAGAAATGGATCTCCTATTTCTAACGTCAAGGCTACATTGCTATTATACTCGGTGTCAAGATCAGAGTCTTCAGCTCGGCCTCATGCTTAGATGATTTCCCACCTATTCATCTAAATTTCCATAGAAAAATTTATGAAATCAATGGATTATCACTGTCAAATACAACAAAGGGAGATAACTCCAAAAGTAAGAAAGGCAGAGTTGTCATTCATGTACGGGACATGTCATCTGGTCCTGTTCTACATTTCTGCCAAGTACCATCGAAATATTCCAAAGGGTATTCCAGTTACAGAGCAGACAAGAAATCTATTTCAAACAAAACAAAGGACGATAACTCCAAAAGTAAGAAAGGCAGAGTTGTCATTCTTGTATGCGGCATGTTGTCTGGTCTACATTTCTTCCAAGTATCATAAAAATATTCCAAAGGGTCTTTGACTTAGAGCGGACACAATATGAATGGATAATCACTGTCAAATATAATACAGGGAGATAATCCCAAAAAGAAAGGAAGAGTTGTTATTCTTGTATGCGACACATCGCTTGGTCCTATTATACATTTCTACCAAGTAGCTTAAAAATATTCCAAATGGTCTTTGACTTACAGAGTGGACACGAAATCAATGGATTATCACTGTCAAAAATAACAAAGGGAGATAACACCAAAAGTAAGAAAGGCAGAGTTGTCATTCTTGTATATGACACATCGTCTGGTCCTGTTCTACATTTCTGCCAAGTACCATCAAAATATTCCAAAGGGTATTGGAGTTACAGAGTGGACACAAAATCTTTTTTCAAACAAGAATTCCGTGGAAGGCGGCGTCGCACCTGCTGGGGCAAAAGTCACAGGAGCCACAATCAGAACGTGGTATTAAATAAGTTTATTTCATTCTTAGCAGTGCTTAGTTGGAAAACTAGGTTAAAGAACTGAAGACAAAAGAGCCCAGTGAGGCATATATATCCTCAGCCAGTGCCATTCCCTCTAATGGATATATCTCCAGCACTGACATTTCTTATTGTACAGCCCAATGATAATGTGTGATAACTAAGTCTGTTAGATACATAAAAGTATAATCTGATATTTAAAAACTTAAAATATTTTTAACCACTTGTTTGTTTGTTTGCACTGAAGATTTACATTCCTGTTAACAATATTGTAGTCATTTTGGAGACATTGCCTCCAAGACTTGGGGACTTTTACCCAACATTAAGATGAACTGTATCTCAATTCCTGTAACTGACTAATTTTTACCATCCAAGTAATCAGCTACTGTTTATATGTACCAGCCATCTGACTTGCATCTTCCATGCAGTCAACCAGTAATCAAGTGTTTCGGTTCAGGTTCAACGACTGCCAAAAAACTGCAAAAATTTTGTATTATGATCACATCCATATGAGTAGGTAAGACAGACAACATCTAAGAAAAAAATGATATCTGTATCATTTAAAAGGTATCATCAAGATATGGATAGGAAAAAGTATTATCAAATTCAGTTTATGGTTTTGCATGTTTATAAGAATTCAACTAATTATTATTCATTTCAGCAGGGAAGTGATTTTAACATGGTGCTTTGTAATTTCTTCTAGATATAGGTCTTAAGTATTTAATGTCATTGGTGCATTTCCATAATTCATAGACACTAAACTTGATACATCAATGAAGAAATGAACTTGTCGGCAAAAATATGATAAGCATGTGCAGTCATACTGAAACCAATGGTAAATTCTAATAAGTATTTGTATATCAAATATTGTGGTCCCAGTATATTTTTGAAATGTCTGTATGTGTGCTGATATAGGTTCAAACTACTCATGTCACAACAAGGCTAAAATGGGGTTACTGCTAGGAATACATCTTTTTTTTTTTCTTTTTTTTTTTTCATTTTTATAACAACTTTTTACTGGCACAATTTTTTTTAATGATATTGGGTTAACATAGTGTTAAATACTGAAATATTCAAATTTCAAAAGTCCCAGGACAATTTGAATTTCATTCTGTGGCAGAGCAAATTGGCCGCCTTATCTAGTTTGACCCTTTGGAACTTGGTTTCTCACTGAGTGGTGTTTTGTTCTTCCTGAAAAAAAAAAGATAAAAACATATGAGGCAATATTTAAGCTGGACATATTGTGGTTTTGAATAAATATTAAAACTGAATTTCTGAAACATTGGGCTGTTCACTGCCACTGTCATGGTGGTTGTTGTTTTCTCCTGATGTTACTGAGTATTTTTGGTATCAAACATTAATGTTCAGCATTGCTATATCTTTTAACAAATTAAATCTTAAATACTCTCTGGATCCTTTGAATACAGTTTAATTGCCGGCCTCGGTGGCTCAGTTGGATGCGCCGTCGGACTGGAGACCAGGAGGTCGCGGGTTCAACCCCCGCCGAGGTCGGCAACATTCTTTCGTGGAGATTGATCATGAAATAGTTTCTACGGTCATTCTCTCCCTTCCGCTGATTCAAGAAGGGCAGTTGTCAGTTTCTGGCGAAAGAATGTGCACAGTACTGGTTAACCGCTTAGAAGACTAAGCCTGCCCAGTAAACGTGTGGTTAGGTAAACTGACCGCGCTCGACATGACCCCATTGGGTTGACTGGGCCGTAAAACCTCAACACAAACAAACAATACAGTTTAATTAAACAAATCTAGAATATACCAGATTAGCTTTTATTGAGCCTTTCATGAGCAGTAACTATAAAGTCATGAGATAAAACTGTCTGTAAAACTTAAATGTTCCTTTTTTTCTTTTTCTTGAAAAAAGTCATAAATCAATTTGATCTATTTTTTACCTCATCCTTGTCTTTTTTGTTCTGGACATAGTCATCTGCATCTGTATCAATGAACTCAGGGTCAGACTGTAAATCATAAATAATGTTTGCTTGCTTAATATTTAGGTTTTATTTCACTGTCAAAAGTATTTCAATCAATTTTGTGGGACTTTCACAGGCTTGAGATGAATGATACTGAAGCAACTGTAATAAATTGTTGCAATCCTTTATTGTCCAGAAAACAGTTAAGTTAAAGGTATACTGAAACTTTATGTTATTTGGAACTTTAAAAATTCACCATTTTACATTGAATGTTTCTTTTACTATGTTTATAGGAGGTTGTTTGCTCTATATATGTTTAAAATTCTTGTAGCATAAACAATAACAGATAATAACAAGATTTTCTTATTATGACCTTATGATGGCATTAAATTTCTTTTCTTTTCTTTTTTTTTTTTTAAAAAAAAAAAAGCGTGTAAGGTCATGGATAGAAATGTGACCTCATTTCAAGAGCACAAATGTGACCTCATTTCCAGAGCCCATCATCTGAACTAAAGTGCACAACCCATGTCCATTTCGGACATGTTAAGTTTTCAGAATAAAAATAAATGAGATTCTGGAAAACAAGACCAATAGACAGGATAGCTTGCCTGAACTCGTGCTGATCAATTAAATGGAAAAATGAAGACTATAACCTTAAAATCCTGATCATAGTTGGAGGGGGATTGGGTGAGGGGGGGGGGGGGGGCGGGGGTGGGGGGGGGGGGGGGGGGGCAGGACTGGGGAGGGTGAGGCATGGTACTGGAATATAATTTTAGAAGATCCATAGCTGCTATATCTGTATACCTGTATACAAATATAATTAGTATGATTTGAAAAGTAGCTGAGTAAATAAGATCTTAAGTACTTTGACGTAAAACTTTAAAATAAAATTTCTAAGTCAATGACCTTGACCTTTAGGTTATAGGGCAGGGATAGTGCTAAATAAAATTTTGGAGCAATATCTATAACCATACCAAATAGAAGGTAAATCCATGTAAGGATTTAGAAATAAAGAGATCTTTAAAGAAACTCAGACACAGATTTCTAAGTCTGTGACCTTGACCTCTAGGTGATAAGCAGGGGTGGGAATGGTGCCGCATAAAATTTTGTATCAATATCTATAATCATGCCATATATAAAATAACTCCAAGCAAGGATTTAGAAATTAAGAGATCTTTAAAACTTTGACGCAAAACTTTAACATAAATTTCTAAGTCTGTGACCTTGACCTCAAGGTCATAAGCAGGGGTGGGGATAGTACTAAATAAAATTTTGGATCAATATCTATAATCATGCCAAATATACAGTAAATCCATACAAGGATTTAGAAATTAAGAGATCTTAAAAACTTAATGCAAAACTTTAACATAAACTTGTAAGTCTGTGACGACCTTTAGGTCATAAGCAGGGGTGGGGGAGTGCCAAATAAAGTTTTGGACCAATATCTATTATCATATCAAATATAAAGTAAATCCATGGAAGGATTTAGAAATAAAAAGATCTTAAAAACTTAAGACGCAAAACTTTAACATAAATTTCTGTCCATGACCTTGATCTTCTGGTTATAAGCAGGGGTGGGGATAGTGTGGAATAAAATTTTTGATCAATATCTATAATCATGCCAAATATAAAGTAAATCCATACAAGGATTTATAAATTACGAGATGTTAAAAACTTTAGTGAAAAACTTTAACATAAATTTCTAAGTCCGTGGACTTGACCTTTAGGTCATAAGCAGGGGTAAGGGTAGTGCCAAATAAAATTTTGGCTCAATATGTATTACCATACCAAATATACAGTAAATCCATGCAAGGATTTAGAAATTAAGAGATACTAAAAACTTAAATGCAAAACTTTAACATAAATTTCTAAGTCCATGACCTTGACCTTTAGGTCATAAGCAGGTGTAGGGGTAGTGCTGAATAAAATTTGGACCAATATCTATCATCATAACAAATATGGGTCATCAGCAGGGGTGTGGATAGACCTCAATAAAAGTTTGGCACAACATGTATAATTTTACCAAATAAAAACTAAATCCATCAGAGGATTTAGAAAATACGAGGTCTTAAAAACCTTGACGTAAAACTAACATTTTTGTTAATGGCGATGCCGAGGGTAGTGCAATAGCTCTTCCTGTACTTTCGTTAGTGGGTCATTATTTATATATCAAGCAAAAAGGGAAATTTCAGAATGAAGGTAGTGAGGCATTGCATAAAACAGAGCTTTTTGAGGCATAAATTAACAAGTCTCACTAAATATTAGGGAGACATGTCTGCCATTTTCGCTAGCAGAGCACACAGATGGATCTTTGGGCATACAGATAAGGAGATTATAGTGCACTCTTTGGGTTGTGCAATGTACCTGGGTCTGTGTTTCCTCTGTAACTGATGACTGGACAAGGTGTTGTGCACGGGCTTCCATTTCTTTGAAGCATGTTTCTAAGTCAACTGTTAGGCTCTCCAGATGCTCAAAGCCATGTATCATTGCCTGGCAGTCCATATGAGATGACGCAGAGTTTATTTGTCTAGTGGTTGATTTAATTTTCACAAGTTGCAAGTTGAATCCACTGGTCAGATATTGACTTATAGATGTCTCAAGAATGTGTAGGAGGGATTCACATTTTTGGGACTTGGCAAGTACAAGTTTAAAATTTGCATGGGTTTTTGAGCTATCCTAATATCTAATATGTTGTACAATATTAATTTTTAAATTTTGCTCAATATGTTATCCAAATCACGATACACTATGCCCCAAACTGCCCAACTCTAACACTGGTTGACTACAACACAAGCTTGCCCATGACAGTAACAACAGTACAAATATACAAGGTTTCAATGTTATTTTATTGAAGGGAAATAACTCTAAAATGGGATATAATTTGGATAAGTAAAAAAATATAGGTCACCTATTTTTTTCATGAGGAATCCATACATGAAATTTCAAAACATTAGCATATATGCAGTGATTTTTTTACCTGTGCATCCTGAGTCCCGTACTCACATTTTTGCTTTGGGATTCACATTTTAAATCTCAGCGAGTCCTAGGACTCACAAAGTTATAGCAGAAAATTCTGTAATGGACGCAATAATTTTCTAGTAGGACACACTTTATACAGCCCAAGCAAGTCGTGGGACGCATAGGTAAAAAATTGTAAATGAATCACTGTATATGATTCTAATCTTATGCTATGCACAATAAAACAACATTAAATGGCCAGAAATTGCAAAGGGCAGTAACTCCAACAACATTTCATTTAAATGGCTGAATATTCAATCAGGTGATCTCTTCCTTAGTCCCAATCAGTATACCAAATATCTAGGCTGTAGCTCAAATACTTCTTGAGATATTTTGCTAACGAGATTTCAATGTTTTGTTTTTTTTATTAAAAGGTAAATAACTCTAAAAGGGGAGATAATTCGGATAAGAAATGAAGTCTACTTATACAGAACTTATTTGTAAAAAGACTTATAATTTAAAGTAGCAAGCTTGAAAAATGTCCAAATTTACAAAGGGCTATAAATCATGAAGTATTTTTTAGAATTCATACAAAAATTAATCAGGTCAGCTACTCATCACTACCTATCTATTCACCAGGCTTCAAGGCTCTAGCTTCAATGGTTTTTGAGCTTTTTGCTGACAAGATTTCATCCGTATAATTTCAAAGGGCCGTAACTGAGAAACGGGGCATAATCCTGATGAGAAAAAAATATTTGTCATCTATTTTTTTCATAAGAATCATTTATGTAATTTCAAATACCATAGAATACATGATTCAAAAATTATGCTATGCATAAAAAAAGCATGAAATGTAAAATTCCCAAAGTTGTAAAGGGCCATAACTCATAAAGTATTTTTCAGTATTTATCCAAAAGTTAAACAGGTCATCTACTCATCAATACCAATCTATTCATCGAGTTTCAAGGCTCTACTTTAAATGGTTTTGGGAGATGTTTTGCTGACAAGAGTTCATCCATATTTTTTCAAAGGGCCATAACTCAGGAAAGGGGCACAATTCTGATGAGAAAAAGAAAATCCTAGTATGCACAGTCCAAAGTTATGCTATGCATCAAAATGCATGAAATGTGAAAATGCCCAATGTCACAAAGGACCATAACTCATGAAGTGTTTTTCAAAATTTATTCAAAAGTTAATAAGGTGTTCTACTTATACTACCAATCTATCCATTAGGTTTTAAGGCTCTAGCTTCAATACTTTTTGAGATATTTTGCTGCCAAGATTTCATCCATATTTTTTCAAAGGGCCCTAATTCAGAAAAGGAGCATAATCCTGACGAGAAAAAAATATGTTTTGCCCTTTTTGCATAAGGAAACCATATATGAAATTTGAAAACCACAGCATGAATGGTTCAAAAGTTCTGCTATGAATGAAAAAGCATGAAATATAAACTGCCCAAGGTTAAAAAGGGCCGTAACTCATGAAGTATTTTTCAAAATTTATTCAAAAGTTAATCAGGTCATCTACTCATCACTACCAAGTTTCAAGACTCTACCTTGAATGGTTTTGGAGATACTTTGCTGACAAGATATCATCCATATTTTTTCAAAGGGCCAAAACTCAGAAAAGGGGTATAATCTAAATGAGAAAAAAAAATATGTGTCAGCTACTTTTTCATGAGAAATCCATATATGAAATTTCGAAACCCTAGCATGCATGGTTCAAAAGTTATGCTATGCATCAGAAAACATGCAATGTAAAAATGCCCAATGTTACAAAGGGCTATAACTTGAAGTATTTCAGAATTTATTTAAGAATTGATCAGGTCATCTATTGATCATTACCATTACCAATCTATTCACCAGGTTTCAAGGCTCAAGCTTCAATAGTTTTTGAGATAGATTGCTGACAAGATTTCATTCCTGTTTTTTCAAGGGGCCGTAACTCAGAAAAAGGGCATAATCCTGATGGGGAAAAATATGCTATTTTTTCATGAGGAATCCATATATGAATTTTCAAAATCCTAGCATGCCTCAGCATGCCCAGTTCAGAAGTTATGCTCTGCATCAAAAAGCATGCACTGTAAAAATGTCCAAAGTTACAAGGGCCACAACTCATGAAATATTTTTTTTAGAAAATTAAAAGTTAATCAGGTCATCTACTCATTTATACCAATCTATTCAGCATGTTTCTGGGGCCATTCAGGAAAGGGGCATAATCCTGAAGGGAAAAAAATACATGTCAGCTTTTTTTTTCATGAGGAATCCATATATGAAATTTCAAAACCCTAGCATGCACAGTTCAGAAGTTATTCTATGCATCAAAAAGTGTAACGAATGGATACAGGCTCGGACGGACACACAAATATCCCAGAAGCAATATGCCCTTCCAATTTCTTTGAAGTTGGGGGCATAATGAAACCTAAACATATGCTAAATATATGTTGTATAGTATATATCAGTAGGAACAGACACTGGCTGTTGATCAGCAATATATATCACATAATACTCCAGATCCCCACCCACTCATTTATCTATATTGATAATTGAGTGGCTGGGGATCTGGACTATTATATGATATATATTGCTGATCAACAGCCAGTGGGGACATGTGGTATACAGCCAAAAGAAATATGAATATTGAATTTATTCTAATGATGTTAGACTTGAGCACAACAATCTTGAGTTCTTGAGATAAAGTTTATCATTTGCAAGTTATTAGAGAGATGAAAGTGGTAATAAAACAAGTGTAATAGCAATATAAGGCTAATAATTTCAAAGCTAATAAAGATCTATAAAAGTATTAATGAAATAAATACTTACAAGAACAGAAGTAGTTTAAAGTTTAATCACTGGCTGAGATAACAAAACAAAGTACTGAAGTGGCTTTTAAGTTGAATAAGCAGTGAATGAAAGAAAAAGAACAGAAAATGAAAATGACCATGTGACTATTTTGTTATCATGTTGAATGGTATAATGATATAACTAAATGCAGAGACCTTTTCATGGAAAATTGCATTGAAGAGTTGTGTTCACAGTGTTTGCAGATTAAAGTATACTGATCCACAAGAGAAATCTGACACTTAGTTTTTGCTAGATTTCTCTTTCTAAATACACAGGTCATTTATACTGTAAATGTCAAAATATACTGAGCAAAAAAAGAAACTTTACACTATGGTTTGTAACTTTCTGACCCAGGCCCTGGCATTTTTGTACAAGAAAAAATATGTGTGTTCATTAATTTTAAAAATTTTCCTTTAAATAAGCCCTCCACTTCAAGTCTGTCTTGTGATGTTGATCTCAAAAAATATGGCTACTAATGAAGTAGGGAAAGTAAACCAAAGATCACAATTTAACAACAGGGTTTACATGTTATACACATGCAAATTTTCTGCTTTGTCTAAGCATTACATTGTGAATTGGCACAGGCAGAAATGAAGAAAAAAAACTCAGGCATAATTTTTCAACATTTATCCAAAGTAACAATTCAATTTAGGTATATTATGCATCATTGTAAAGACTTCTCAGTTTAACAAGGCATTCCCAATAGAGATTATTAGTACAGTTTTCTTTTGTGGCTGTTGCTTTCTGGCTCATTTCTTTATGTTTGTGAATCAAAAGAATACTTTTTTTTTTTTTTTTTTTTTTTTTTTTGATTTGGGTTTTACGGCCCTTTCAAGAATATTTCACTTATATCGAGCCGATCGTTCATCAAAGGTGGGCGAAAACCGGAGAACTCGGAGAAAAACCACCTGACCATCCGTAAGCAGAACTTGGCTTTCCCACATATGACCCGAGCGAGGCTCGAACCACAGCGGTGAGAAACCTAATGGATTAAGAGTCAACACTCTTATCCACTGGGCTACGGGGGCCCGTATCAAAAGAATACACTCAAGACTCAAATTCAACTAGAAATGTGTTAGTATGACAAAGATGGCCCTGCCCAGGGCCATTCTCACCTAGACATAGGTATTTTGCAAAAAATGAAGTTGAAAAAAGGGCCATAACTCTCATAATAATTGGCAGATTTTACCCTAAATCGAACTTGACCATATTTTATGATTATATACCTGGGTAAAAAATATGAATCCAATACACAAATCAATCTTTTTGAAAAAAATATTGGAAGTTAAACATCTTTTGAAGGTGAAAAAGGGCCATAACTCCGATAATAATGGATTGATTTTACCCTAATTGGAACTTGACCTCTACTTTATGATTATATACCTGTGTGTTAAATATGAATTCAATACACTAATGTTTTCAAAAGCTATCAAACTGAAACTATTTTTCAACGATGAAAAAAGGCTGTAACTCCAAATATAATTGGTGGATTTTACCCTAAATCAAACTCAATCAAATATTTTATAATTATATGCTTGTGTATAAAATATAAATTAAATTCACTACTCTTTTCAATAGTTATGGAACGGAAACCACTTTTCAAAGTTGAAAAATGGCCATAACTCCAAAAATAATTGGTGGATTTTACCCTAAATCCAAACTGACTGACATTTTATGATTATATACCTGTGTATAAAATTTGAATCCAATACACTAATCTTTTCAAAAGATATCGAACGGAAACCATTTTTCAACTATTTTTCAATACTGACAAAGGGCCGTAACTCCAAAATAATTGGTGGATTTTACCCCATTTTTCAAATGGTATGTTTATCCATGGTATTTGTCCTTATGTTATTCTCATTTTGTAAGTTTTCAATGTTTTAACACTTTCTGAAAGTAAGATAAGGAAATTTAAAGGTACTTCTATTAACAAAACTATAGAAACTGCAGAATACCTAAATAACTGTTTACTTGAATTTTGGTGTGGTCACTCATGTATATCTCAGGTATATTTACCTAAGATCAGTCAGGCTTAACACAAGTAATCAAATTATTTAGGTAGTTAGCAGTTTCTATAGTTTGGATATTACCATTAGTACTAACTTTTCAGAACAGTTTAGGAAATTAATCCTACATTACAAATGCATGGGTTACAAGATAAATGCAATGAAATAGTCTACTACATTGTATTTGAACCAATCATGGTCAAACTTTAATTGCATGCTGGTGGTCAGGATTCAGACTCCATGAAGGCTTCAACATAAAGGTGGTGGTGTTGTTTTTTTTTTTGTTTTTTTTTGCTTTTTTTTTTTTTATTTAGTGGGTCGAAGCTGGAAAAGGTACTTCTATTAACAAAACTATAGAAACTGTGATTACTTTTTGCTAGGCCCATCAGGGTTCAGTTGATAGTTTTCTTTTGCTCTTGTGGTCCAGTGGTGTTGCTTGACACTCTAGATGTCACAACACATTGTTTCTGTTGAGTCCTCATTTTTGAGTCATCAAAGTCTTTATTCAGGATTTGTTGCCCTGGTTAATTCATTGAGGAGTTAGAAAACCTCCACACAAACTGCACAAATAAATGTTTTTAACCACAATGAAAGAGGATGGCAAGGACTGTGGCCCTGTGAAATGCGTTAAGCCCACAAGTAATTTATTAATGACTATTCAGGTGGATGCTTTTGTTGTGTATTATTCTATTAGGTTTGGATTGCTGAGTTGCCACTTACTTGGGAAAGAGCTGCTGAATCGGCATGTCATATATTCAATGTGTCTGTTGGGGTTATATGTATTTACTTCATTCCCTTCTGGTCTTTAAGGCAAGGTTTGGGATCTGATTGTATCAGTTTCTGTTGTTGCTCTTTCGCATTCTTTGGTCATGTGGATGTGGTGACTAAGAGGGCCAACCAGACCATTTCCTTTCTACAGAGGAATTTGTCAGCCTGTCCGAAAGACATCAAGGCATTAAGTTACAAGTCCCTCGTCCGACCACAAGTCGAGTATGCGGCAACAGTCTGGGACCCGCCAACCAAAACAAGCATCAGCAAGGTTGAAGCTGTCCAGAGACGAGCAGTGAGATTCTGCCATGGTGACTATCGCCGAACCAGCCGCGTCACACCAATGTTACAGAATCTAGGTTGGGAGGACCTTAAGACACGCCGCGAGCAGAGCAAAACCATCATGATGTACCGAATTGTCAATAACCTCATCGACATCCCTGCTGAGAGATACTTAACCCACACAGGAACATCTACTAGAGGCCATGAAAGTCGGTTCCTGGTTCCTTACTGCTCCGTCGTTGCCTACAAGAGTTCCTTCTTCCCTTCTACAATACGTCTCTGGAATGCACTACCTGTTTCCATGGTGACCGCTCCAACGCTCGAAGCCTTCAAGAGCTGCGTCGGCGCTGGACCTCCAAACTTCTAAACCCGGACGTGATGTTTTTATCCTGTTTTTAGCCTGTAAATAGAGCCTTCCTTCACGGATGTACATAGTATTCACTGTGCGACTATGCTCAAGATTGGGCCCAGCACTTAAACGGAAGAAGAAGAAGAAGAAGAAGTCTCAAATTATGATCTATTGTGATCACCTTCCGTAGGGAAAACAAAGCTGGTTTATATGCTTTTCATGCATTTGTTGGTTCATGAATTATCAAATGAGAAGCATTCTGAGATGACAAGCTGTAACCATAATAATCATGTTTGTTCTAATAAAATAAGTTCTGAGCATTTCATTGAATGTTCACAAGAAATGGGCTGTAAAAAGATTGTGTTCATTTGTACCGACTTTATTAGAAAAATCACATGATACTACGGGCATGGCCAACATTGCCAAAGACTACGTTGTCGCCAGCGAAGCCAGTGTCAATGGCAGCAGGCAATGTTGGCCTGTACACCTAGAGTTAACATGCATGAAACTCACCTCTGTGACCTGCCCATGTCTCTCAGCTGATCCGTGCCATAGTTACAAATCTCGCTACCCCAATCTCGCGAACTGAAAACTGGCGCGAAACTGAATGAATCACCTGGCGCTTTCATCTCAGTTCTTCAGAAGCATACCAGATACTATAACTCAAAGCATCTGCTGATAATCATAGCGCTATAGAACCAGTCGGATTTTGACATTGTGTTACGGAAATTATTTTTATACACATTTTTTTCTTCACTGGTTTTATAACTTCCATTTCATTATTTAAAGCAACTGCAGAAATTTTAAAACTACATAAAGTGTTTGAAAATATATTTTTTTTATTCTTGCGTACTTCAATAATGTTGTTCAATGTTAAAAAGCCGCTCATTGGAAACACATAGTTTAATCATTTGACATTTGGCAGGAATCGTAATAAAAAAATAGAGCCAGTCTAGTGTATTTTTTAAGTCCGCATCATTACAGATTGTGACCCTGTCATGCATCAACAATAACGCTTTGGCCAACTGAAAATAAAGTAATTGCCATGCCCATTTCTAGGCAGTGCCTAAATTCATATTATAGTTAAATTGTAAAGTGAATGAAAGCAAGATTATTATAAGTTTGCATGTTATACATGTATTTATATAATCTGTTACTTCACAATCATTATACAACTAGACAAAGTGCCCAGTGGGGCACGTATACCCCCGACCAGCGCTATCGCCAGTTTTTAAAGAGCACAAAGTTATATGTAGCTTTGACTCTGAAGACGGCAGTTGTATGCTATATGTTATAACACTGAAAAAATTCAATCACACATAATATGAAGCCCTTCACCTCAAAGATCAGGCACAGGTGCAGGGATTGAGCTAAATAAAACTTTAGCCCTATAACTCACCATATACTAGTGAAATCAATCAGTCTTTATAATATAAGCAAAAATGACATTTGTATGAAAAGTCTGTGATCTTGACTTAAAAGCCATGCCCAAGCCGAGAAAACTTTAGACCTATATATATCATCATGCTTAATATTAATGAAACCAACAAAAGGGTCTTCATAATATAGCTATAAATTTTAATGAAAATTTTAAGGTCACCTGCGTACTCAATGCCCTCTACATATTGGTAAAGTATCAGAAAAATATCTTAAAGAATTTTTAGAGTTATTGCCCGCATAAGATTTAAATAACCAAGGGAGAAAACTGCAGAATGGAGTCATAAAGTCATTCTTGAATGTGATATGCCTACTCAATGTCCTATACATACTGGTGAAGTATCATGAAAATATCTTAACATGTTTTAAAGTTATGATTTGCACAAAATTTTTACAATTCTGGAGACAAGGGCAGATAACATGGACCAAGTCAGTTATCTGCTGTCTTTCTTGTACCTGACACCCTACCAAATGCCCTCTACAACCTGACAGTTTCCTGAAAATAGCTCAAAGGTAATTAGGAGTTATGGGGTGCACAATAATGCATTTATGGACAGACAGATGGATTGACGAATGGATGGATTCCATGCTGATAGCTATATCCCCTAAACCTCTCGGTAGGAGGATAACGAAATTCAACAAAAGGTCTTGATGGTATAACTATATAAACTTAGATGCAAATTCTTTTACTTTAATATGAAATTTCTAAGTCTGTGTCCTTGACCTCAAGGTCATACCCCAGGATGGGGATAATGCTGAGTAAAACTCTAGACCTATATCTACCAACATGTCAAATATAAATGAAATTCCTCAAAGGGTCTTGATGGTATAGCTATATAAACTTAAACACTAAAAACTTTGACTTTTTTATGAAAATTCTAAGTCTGTGACCTTGACCCCAAGGTCACCCCGGGGTGGGGATGGTGCTGATAAAAACTTCAGACTTATATCTACCATCATGCTAAATATGAATGAAATCCATCAAAGGGTCTTCAAAATATGAGAGCTTATAAACTTTAACGCAGAAACTTTGATCCTAAGACAAAAATAAACTATGAACAAATAATGCTTCAAAGGATGGATGGACAGACGAACAGATTTCTTGCTGATAGCTATATCCGCTCAACCTTTCAGTTAGGGGATAATGAAATTTAATAACAGGTCTTGATGATATGGCTATATAAACTTACATGCACAAATTTTTACTTTTATATGAAAATTCTAAGTACGTGACCTTGACCTCAGTCACACCCAGGGTGGGGATCATGCGGGGTAAGAAAGACGTTAGGCCAATATCTACCAACATGTATAAAATATAAATGAAATTCCTCAAGGGTCTTGATGATATAGCTATATAAACTTAAACACAAAAAACTTTGACTTTTTTATGAAAATTCTAAGTCTGTGACCTTGACCCCAAGGTCACCCCCCCCCCCCCCCCACGGGTGGGGATGCACCATTTTCATAAAAAAGTCAAAGCTTTTTGTGTTTAAGTTTATATTGCTATACCATCAAGACCCTTTGGGGATGGTGCTGATAAAAACTTAAGACCTATATCTACCATCATGCCAAATATGAATGAAATCCATCAAAGGGTCTTCAAAATATGAGGTCTTATAAACTTTAAAGCAAAAACTTTGACCCTAAGACAAAAATAAAGTATGAACGAATAATACTTCAACGGACTGACGGACAGACGAACACATTCCTTGCTGAGAGCTATATCAGCTCAACCTTTCAGTTAGGAGATAATGAAATTAAATAAAAGGTCTTGATGATATGGCTATATAAACTTAAACGCAAAAGTTTTTACTTTTATATGAAAATTCTAAGTTCGTGACCTTGATCTCGGTCACATCCAGGGTGGGGATCATGCGGAGTAAGACGCCAGGCCGATATCTACCAATATGTCAAATATAAATGAAATTCCTCAAGGGTCTTGATAATATAGTTATATAAACTTAAACACCAAAAACTTTGACATTTTTATGAAAATTCTAAGTCCGTGACCCAAGGTCACCCCTGGGGTGAGGATGGTGCTGATAAAAACTTTAGACCTATATCTACCATCATGCCAAATATGAATGAAATCCATTAAAGGGTCTTCAAAATACGAGGTCTTATAAATTTTAATGCAAAAACTTTGACCCTGTGACTTTTTTACGAAAATTCTAAGTCCGTGACCTTGACCCCAAGGTCACACACGGGGTGGGGATGGTGCTGATAAAAACTTTAGACCTATATCTACCATCATGCCAAATATGATCAAAGGCTCTTCAAAATATGAGGCCTTATAAACTTTAACGCAAAAACTTTGACCCTGTGACGGAAAGACAAACGAACGAACGTACGTACGAACCAACGGACAAATGGAAAAGCGAAAACTATATACCCCCACATACTTCGTATGTCGGGGGTATAATTATTTTATAGTTTTATACAATGATCAAGAATAAAACCTTATGTAGTGTGACATAATTTTAGTTGATAATAACACACGTGGTTCTTTTTTTTACCAATTTATTCTTACTATAAATTCTTACTATCAAGGTCAAGAAATCATGTGAAACAAAGTGTAATTTTATGGCTTGTGTTTCTAGCAATTTCTGTCAAGCACTATATAATGCCAACCACATTTTAGAAACATTTAGTAAACAGTAAATATTGGTAGGAATGAGTTTACTGTACATGCAGGCAATGTTTGTTGTATATACTGGCTAAGTCTTGTTCATGATCAATTTACCAAAATTGACCAGACACAAAATTGCATACAGCTACGCTCTTCAAAAAATGTAGGACAAACAAAGGCAAATTTTCTTTGCATTTAAAATGGCAGTGAATACACATGGGTTTCTTTGTCCAAGTTTTGACTGTTATGTTTACTTTGTCCATGATTTCTACTGGTTAGTGCAAATTTTGATCAACAGTCTGCATTTGGTTAATTGATTTCAAACTCAAGTTAACCTGTCTGGGATATTTGACACTGGGATATCTGACACATTTAAGTGGTAACTTACTGTTAGATCAATGTTTCTAAATAGCTTGGTCCTGCTATATACAAGCTATAACTCTGTAAAACTGTTAACTTCATCAATCTACAAAGACAAACTTTTTCTCTTGATGATGTAACAATTGTAAAAATTTTTGTGAAATATTTTATCATACAAAGAGGTACTATCTATTTCCCTGCATGACAAAATGTTAATGTAGGTTTTTAAGGTTTCATCAGAAAACAGTCTAGTTTCTGTTTGCATGATAAATGATTCTATGAACTTTCAGAATTGTTCTACCATCTAATAGAATGCTTGTCTATGCAGAGTATTTTTTTAAAATACTGAGACTATTTTTTTTTCCATGTGTACAGTTCTAAATAAAATGTCTGAAAGCCTCAAAATGTCATTTTATATCTGATTAATGCCCTTTACTTGTAATAAAATCTATGGCAAGCCGTTTTACTATTTATTAAGCAAACTAGATATATATTATATCAGATATCTTATATAAGATATAAGATATCTAATATAGGATATAAGATATCTGATATCCTATATAAGATCTGATATAATATATGAGATATCTTATTTATTTCTGCATATAAGATAACTAATTTACCATATAAGATATCTGATTTGTTAAATAAGATATCTTATTTACCAATATAGATATCTAATATACTAAATAAGATATCTGATATACCAAATGAGATATCTTATTTGATTGAATAAATGAGATATCTTCTTTAGTAAATAAGATATCTTATATCCTATATCAGATATCTTATATAGCACATTAGATATCTTATATGTCAATTCAGATATCTTATTTAACATATTAGATATCTTAATTGACATATAAGATATCTATTTTATATAAGACATCTGATATAGTATATCAGATATCTTATATATTATAAAAGACATTCGATAGATTAAATCAGATATCTGATTTATAGAATAAATAGTAAAATGGCTTGGCAAGCTGTTTTACTATTTATTATGCATTATATCAGATATTTTATATAGGATATATCTAATATAAGATATCTGAATTAGTATATCAGATATCTTATATCCTATATAAGATATATCCGATATAAGATATCTGATATATCATATTAGACATTATATATTTAATGTCACATATAAGATATCTTATTTACCATATAAGATATCTTATTTGTTAAATAAGATATGTAATATATTAATATAGATATCTGATATACTAAATAAGATATCTGATATACTAAATGACATATCTTATTTAATTGAATAAATGAGATATCTTCTTTAGTAAATATTTTATATCCTATATAAGATATCTTATATAGCATATCAGATATCTTAAATAGCATGTAAGATATCTTATATGCCAATTAAGATATCTTATATAGCATATCAGATATCTTATATAGCATATAAGATATCTTAATTTACATATATCTTATTTATATAAGATATCTGATAGAATATATCAGATATCTTATATATTATATAAGATATCTGATATATTAAATCAGATATCTGATTTGTTTAATAAATAGTAAAACGGATTGCCATAAAAATCCCTCAGAAGTAAGCCAGCTAATATAAACTTCAACAATGTCACAGGAGTTTAAATCTCCCAATACATATTTAAAGAAATAAACACAGATCACTGTAGTTTTTTGGCTATGCAAATGTATACTGGCTTATGGTAACTGAAGTATGATTCTAAAACTCCCGTTACAAAGTCACAGTTCTGGAAATTTGTAAATATCAAATCTATAGATGTTCTACAGTTTGTTGTGGACTTGTTTTAACACCTGGTGGCAGTTTATTGAACCTAGGACTCTGCAAAGTGCAGCATACTTTGAACCTTCAGCCATACTGTCAATGTTAAAATCTCCAATTATGACAATTGGCTCATCTGGATTTAGTTTTCCTATTAGATTCTGGAAGGCATATATAATGTCTTGTGTAGGTTCATTTGGCCTAATGTATACAATTACCAGCTGCAAATGTTGTCTGGCTACAGGTAGAACAGCACCTGTTAACTCAATCCTGTTGCAGTTTTGAGAGAAAATGCCTGTAAGCACTGATTTCCTATTATATATTGCACTTCCATAACTGGTTCTGGTTTTACTGAAGTCATTTCTGAATAGATCAAAATCTGGAATTTCCAAGCTGCTAGAAGCATCTTTTTCACAAAGTTTTGTTTCTGCTAACATGTATATGTCACAGTTGTTGATGAAGTCAGTCTGGATGTCTGCTATGTGTAGTCTGAGTGACTGGCAATTGTGAAACACAATTTTCAAAACTTCATTGCCAAACATACACAGAGGTTTGAAGCACAAAGAAAGTACAGCTTTCGTCCTTAATCTTTTTATCTCATTTCTGACCTTTGGTGACACAGCTATTTTAGTTTGATCAAAGTCTCCAAGAATGTACAGATTTTCTAGACTAGTTGCTCTGCTGAATGCAACATAGTGCATGTGTTTCTTCCTATGATTTGGTACTTTAACAGCAACTGGTAATAAAGTATCTCCTTGTGATTTATGAATTGTTTTTGCACATGCTAGTTGAATAGGAAATTGTGTTCTTCGAATCTTAGCACATTTATAACGTCCTACAGGAAACTCTCTGGATACCTTCTTTACAGGAGTCCAAGATGGGTCAATGTTTCTTTTGTATATATGTTTACAATCTCTTCTGAGCTTGCTTCCAATTTGAGGATCTTGGAATAGTACCCAAATTACTTCTGCTTTATTTGTAGCATTTGAAAACTATGTGTTTGGTTTCATATGCAGCACCATTGACTAGTCCGTCTTCAACATCCACATTTACAGTCATTTCATTTCTCAGCCCCACAGCTGTTTGGAAGAGTTTTCCTAGACCCATAGCATCACCACTTCTGGTAGGAGCTTTAGCTTTTATTTGGTAAGCAACCTCTGATGTTACATCTCCAATGACTACATCAGTAGCCTGAATTTCCACTTTCACTGCATTTATTGATTGGTAGAAGGTACTGTTATGGGCATTGACGTCTTTGTTTCTATACATAATATATGTAGCAAACTTTGGACAGTTCAATATCTTGACTATCCTAGTCTTCAAGAGTTGTATGTCAGCAGAGGTATGACTGCCTTCTCGAACTCTATTCAAAGTTTCTGAAAATGGTAGGTCATCAAGCTGATGCATTATCTTTGTCCGCTCAAACAGTCGAAAATTTTCAGACCAGACATTTGGTGCTAAAATGCTGTATCCCTTATTTGGATGTTCAAATACCCATAAGTCTTTTACAGGACTTAACTGGAACAGGTCTCTAATGGCGATAACACTGATTCCACCAAATGGCGTCTTGACACCAACCATTTTCTGCATTCTTTGGTTGATGAAATTAAACATATTTGAACCACACATGGATATCTCATCAATTATTAACCATTTCAGACCTATGTACTTGTATCTAAATGTGTTGAGTTTGTCTAATGAAAGCATTTTGTAGCTTAGTCCTTGGTTAGCAGGAATACCAAAGGCTGAATGAATGGTTAGTCCTTTAATAAGGTATGCTGCTTTTCCAGTCGGAGCAGTCAGAAGAACTGAAATCTGCTCTGGAGGACTATCTGGGGAAGTATTGTATAGTTTGATAAGTGCTTGGTACATTGCATATATGTATATATTCTATCGGTTCTGCATAGTTGGTTATCACATAACATACCTAAAATACAGACAAGATTTTAAAGCATGTGCTTTGGTTACACGGGTCTTTCCTACACCTGCTCCACCACTCAAGAAAATGAAATTCAGTGTGTCTGCATCTTTAGCTGTTTTAAGCACATGATAAAATATTTATTTTTGGTCTTGGTTCAATGATCTCACTAAACATCTATATTCTTCATCTTCCATTCTATTCCTTATCTTTTCTTCTTGAATATCAGTTCCTCCAGTAAGCCCTAAATCTATCCCTAAATCATATTCACTTTCAAATTCATTCTCCTCCTCTTCTGTCATGTTCTTTTGTCTGTCTCGTTGCTCTTTGTGTTGAGTAACTGGAGCTACCTCATCCCATGCATTATCTTCTAACTCATTCAGTTGTTGTTCAACTTCATCTAATTGTTCTGATTCTTCAATGCTGGACTCATATTCTTGTTTCTTGAATAGTACTTCATCAGCTACTTCCATGTAGGCTTCTTCATACGTTGCTGATTGACCTATAATTTTATCCTCTTGAAACCAAGGATAAAATAAGAGCAATTGTTCTCTGTAGAAATTTTCTGCATCCTTCACCTTGGGATACCTTACATATCTAATGATTTTCTGTTTAGTTCTCCTTTTCATGACAGTTCCATCTTCTAGTTTGATTTCTGTACCTGCTAGATCATTTGTCTCATTTTGTGGGTCATCATCATAATTGTCATCCATATCACTTTCTGGTAAATCATCTTTCATGTCATTCTTCTTTCTCTTTCTTCTCTTGTATCTCATAATATCATAGAGCAAAAATCTGCCAAGCAGAGATATTTGTGAGCTGCTGGTCTCTTTATATACCTGCTGAGCATATTTTGACATTGGATATTTTCTGAATTATCCTCTAGCTCTTCTAACTCAGATCTTGTTTTCACTAGGAATGGTCTTTCTTCCTGTGGTGAAGTGTTAATAAAACAAAACCACGGGAGGATTTTCTTAATGGCATCTGTAGAACTAAATATGAAGCTTCTTGTTCACTTATCTCTACATGCCTATTGAACTTATTTCCGATTGATCTAACCTGACTTTGTAAAGAGCCTCCATCCCGCTTGTCTTCTTCACAGGCATGGCGAAGAAGATCTGACATCCCTCTTTGTCCCTTGCTAATATGTCCAACAATATAGTTGCCACAAGCATATGGTGAGGTGACGAACTGTAGATCACAATTAGCCTGCCAGGCTTCAAGGACTTGTGGGTTATAAGCATTCACTCTGACAGAATCTGGATTCCGCTGATGAAACACTTTCACATCTTTTATTGATGTTCTCAGAGCATCTATATACTGATCTTCTGATAGTTCAACGTCTTCCAGATATTCATTGAATGTCATATCACTGCCATTTGAAATATTGCCTAAATAAGAGACAATTTGCAGTAATTCTGTTGTGAAATTTTAAAGTCTGGGTCAGATGGGTCTCTGAATGGTCTTAATACACGTGTTTTCCTCATAGGCGGCAATGGGAAGTCAAATCGGCATTCTTTTCTTTTATTCTTTTTGCAAGAATGTGAATGGCGGTGACACTGTAATTTAATTAAATCAGCTGAACAGGGTCCTTCTTTCTTTGTGGTTAGATGATTGGCAATATAGTCTTCCACTTCTACATCTTCAGCTTCACCAAGGTGAGATGCATCTTCAACCCACAGTAATCCATGAATATGCGGGGAGCCTCTCTGCTGAAATTCTACACGGTAAAAAAATTCTGTTGCTTTGCCAAGTGGACTTTCATTTGTTTTTAACACCAGTCCTAAAAATGAGTCAACCCTGTGTTGAAAATAACGTGCACAAGTCACTGGATCTGATCTAATTAGTCTGCATTCTGTCTGCCAAGGCATATTTATTATTTCATCTTCAGTATACTGTGTTCCATCTACAAGTCTTCCAAGAGTGATCAGTAAGGGTGTCCATCTAGTTTCTGCAGCTGATAAACTAAAAAACCACGTGGGAGTACCTAACTGTCGAATCATAGCAAATATGTCCTTCTTAGCTGCTTCCCAATATGGTGGTGATCCTCTTAAAGATCGAAATATCTTAAAGCCTTCATCTAGCTTTGCTATTTCTTCCGCTGCATTTCCATGCTTGAAATCTCTGCTGTATATGTTTTTCCTTTACTTTTACATCTCTTCATAGAAAGCCACACTCTGTCTTGAATCTGCTTTGTCTGTAACTTTTTCAGCTTGAAGAATATGTTATTAATGTTCAAAGCTATACGTCGATCTCTGTTTCTTAATTCTGCCTTACAAATATCACTGTATTTCACTTTCACTTCTCTTTCTTTGTTTTTTCGTCTAGTCTCTCCACAAAATATGGTTGGATAGGCTAATTCTTCCAAATTATCTTGAAATATAGGAACCGGTATATTGCCTTCTGACGGTGCAACTGAGAAGCTATGTTGACCATCATATTCATCAAAGGTAGTAGGATATAAAAGTGTATTTGAACTTCCAAGCAGCTTATTGTTATCATCATCTTCGTCTTCACTCCAGTCACTATCTTGGGTTTGGTCATCAGCTTCTATAATTTCTTTTCCATTTTCTTCTGCATCATTTTCTTCATTAATGTCAGGATTCTGAATGTTCATTAAATTCTGCTTCAGACTATTTTCAGTTGTATCTTCATTCATAGCGTCTGTATTCGAAGACTTTCTGTTGTCTTTCTTTAGTAGATTTGTGTCAGTATCTAATGAATAACATTTTGAAGAATGGTCTCTAGAAATGGTATCCACAAAGACGTCTTCCTGTAGTTCTTCCAATGCAATTTCCTCTGTTGTGTTTTTCATATTTTCTATCTGTTCATCATATCTTTTTATCCAGTTATTATTTACACCATCTGGGACATACTTTTGAAAAAGTGGCTTACTTAGGAGATAACAAACAGCTTCAATACATGCTTGTCGCCTAACATTTTCATACAAAACATATGTTTTGTATCTAAGGCGTCTCTTCAACTTCAATGGAATGGTATCTGAATTCTCAGGCAATCGAGGCAGAGATGAAAGAGTTGCAATATTATCACATGGTACATTAACTACATTACCATGGACAGATTGCTGTTGTCCTGATGGAAGTTCTCTAATCTGCATAAATACAGTTACTGGAGAAACTAATCTTTCTTCAAGTTTATTTAGCTCTAGCACATGTTGTTTTTCTGGAAATTAAAATGCATTAGCAACAGATAGTCTTGGTATTTTCCTCTTTTTAACTGATTGATTGTATTGTGACACAAGTACTCTTTTCCATCGAAACTCTTAGTTCCCCTAATACATAATTTTTTCACTTTCTCATCTGAGCATGTGACATAGGATGCTTTTACAACAGAGCTCCTAAACCAAAGTTGATCACAACAGGTGCACACATAATCACAAGATTCCTCTACAGCTTTATGAAAGAAAGTGACTGCTTGCTGAACATCTTCACAAGTACTTGATTGTTGTTTTCTTAGTTTATCACAATGTCTTTCTTGCTCTCGAAAAGAATGATTAGCACGCAGTTTTCTTTTATTTTCAGTGTCATACTCTCTTTCTCTTTCCCGAGCCAACAGATCAGATCGCTGCATTTTCTTGTAGTCTCTGTCATATTGTCTTTCTTCTTGTTCCTTTTTTGGATCAGATCGCTGCATTCTCTTGTAGTCTCTGTCATATTGTCTTTCTTCTTGTTGCTGTTTTGGATCAGATCGCTGCATTCTCTTGTAGTCTTTGTCATATTGTCTTTCTTTTTGTTGCTGTTTTGGTTCAGATCGCCACATTTCTTTGTAGTCTTTGTCATACTGTCTTTGATGTTCTTGCCATCCTGGATCAGATCGCTGCATTTTCTTGTACTCTCTGTCATACTGTCTTTCCTCTTCTTGTTGTTTTGGATCAGATCGCTGCTTTCTCTTGTAGTCTATGCCGTATTGTCTTTCTTCTTTTTGCTGTTCTGGATCAGATCGTTGCATTCTCTTGTAGTTTCTGTTGTAGTGTCTTTCCTCTTTTTGCTGTTTTGGATCAGATCGCTGTGTTCTCTTGTAGTTTCTGTCGTACTGTCTTTCCTCTTTTTGCTGTTTTGGATCAGATCGTTGCATTCTCTTGTAGTTTCTGTCGTACTGTCTTTCCTCTTTTTGCTGTTTTGGATCAGATCGCTGTGTTCTCTTGTAGTTTCTGTTGAAGCGTCTTTCCTCTTCTTGCTGTTTTGGATCAGATCACTGCATTCTCTTGTAGTCTCTGTCATATTGTCTTTGTCCTTCTTGCTGTTTTAGATACGATCGCTGCATTCTCTTGTAGCCTCTGTTGTATTGTCTTTCTTGTTGTTGATTCTTAGGTTTAGCACGTCTTCTTCTTTTGCTTTCTGTTCCATAACATCTTTCATTGTTCAGATTATCTGTTAATGATCGTTTACTTTTTCTGCTTTGTGCATCTTTTTTCTCTCTTCTGATCTGAATACTAAATTCAACCTCTGGTTTTGTTTGTACAATTTGAAATACTGTTTTCTGCTTCTTGCTACATCCTTTGTATCTGAACTCACTTTATTACCAGATGATTGTTCCTTATTTCCTTGTCTTCTCCTTTCCATACCCTTTTGCACTGTTGCTTGATTTTGGAAATAAGAACCAAGTAAGCTCTTGTGTGTTGGAAACATTATAACTTTTGGCTGGTTTAAGCACATTTTCAAATGAGCTTGCATTCTTGGAACATCAAAATCTTGCGCTTCAGGAGGCAATCCTAGAAATACACTGAAAGCAGCAGCAATGGCAAAAAGTCCACATAATGGTTGATTTCCTTGTTGCTTAATAGGAACATATCTGACATTAGGAGACATACCATACAAAATGAGCAGCTGTTGTTTAATTTGCTTCATTCTGACACCTGATGTCAATGAATCATAAACATTTACTGTATTGGTAAGGGGATTATAAGTTGATGTTACCCAATGTTCATTGATGTGATGAATATTTATACAAAACTTCTTTGGTTTAGAAACGCACACTGAATTACTGGAAAAGACAGCAAGTTCCATTTCTGCAGGATTAAGTTGTCCAATTAAATAATTGTTGTCTTAGAGTTGTTTCATAAGATCTAGAGCAGCACAAATAACATCATCAGGAATGAAAGTATCATCAACATGCAACACAATTTCCGAAATGCCATCTAAGTGCCTTCTTTTGATTGTTTTCAACTTAACATTATCACTGACATCACATTTATGTTGACTGAAGAGTCTAGCTGAAGTAATTTTTTTGTTACAAAATTCACAGAAAAAACAAACATGATCAGTGAATTGTGTTTCAGTTCTGAAGAATCTTTTGCAGTGGTAGCATCTTTTCAGTTTATTTGTTCCTAAGAGGTGCTCTGGCTTATAACAGTCGCTTGAAAATTCATCTTGTTTTTCAGGTTCTATAATATTGTGTCTATCAACAGTGATACCTTGTTTATGCTCTTTAAAGGTTTTAAACTCATTGACACTGTTTGTGCAAGATGAACTAGCTATATATTTCTCCTTATGAATGGTCTTCCTGGTTATTTCACAGGTAATTGTACCAGCAGGCTGTTCAAAGTTTGTTTCATAGTTCATTGTTTCATCTGCCTCTTCACAGTTTGTTTCCAAGTGTATTTTATCTGTAAGCTCCTGACAGTTTATTTCATAGTTCATTGTATCAGTTGGCCCCTGATAGTTTACTTTATAGCTCATTATATAAGTAGGCTCCTTACAGTTTATTTTATAGTCCTTTGTATCAGAAGACTCCTTACAGTTTATTTCATAGTCCATTATATCAGTTGGTTCCTGACAGTTTATTTCACAGTCCATTTTATCAGCTGGCTCCTGATAGTTTACTTCAAAGTTCATTGTATCCATAGGCTCTTCAAAATTTGTTTCATAGTTTGTTGTATCAGTAGATTTTAGACAGTTTGTTTCATTATTCAATGTAGGCCCTTGATATTTTGTTTTAGAGTTCACTGTATCTATTAATTCTTTACATTTTGTTCTCTCATTAACTCCTGTAATATATACCTAGGTTACATAAAGCTAACAAAACTTTCTACGCATACAGTTTGCCATCAACAAAACTTATAAAGGAACCATGTGGAACTAGACAAAGTACCCAGTGGGGCATGTATAGCCCCAACCAGAGCTACCACCACTTTTTAAAGAGCACAAAAATATGTAGCTTTGATTCTGGAGATGGACATTGTATGCTATATTTTATTACATTGAAAGAATTCTATATACCCATTATATGAAGCCCTTGACCTTGACCTGAAAGGTCAGGCACAGGTGAAGAAATTGAGCTAAATAAAACCGAAGCCCTATAACTATCACCATACACCAGTGAAATCAGTCTTTATAAGCAAAAATGACATATGCATGAAAAGTCTGTAACCTTGACTTAAAAGCCATGCTCCAGCTTGGGGATGTTGCCCAGAAAATCTTTAGACCTATATATACCATCACGCTTAATATTAATGAAACCATCAAAAGGGTCTTCATAATAAAGCTATATAAATTTTAATGAAAATTTTAACGTGACATGCCTACTCAATGTCCCCCACGTACTGGTAATGTATCACAAAAAAAATAGCTTAAAGAAGTTTCAGAGTTATGCCCACACAATATTTAAATAACAAAGGGAGATTACTACAGAATGGAGTCAGTAAGAGTTGTCATTTTTGAATGTGATATGCCTACTCAATGTCCTCTACATAATGGTGACATATCATGAAAATATCTTAAAGGGCTTTAAAGTTATGGTTCGCACAAAATTCTGACAATTTTGGAGACAAGGGGAGATAACTCATGGACCAAGTCAGAATTGTCATTCTTGTACCTGACACTCCTACCCAATGCCCTGTACAACCTGACAAACTTTCGTAAAAAAAAAATGGCTCAAAGGGTATAGGAGTTTTGGGTGCACAATAATGTGTCTATGGACAGACAGATGGATGGATTCCATGTTGATAGCTATATATCCCTAGACCTACTGGTTGGGGGAAAACGAAATGCAACAAATGGTCTTGATGATATAGCTATATAAACTTAAATGCAAAAATTTTTACTTTTATATGAAGAATTCTAAGTCTGAGACCTTTACAAGGTCATACCTAGGGGTGAGGATCAAATTGAGTAAAACTCTAGACCTATATCTACCGTCATATAAAATATGAATGAAATTCCTCAAACGGTCTTGATGATATAGCTATATAAACTTTGACACAAAAATTTTGACTTTTTTTTTTTATGAAAATTTTAAGTCTGTGACCTTGACCCCAAGGTTATCCCCCAGGGTAGGATCAAAGCTGATAAAAACTTTAGACCTATATCTACCATCAGGCCAAATATGAATGAAATCTATCAAAGGGTCCTCATAATATAAGGTCTTATAAACTTTAATGTAAAAACTTTTACCCTATGACTAAACTAAAGTACAAATGAATAATGCGTCTATGGACGGAAAGACGAACAGATTCCTTGGTGGTAGCTATATCCCCTAAACTTATCAGTCAGGGAATAATGGAATCCAACAAAAGGTCTTGATGATATAGCTATATAAACTTGAACGCAGAAGTTTTTATTTTCATATCAAACTTCTGTGACCTTGACCTCAAGGTCATACCCCAGGGTAGGGATCATGCTGAATAAAACACTAGACCTATATCTACCAACATGTCAAAAATAAATGAAGTGAAATTCCTCAAAGGGTCCTCATGATATAGCTACATAAACTTAAACAAAAAATTTTGACTTCTTTATGAAAATTCTAAGTCAGTGACTTTGACCGCAAGGTCAACCCCTAGCTGGTGCTGATAAAAACTTTAGACCTATATCTATCATCAGGCCAAATATGAATGAAATATATGAAAAGGTTTTCTTAATATAGGGTCATATAAACTTTTAAAGCAAAATCTTTGATCCTGTGTCCACGGATGTGACAGGAAGACAAACGAATGAATGAACGAACGTACATACAGATGAATGGAAAGGCGAAATCTATAAAACCCCTCGTCATACTTCATATGTTGGGGGTATAATTTCTTTTTCTGTCAAATAGTAGGTGGAGCTTGCTATATAGTGTGATTCCATATTGAAAACAGTTTGTAGACTGCTGAGCAGATTCATCATTTGAAATATTATACTTTATAAGTGTTGATAACTTTAGCAGAAATTAATGTTGGCTTTATGGTTACCTTTATCTTGAATATTAAAATTTGTCTTTAAAATGTCACATTTATGTTCTTTATATCTTCTACAATCACCATAAATCTTACATGATGACCAATTTGAACACTTGTGTCCTTTGAGACTTTTCTCTGTTTTAAAATGTCTTCCACAGAAAGTACAGTTCATGTCCCTGATTACATGCTGCTTGTATATCATTTTTGAATACAGAACATAGTTCGTCAGGTAATTTGTTGCTGCCATGTGCTACAGTACATGTGTGTGTTGAAAAAGTTTTTACACTTCTTAAGTCTCTTTTACAAACTTGGCAGAATGTACATTTGTGTTCCCGCAGGCCTTTTTGTGTTTTATAATGCTTCCCACAAGAAATACAATTCAATGTTTCTTTCTGCCCTTGATATTTCACTTCACACTTCAATCTATCAGTTTGTGCTTGATATTCTGTTTCACAGTTCACAGTAGGTTTTGATTCTAGATGTGTTATTCTTTGTCTAACACCTGTAATAGATGTCTCGGTAGACATAGGGCCAAGAAACATTTCAGTGCATTATATTTTGCTGTCAACATAGCTTATGAAGGAATGCTGTGGAATTATCATTTC
This sequence comes from Anodontia alba, assembly GCA_964016985.1. Taxonomy (NCBI): domain Eukaryota; kingdom Metazoa; phylum Mollusca; class Bivalvia; order Lucinida; family Lucinidae; genus Anodontia; species Anodontia alba. The sequence goes on from OZ024825.1 coordinate 122,959,914, forward strand.
AGTTAAAATAATATTCAATATGAGCAGGAGCTTACTATGTGGTATGATAACATGTTTTCTGAGCAAAATCATCATTCCAAACATAAAACTTCATAAGAGTTGATAGGTTCAGCAGAAATGTCTGTTGGCTTTATGGTTACCTTTATCCTCATGTTCAGGATCATTTGTCTTTAGAATGTCACATTTATGTTCTTTGTATCTTCTAAAATTACTATAAATCTTCTTACAAATTGAACAATATGAACACTTATGTCCTCTGAGACTTCTCTCTGTTTTGAAATGTCTTCCACAGAAATTACAGGTCATGTTGCTGATTTTCTTATCACCTGTTGTTTTTGCATAAGTTTTGGAAGTAGAACATAGTCAATCAGGTGATTTACTGATGTCTCTTTTACAAACTTGGCAGAATGTACATTTGTGTTCCCGCAGGCCTTTTTGTGTTTTATAATACTTTCCACAAGAAATACAATTCAATGTTTCTTTCTGCCCTTGATATTTCACTTCACACTTTAATCTATCAGTTTGTGCTTGATATTCTGTTTCACAGTTCACAGTATCTTTTGATTCTAGATGTGTTATTCTTTGTCTAACACCTGTAATAGATGTCTCGGTAGACATAGGGCCAAGAAACATTTCAGTGCATTATATTTTGCTGTCAACATAGCTTGTGAAGGAATGCTGTGGAATTATCATTTCAGTTGAATACAATTCATTCTGTCATATTTCAGAACAATCAATGGTCTCTTTTTTCTGACTTTTTTTTCTGAAATAAATACTATATTATAGCAAAAAAAAAAAAATAAAAAAAAAAATAATAATAAGATTTGTCACCAAACACCAAACAGGGTAGCTCGTCTGCAATTACAGCATACTTCCAATTTTTCATGCCTATTCTAATTTTAAAATTAATCTAAGCTCTAGAAGTAATTGTAAATTTCTTAAATCTAAAATTTTAAGTTTGTGACCTTGACCTCTATGTGAATGGCATTAATGGTTTTCTTTGTTTGTGCTGATTTTTTTACATTCCTGACAACAATATTTCAGTCGTAACTTTAGACAAGTATCAATCATTAAACATACATGGACTAAATCAACATTAAGGTTTAGAAGAAATGAGCTATTAAACAATTTTACACAAAATTTTAAAATGTTTTTTTTGTTTTTTTGTTTTTTTTTAAGTCTGTTACCGGGTCAATGTGTGTGCAGAGACAGTACATCGAGCAGAAGCATTATACAATGGATATGGTGGTTGTGGGCTTTATAGTTGAGGAGATATCAAATGTCGGTGTAAAATGTGTCAAAGTCACTGGAGCGTGAAATACAGGTCAAGGTCACCGGGTCAATGTACCTGGCAAGTCAGTAGATCGAGGAAAAGAACTGTGCAAGGCATGGTGCTCATAGGCCTTATAGTTGAGGAGCTATCGAATGTCGAAGTAAAATGTGTCAGGAGCTCGTAATATAGGTGAAGATCACTGGGTCAAGGTATCTGCCTAGTCAGTACATTCAGGTGAAGCACTATGCAAGGTTCTGTGGTTGTAGGCCTTAAAGTTAAGGAGATATTGAATGTCGACACAAAATGTGTCAAAGTCACTGGAGCGCAAAATATAGGTCAAGGTCAATGAGTCAAGGTATCTGCCGAATCAGTACACCTAGGAGAAGCACTATGCAAGGTTTGGTAGTTGTAGGCCTTATAGTTGAGAAAATCTGGAACCTCAATGTAAATTGCATCAGTCACTGGAGCGTGAAATATAGGTCAAGGTCACCAGGTCAATGTACCTCACGAGTCAGAAGGTCAGGGAGATGTGTTATACAAGGTATGATGGTTGTTGTAGAATCGTAATTGATTAGAATACTAACTTCGACATAAATGATGAACTACGACATAAATGTTGACAGACGGACTGACGGACAAATGGAAGGACGAACGGAAAAGAGGATGCCTTTGTCACAAAACCAGAATGTCAGAGAGATGTTTCATGCAAGGTTTGATGGTTGTTTAGTCTTGTAGTTGATCAAAATACTAACTTTGACATAAATGTCGAACCGACATAAATGTTGACAGACAGACAGATGAACGGAAAAGTGGACGCCTATGTCACAAAGTCAGGACGTCAGGGAGATGTTTCATGCAAGGTTTGATGGTTGTTTAGTCTTGTATTTGATTAGAATACTAACTTTGACATAGATATCGAACTTCCACATAACAGAACTGTTGACAGACTGACAGACAGACGGACAGATGGACAGACGAATGGAAAAACGGACGCCTATGTCGTCAAGTCAGAAGGTCAGGGAGATGTTTCATGCAAGGTTTGATGGTTGTTTAGTCTTGTGGTTGATTAGAATACTAACTTTGACATAAATGTCGAGCATCGACATAACAGAACTGTTGACAGACGGACAGATGGACGGACAGAAGTTCAGACGAACGGAAAAGCGGACACCTATGACACAAAGTCAGGAGGCCAGGGAGACGTTTCATGCAAGGTTTGATGGTTGTTTAGTCTTGTAGTTGATTATAATACTAATTTTGACATAAATGTCGAGCTTCGACATAAATGTTGACAGACGAACAGACAGACGAACTGAAAAGCAGACACCTATGTCACAAAGTCAGGAGGTCAGGGAGATGTTTCATGCAAGATTTGATGGTTGTTTAGTCTTGTAGTTGATTATAATACTAACTTTGACATAAAAGTCGAACTTCGACATAAATGTTGACAGACGGACGGACGGACTGACGGACGTACAGAAAATTGGACGCCTATATCCTACCCTGCTCCAAGCAGGCGCGACAATAAAACAAAGGGTGGTAACTCCAAAAGTAAGAAAGTCTTGCACGCAATATGTCATCTCGTCCCGATCTACATTTCTACCAAGTATCATCAAAATATTCCAAAGGGTATTCAAGATACAGAGCGGACAAGAAGTTTTACACTGACCGGATCCGTCCCAAAAACAATATGCCCCCACCCCCCTTTGGTTGCGGGGTGGGGAGGGGGGACGGGGATGGACATAAAAATGATGGATTAGGTCTTTGGATGTTCAGCCTGATGAGGGATTTCAATGTTCACATAGGATGTTATATAGCTTAACCCTTGTCATGCTGAATAAACTAAGATGCCACGCCCACTGTTAATTTTCAACCACACAAATTACTTGATCTTGGGTGTTGCTACAAATTCACATCAAACAGTGCAGATCCAGATCAGTTGGCTTCTTTAGAAGCTAAATGATCTGGATCTACAATGTATGCAAAGGCATGTCTTATTACAGCAGGACCAGGGTTAAGAAATTAAAATTTTTACAGCAAGCTCCATGTCTTCTTATGACTGGTCAAATGCACTTAAAAGGAAAACCAATACACTTTCTTTTTTCCATTTTTTTCTGATCAATTCATAAAATCAATTTTATTAATAATAAAAAGCAATATAAAACTAATATCCAAAGTTGATTAAAGCCAAACTGTTTGAACAAAGTCATTCAAGTGAAAAAATAAAACATACATATGGACTGTACCACAAGATAACCTCAATTACTCATGGCTATAGCTAAGGTGCATTTTTTCAACCGAAAAGTAATGATATTTTGCTTATTTCTCCACAAAAACATGTTGTGGTACTCATTAGAAGAGTCTCTCTGAGGAGAAATAAGCAAAATATGTGGCTATCCGCTCTTACCTGAAGCTATGGTTACCTTGTAAATGCTACCTGAAGACCTGTATCGAGTCACGCCATCTGACAATCTTTTACTCAATATCAAAGGGAAAGACAGACAAAAGCAATGAAACAGCCACAGTTGGGGTGTCCAGATGTGGAGGAAGGTACAGTACTGTGCAGTTCCAGGTCTTCTCTGTTTATATTGACGTTTTCTTATGGTACTGCTCACATGTCTTGTAATAACAAACACTTTGAAATATCTGGGCCCAGTTGTTTAAAACTAACAAGGTCGTTAGTTAACGATTTGTTAAAATTTACATCAAGTGATACGCAAATATGCTGAAATTTTTTGCTGAAAAAAATGTGAGTAGCTTTCTCACATTTTTTCAGCAAAAAATATCAGAATATTGTATATTGAATCCGTTAAAATAGTTAATGAAATGACCCTTAACGAGCTCGTTAAGCTAACGACGCTTTGAACAACTGGGCCCTGTTTTTTTAGAACAAAGACACAATCACACATCTCACATGATTTTATCATGGCTCTATGCAAGTTGTTATTTTTTCAATCTTTACCACTCTCGACAAATTCAGAAGACAACAAATTGATGATAGTGTCCTTGTTTTTCCAGGAAAATAGCCTTTGACAGACTTTAACATTCCATGCGAATTGTCAATTGCATGGAATGTCAAAATCTATTTTCTTATAAAAAAAAAAAAAGAAAATATTTCTTGGCCCAGTTGTCCAAAGTATAGTTAGCTTAACGAGCTCGTAAGTGGTCAAAATGTTAAGTGCTCCAGTAAGTATAATATCTAATTCACAGGTATTTTTGCTGAAAAAATATGAGTAGCTTTTGCAAATGCAAAAGCTACACACATTTTTTCAGCAAAAATATAAGCATATGCCATATTTAATGATCAAAGTTTTAACGATACGTTAACTAACGACATTGTTAGTTTTGAACAACTGGGCCCAGAACGTTATTTGCTGAAATTTTACCAAGCATGCATACAAAGCCTTAAATAAGAATACTTTTTTCCTTATTTCTCCACAAATAAGTCATATTATAATGAATGTAACCGGACTGTATTCAGTAAAGTGCATCTCGGCAGTTTGATCAGTCTTCATTAACCGACCCTAGAAACCTTCTAATCCCTGGCTATCCAATGAGTTTGATTGTGTTGGGGTTTAATGACACGTCAACCCTTTTGGGTCATTTTGTGTCATCTCCCTGGGAAAGGGAGAAGAGATAGAAGAGATAGTAGAAGAGATGAAAGAGAGGAAGAAAGAGGAACAGGAATGAAAGTGAAGAAACAGAAGAAGTGAAAACATTCCCCCTCTACCCTTACCTGCTACAAGGATAGCAGGCCTTACCCATCTGTAAGCCAAAATCAGTTGACACACCAGTGACGTAAGATACACGACACCTTCGCACCACCTGACACCCCCGATCCAATGAGTACCCAGCAAAGATGATCAGATGACATGGATGCACAGGCTGATACGAGTCACACTTTCAACTTTTCTATTGTTCCTCAATTCTCATATGGTACAACATGTTTTTACAAACGTTTTATTTGAAGAAACGTATGTCCTAAATAATTGCTCTAAGGTTCTAGTTCTTACAAGACTTCCTTTAGTTTAGATAATGGTTTCAAGTTTCAGTTCTGACCATTATTAATCAAGCAAACATACATTTATACACCTTAACCACATTGTAGATTGCTCTTGTAGAAATACTGTGATAACATTGATATGCTTTGGACCTAAATCCCTCGCAAACACACACACACACACATACAATCGCAACAGTTTACACCCTGCCCCTTACCTGCCTGACTCATACATTCTGCCTTTGTTAAAAAAGAATATTGTAGCAATGCTTTACCACAGGTCTATGAACAATTCATACAGGCATCAAATGTGCACACAGAAACAACATTAACGCCAACTGAACAATGGATGATGGTTTAAGTACAAAACACATTAGGACTTGCCGGTCTGCTCCAATCAATACAGTACACATTAGATTACCCAGCCCAATACTTATGGCAAAACAGACTCATACTTGTGCCAAAACACTCTTACTGATACAGCCATGTTATATTTAAGTTCAGGCATGTTTAACCTTTACCACTTTCTAGGCAAATTCAGCAGAAAAAAAAAGACATTTTCTTATTTTTCCAAGAAAACAGGCTTTGACATTTTATGCAAATTGTCTCCTATGTAGATCCTGCCAAGTCAGCAACATTCTTTCGTGGGGATTTGATGATCATGAAATATTTTCTACGGTCATTCTCTCCCTTCCACTGATTCGAGAAGGGCAGTTGTCAGTTTCTGGTGATAGAATGTGCACAATACTGGATAACCGCTTAGAGGACTAAGCCTGCCCAGAAAAAGTGTGGTTAAGTAGGCTGACTGCACTCGACATGACCTCATGGGTTGACTGGGCTGTAAAGCCTTTACACAAACCAATAAAATGTCAGTATTTTCTGAGAAAAGTAAGAAAGATATTTCAAAATGTTTGCTGAATTTTTTTACCTAGCATGCTAAGAGTTTTTTGTTGTTTTTTTTTTTTTGTATTACAACTACCAAAAATAAAACAGTGCAACCATGACAATTAAAAACATTGATTTACTAATTAAGTAATTTATTGTCAACAACAATCAACATTTGCATTATTTAAGTAAAAACAATTTAATATTACACTGGACAATCATAAACAAAAAATGTCTTTGATAGCCTGCATGCAACCCAGATCAAAATTAGTTTGCACATCCATGAAGTTACTCCATTCATCCTATACACTGAGCAAGGTCTGGTAATACATGTAAATACCAATTGTGCAATACAAAAAATGGATCCGATCACCCAGCACGGCTGCCCTATCTGGTAAGTGCCTTTAGTGCTAGTCTATACAATCTGAAATATCAAATGAGCTGCAATGTCAGGAAATGTACCTTCGGACGTGTGCCCAGAGAAATTTCATATCAGCTTGCGCAAACACGCAGACTTCACAGGTGTATTCATGTGGACAAAAACTGATTTAACTGTGTAGATGTGCAGGCTGGTCTGTCTTTGGGCACATATAGAAGATACATTTACTCGCATGCAGCTCAAATAATTCTGTATGCTGACAGAAGTCCCTGATCAGAGTGTGCAGATGTGCCTGCTGATCTGTGTAGGAATTATCCACGTACGCCATTAGGACAGCCTTTCAAGTAGCATGGCTTACATATCGAGGGTTGAGCGCAAGACTGGCGTAAGTCAGATGGTTGTTTTTCCCCAAACCTAATCTCCTCACCATGAAGGCGTTATGAAGATTACAACATTTCTTTCTGTAAACAATGAAAATTTAGGTGCCATTGCTCGTATGAGCAATGGCACCTAAATTTGCATTGTTTACAAAGGGGTCCAAGTTGCCCCTAAACAAGGGTTTCAAAAATATGTTTGAGTTACCATAGTCTTGCGCTCAACCCTCGATATACCACAAGGAGACTGCATGAAAAAGCAGACTGAACTGAGTCTTGGTTACCACATCTTCTAGAGACATTTTCCGCTTTATGCCATATAGGTTAATCATTACAACACAAAATGAACATTATGACAAAAATTAAACTCAACAAGTAACAGTGCTTTCAGAGAAAACAGATGTCAGCCAAAAGTGAATTTTCAGTTTTTCTACTGCTGTGACTGAAAATTAGGTCAAGGTGACCTTGAACGTTAGGTGAAAGTCACCAAAATCTAATCAATTCTTTGTTATGTCCAAATTAAATATTCATGAAACTTTGGTAAGAAAAGATATTGTGCAGACATGAAAGTGTCACAGAACTTTCAGTTTTTCTACTGCTGTGACCCTAAAAATTAGATCGGTCATCAAAATCAAATCAGTTCTTTGTTCTGTCCCAATTATATTCATGCAAATTTGGTAAGAATCCAACCACTGGTTCACAACATATTCAGCAGACAAGAAAGTGTGACACTGACGGCAACGAGATCTGCATCAAAATCAATATGTACCTCTCCCCATAGGGGGAACATAAATATTTAAGCTCATCAAGAGAAGGATGTTTAATAATATGGTGCCCCATCCTTCTAATCAGGATGTTAAATGGGGGGCCTCTGTGAAGAGTGTGACATCCCCTGTGCAGTTTAAAGATCCAACTGCTGAGACAATTCTTTCCATTTATAGCAGACCCCTTTTCAGAAGGGACTTGCAGGAATGCAAACAGGAAGTCACAAAAGTGGTCTCTTGTAAAAGGTGGAAAATCTACCAAGCATATCCAATCTCCTTGACCTTAGAAGTAAGATAGCAGATAACATTTTAAACTACTTGACTAGCAGGAAATTCACTTGAAATGTCAAGCCTTATTTTCTCATAAAATACAATCTAGATTTTGTTTGTCTGCTGCTGTTACAGACAATTTAAGGGTCGAGCCAGGTTTGTTAAGTACTGCACTTGAGAACAAACAATATACAAACATATTTTTTGGACTAAAAACAATTCACTTTTACATCAAACTACATGTACATGTATTTCTACCCCAAAAATTTGGACAGCAGGCCAAAGCAAACAGTCAACTCAGAACAGATTCCCCAGAATGATTCACCTGATCAGGGTCTACTCTGTCTGCCACTCATCCAGCAGGATTTATTTCGACAAATCAACAGGTAGTCAGATGGACTTGTTGAAATTTTAGGACAAGTACGCTAAGGCATCAAGTATCTGAATACTGGGTATATATGGTAATATAAATTTTGTTATATTACACAGGTATAAACTTCAGAGCCCAGTTGTTCAAAGCATCATTAGCATAACGAGCTTGTTAGTGGTCAAAATGTTAACAGCTACTCACATTTTTTCAGCAAAAATATTAGTGTATATGCCATATTTAATGATCAAAGTTTTAACAATATGTTAACTAATGACATCCTTAGTTTTGAACAACTGAGCCCTGCAATAATTTTGCCAACATAAGAACACAGGGAAAAAAAACTTGCAACATGAAATAATACAATAATGATAAACATTCCAACAGTGAGAACTTCACAAGAGTAAATTATCTTTCGTATTTACCTTAAGCACTGGAACAGACAGGCTTGAGCAAACAATATAGAGCCGGATCAGACGTGGCGCCTAATCAGGGACTTGCTGTCCACCACTTGTCCAGCATTTTTTAAAAGTTTAAACTTTATATATTCAGAAAAATTAGTGAACTATTAAAATGCATTCTTGAAGGCCCAGATTTTGGTATTTGGTGGTAAACCAGACCACTTGGAGAAAATCACCAACCTAGGATAGGTGACCACTATCCCACCACATACAAGTGTCAGGAATCGAACCTAGGCCACAGCAGTGACAAGCTAGTAAGGATTTTGGTTTTGTCAGCAATCTTATAAGAAAGCAAAACAATTTAAGTACCTTGGATAAGGACTCTTGATGCCTTTTTCTACAATGGCAGGCCAGTGAATCTTTGACATTGCTTGTAAGGGTTTTCTGTGATAAAGCTGCCATGCTGACTGAAATAAACACAGCCTGATCAACTGAACCTAAACCTGCTAGTAATTGGTGCCAGATCACTAACCAATGAATTGTCAGTAAAGCAATTTGCACCAACTGTTGTTCATCTATCATGCCATTTTCATAGATGGCGGAAAATTTATGCACCACAAGATGCATCTGGATGCTTTTTATTGTGACATCTGCGATTTTTGGCACAAATGGCGACAAGGTGTGGCCTTGACAGAACACTGAAGAGGTAACTCGTAGGTATAATCTCTTAAGTACACCTGTTCCTAATTTAAAGCATAGGATCACAACATTCTCTAATCATAGGTTCCATGGCCCATTCCCTAAAATGTTAAAAATAATCCCTGCTTCTCCTCGGAAAGTGATAAGATAGGGTACTTATCCAGCACTGCACAGACTACCACAAAACACAATTGGATCTTCAGCTTACTCTATGACCAATCTGATATTACCAATCTCTGATATCAATCTTTGAATGATGCCTAAATGGACATAAATTTAGTATACCACTTGCAATGTAAACAGCTTCCACCTTCAAACCATACAATGGAACTTCTTTGTAAGACAGTTCATAACAGGGTTTTGGATACAAGATGGTTTAAAGGTGGAGCCCAAAAGTGCTGTATCGGATACTATCCAACACAAAAGTATAGATAATATAGAACAAGAAATTAACCAGGGTGCATCACGGCAGATGTTTGCATGAAGTTTCATTAGCCTAGAAGCCTTGGTGTTTGAGAAACTGAGCTAAAAACACAAATATATTGTTGACGTCGACACACCCATGCAAACACCGGAAAATGATGCCTCTGTCGCTCCTGCTTGCCTAAAGCAGTCTTGGCAAAAAATGATCATAGGACTTATGGCCATTTTTCTAATTATCTATATACTTTTGGCTGCAACAACAAATGGTCATTTTTCTATATAACCTATACATTATTTTTTGGTTAAGCTAACAGGGCTTTTGCTTTGGGTCTCAGTATGTTATAAAGAGATTATGGTGTATTTACAGTGGACCTTATATAGGCCCATATTTCACCATCGATGTCAGCTTTTCACAAGTTTCAATGCAGTGTATATGTATATTGCTAAAAAGCAATCCTAACTGCAGTATCCAGAAACAACATCGGATTAAACACAGGGCTCAAATGTAACTTTTTTGAAAGCTTGCTAAAATTAGCAAGTGGCATTATTTTTTACTTCCTAAACCTTTCAGCCAACTTGCTTTTTCACACTCATAAATACTGTTAAATGTGGCTTTAAACCTTAGCACTCTGGGTAAAAATTTCAGCAGACATTTTAGAATATTTTTCTTATTTTTCCCAGAAAACAGGTTTTGACATTACATGCAAATTGTCTCCTATGGAGACAATTTGCATGTAATGTCAAAATCTGTTTTCTGGGAAAAATAAGATAGGAGACAATTTGCATGTAATGTCAAAACCTGTTTTCTGGGAAAAATAAGGAAAATATCATCGTTGCTTTTGGAAAAGAAATTGCAAAACTTCAGCAACAATGCCTAAGGTTCAGCCAGTTAAAGAGAATCTTTCCAAGTTGCTAGAATTAGCAAGTGATGGAAATTGCAGCTTGCTTTTTGAGGAAATTAACCAGCATTTAGCAAGTAAGCAAGTGCTAAAATTGATCCCTGAAACACTCCGGATGAGCTGGAATTTCACTATTTGCATGTACATGTATTAATCCTAAAAGTGCCAGTCACAACAGTAGCAGACAACATTCCAAAATATTTGTTGTTGTTTTTTTTTCTGAGAAATAAGGACAGATATTTCAAGCAAATTGGATGTTAGGGCGGAACTTAGGCAGAAAATTCAAATAAAATTCTGAACCTTATATACCTGTAACTGTGAATGTAGACAATTCACATGAACTGTTTATTTTCTTGGAAAATTAGAAATTTTAGAATTTCTGCTAGAATTCTGATTGGCGCTTAAATGGCTAAGGGACTCGTTTTGCGGTCTCTACCAATTTGGTACTTAATAAATATGTGCAGACTTGGGGATTTATTGAGCATTATAGCTGACCTTTATACTGCTGCTGGTAACAATCAGCAAACAGGAAATGAATGGTTCTGTTCTTTCTTCTCCCTAAAAATACTACATATTAAGGGGCACTCACAATTTCTAAGGAGACAACTTTTGAAATTGTTTTTTGCTTCCCTTCTGAAAAGGGCTCTACTCTACAAGGAAAGAATTTGCTCTCTTTGGGAGAAATTTTTTTCCATTTAGATTAGACCTCTTTGCATTAGGGGATTTGGTATGCAAGAGTGCAAACAGGAAGTCACAAAAGTTGTATCCCTTGTAAATAATGGCCCAAAATCTACCTGTGAACATTCACCTTAAGGTTGTGATAGTTTATCTTCCTCCATAAAAACATATCCTGTGAGTACTTATTTAAAGTGCTTCTCTTATGCACTTCTTATGAGTACCAATAATGTTTTTGTGAAGTATGAAGGAATAAAAACATATATCTGGCTGGCTACCTTGCCTGGAAGAAGTTCAAGGAACTGCTACCAGTCCTCTCTTCACGCCACCTCTCTTTCAAAACACGTGGCCATGTGTACAGCTCTTGTGTGCGGAGCGCAATGCTCCATGCCAGCGAGACTTGGCCATTGACAAAGCCGAACCTCCAGCGTCTGCAGCAAAATGACAGGGCAATGATCAGACAGATCTGCAATGTCAGGCCGCAAGACATTGTCACCACCAGGTCCAATGATCTACTTGTGCGGCTTGGCATTAAGGATCTGGGCCTCATTCTGAAGGAGAGAAGACTTCGATGGTATGGACATGTGGAACGCTCCAGTGGTGCAATCAAGACAGCCTTTGACATACAGGTTGATGGAAAGCGTGGGCCTGGGAGGCCCAAAATGACATGGAAGCAGCTGACAGAGAGGGATTGCAGAGAGTGGAAGCTCTCGGCTATCAACCCTCATGATAGACGTACCTGGAGATCTGGTGTGAGATCTGCCATGCGTGCAGCAAGCCAGCTATCTGGAAGGGGGCCCATTGATGTGGATGTTGCCCCTGTACCTGCACGTTAATCAAAAATCCGATTATGATGATATGATCTTCATATCAAGAGCTGCATGTATGATATATTTCATTATTTCATTCAAATTATCTCATGATTCAGCCAAAATAACAAACATACCTCATAGCATAGCTCCAGATAAAAGGAATATCCAGGTATATATTTTTCTTATTTCTCCAAGAAATTGTTTGTTAAACCTGGTCCTGCTGATTCCAGATATGCCCGGCCTTTGAAAACAGTGTAGATCTAGATAAGTTGGCTTCTGAAGAAGCCAAATGGTCTGGATCTGCACTGTTTGTCATTAAGTATGTGACTTTGTATCAACAACCTGAATCAGGTAATCTGATTGGGTGAAAATTTGAAGTGGGAGTTGCATCTTAATTCATTCAGCATGACAAGTGTTATGGTTACTCCTTAGAACTTCTAATGAGTACCCACAATATATGTTTTTGTAGAGAAGTAAGAAAAATAACACTTTCAGCTGAAAAAAGCACCTTGATCTGGAGTTACCGTATGTTACTGTTATTCTACAAACCTTCATGATTTTATAATTTTAGACATTTTCACTGACACACAAAAATATATGGTTTGTGTGTATAAAAGTTCACAGATTTATGCTGACTGAAATTCACAAACATTAATACATCACGAACATTTGTACAATTATATTATTTTTAGGGGGAAAAAAAAGGGAACTTGCATTTGCTAATTTTCACATGCAGCAGGGTTTAGGCTAAAAATAACTTCATCACACAAAGTTTTCTCTAACTCTTATTCCCCATATACTGGTCCTACGAATGCCTGTTGTTGGTCTTGCTATACTGGAGAAAGGAAAGTTATTTATGTCTATATTTGGCATATTTTCCTTCAGTTGTTCTAGTGGTCCCTCTCGCAACATTCCAAATACATCAACAGCAACAAGTCTCTGTAGGAACCGCAGCTGACTGAGGAAAGATAAAATCAAACATATAAATGTAGTGATAATCATTAAGAACACAAATCCAGAAATGACAATATTTAACCATTTCAGCCCTGGAAACTAACTCAGACACTTCTGCAAACACTGCAGATCCAGATGAGACTGCTCTTAACAAACCGTCTCATCAGGATCTCCACTGTTTGCCATTCTGGCTTTGATATTTAACTGACATGCTGATTTTCAACAATGGATATGTCCAAATCCAAAGATGGAAGAGTCCACATCAGAAACTCAGGGGTGAAAGGGTAAACCAAAAAAATATAAGTATCTTATCCAACCTAAGTATTCAAACACCATGACAGCTTCCCATACCAGTCATAAAATTTGAATATGTCCATGTTACTGCTGGTGTGTCTAAAACACTGCTGGATAAGTGGCAAACAGTGTAGAACCTGATCAGAGACCACATTCTGCAGTGTCTGATCTAACTCTATACTGTTTGCTCAGGCTTACTTTTTAAAGTTAAGGGCCCAGTTGTTCAAAGCGTCGTTAGCTTAACAAGCTTGTTAAGGGTCATTTCGTTAACTGTTTTAGCAGATTCAATATAAAAATTTCTGAAATTTTTTGCTGAAAAAGCTACTCACATTTTTTCAGCAAAAAATTTCAGCATATTTGCGTATCACTCTATGTAAATTTTGTCCAGAAATAATAAAATTATCTATACTTTTTGGATGAAAAAAAAAAGCACCTTATTGGGAGATAAGGAAATCTATCATATTTACCATATATGAACTATTTTTTACTGCAGAAGAATTTCCCGCCAGATGATAAAGATTTTGCCAAGTTCTCTACATTTCTTGGGCCCAGTTGTTCAAAACTAACAATGTCGTTAGTTAACGTTTCGTTAAAACTTTGATCATTAAATATGGCATATACGCTAATATTTTTGCTGAAAAAATATGAGTAGTTTTTGCAAAAGCTACGCACATTTTTAAGCAAAAATCCTGTGAATTATATATTGTACTTTATCACATGACCGTCAAGTTATTCAGTGAAATAACCCATGTCATAAAAATCATATAACCACATGTGTTATAACACCTGCAAGGCTTCCCATTGGTTAGCCTAATTACCCTCATTAATATTCGTATTACTCCGCTTATTGATAGCAACCAAGATGGTGTCTGGGTTCGCCAAAACAACTTTCACTTTTGAAACAGAACCTGCCTTCAATTTTGAGATGATTTTGAGATGAAGGATAAATGTCAGACCGATGGAAGGGGAAAACACAACACAATCACAGTGTGAATAACACAGCTACAAGAAATATTCATGGTGGTTAAAATTTGATGTTTTCAGGCAACATATTTAAAGGCACTTTCAACATCGATGTCGCCAAACAGTCAATGAAAAAAAAAAATCACCTCCTCCAAAAAAGCATTGGAGGATAACATGACTCCGCAGTCAATAAATGTGTCAAATTAAAATCCAAACTACAGTTTAAATGTTTTATGTTCTTGAAATCTGTCATTTACTTTGGTGTGTCAACCACCGTATAAACTGTACTGATCTAAGTCAATGACCTTTAAATACTACAGCTGACTTCGGGGGATTTCCCTACTGATTCTCAGTGACGTATTGACTCGCTGAATGACGTAGAAGGGAATATTTATTTTTATTCATTTATTCAAATGAAATATATATTAGCTCAAATAAAAATCATCATTAATTCCTACAGTTTAATGAAGTAATAAATGGCATATTTATCTTGTTTCTTGCTATTTTCGGTACTTATCAAATAATATGCGAACTATTTTTGTAGTGCTATTTAATCCTTAGTAGTGAGCTGTTCCGCTTAGCTATGGAAAGCCGTTATCTTAATATATTTTGTGCATTTTTTGTCATCAGAAGGGCCATGTGATAAATAGAACCTTACATTCGTGGTCATTTAATATATTAAATTTATGAAACTCGTTGGGTAATTTCGGTATTTTGCTCAACAAGGCTCGCAAAATACCGCGAAATTACCCAAGCTCATTTCATAAATTTCATATTAAATGACCACTCATGCAAGATCCTCTCTTACTAGAACAGTTAACATATTTTATGTGTATTCATTAGAAGTGCCTCTATCAGGCGCTTCTAATGCATACTCATATTAATGTATGTTTTAATGGAGAAACAAGAAAAATATTTTTCCAGATACCCCCTCTTATTTAGAGCTATCCAAGTCAGCATTCTACGTAAATCTATATCGGGCCGTCATCAGCCCGTCTGGGTAGCTGACTGGCCGATGACGACCCAATGTAGATTTGCGTAGAATGCTAGCTGGGATGCCAGTAAAATTGTGTATGGTTTGTACTTACGGTATTGTACTTGGCACAATACGGTAGCATCTACTGAGAGCTAAATATTCTAAGGTTTTCAAATTGTTGGCAATATGTATGACAGACTGGCAGGTCAGGGAGGTAGAGTCACTGAGGTCAAGTTCTCTGAGTTTTGGGCAGGTCTCACATAGGTGCTGTACATCTGAAACATTTCACATCAAAAACAGAAATGACTAACTAGCAGTAACATGTAGATGTACCTCTAAATGACACATAGGATACACTATGACAACACTTACAAAAGATTAAGAAAACAGTTTACAGGTACTGGTTAACCACTTAGAGAACTAAGCCTTCCCAGTAAAAGTGTGGTTAGGTAAACTGACCAGCTCGACATGACCCTGAAGAGTTGACTGGGCCATAAAACTCAATCAATCAATTAAAGCCAAAAGCTACCTTTTTGAAATATTAAATAGCAACATCCACTTCTCCTGAACCTGGTACCAAGGCAACATAAAAAAGCTCCATTACAAATAAAAAAAAGCCTTAGTGCATATGCAATAGCATCACAGGGCCAGAGAAGCTTGCATAGCCTATTCAGAAACTAGGAGTATTTCTAGAAGATTCTACTCTGCATGAACAAAAGCTTTGAATAAATTACACAGGGATCCAAGTGGATGCATGTATAGTGTTGTGCCAAAAGGGGGCCATTTACCTACCTTTAGTCACTGATGGCCCCTCCAACGTAAAACAGGTGACCCTCAATTATAAACCAAATTTATTACATTTCATATACAGTCGACTCTCGTTATCTCAAACTCCAAGGGACTCTATGAAACACTTCGAGATATCCGTACTTCGACATATCAGATTTGCGGAACTGAGGAAAACAATTAATCGAACAACCACCTTTAACAGAATGAATATGTTATTTGACCTCATAAGTTAGATATATTGAAAATATTGTGGAAAAGAGGAGAAATTGCTCCTAAGGAGCAATTTCTCCTCTTTTCCACAATATTTTGTTGCCTGTTGGTAGATCTCTGTGTTAAAACAGGGACCAGATTTTCACTTCGAGATAAGCGGTTATTCGAGATAAGCGAGTTTGAGATAACGAGAGTCGACTGTATATTGAAGTCGCTTTAAAACATGAAATGGCTCTTTTGAAAATGCTGTAAGGGTTAACAGTGTCCTTCCAAGCAGATGGGCCTAGGTACAACACTGCATGTATAACATGCCACCATTCATGCACAAGACCTAGCTCAAATGGCAAGTTTTGCTTACCTTCATCTGTGAGGTTATCTCGACATCCACTGAGATTTAGTTTGAGTAGGTTTTCAGGAAGACACAAACACAAAATAACAACACTTTGTTTAGACAGACTAGTCCAACCAACATGCAGTGCTTCTAACCTGTAAAATACAATAATATATATTCTGTAGTTTTTAAACTGCTGATGTCGAATGGTCTCATCTGCCGTAACTCTTTGGACCTGGTATTGTACCTATTAATACTTTTTATAGAAATTCCTGTTGTTAATGCAAGCAGTGGAGATCCTGATCAGATGCCCTGTGTTGCCCATCTGATTTGGGTCTGCACTGTTTGCCAATTACCCTTCTGGGGTTCTCCAGACTAAAATGGGTTAAAAATATAATACCACATCACTCTGCACAATACTTTCAGTTTGAAATGTTTGATATTGTTTGGTAATTTACTGTACAACCAACTGCTTACAAAACATGATGCAAATATAGAATAAATTTTGTTTCGCTATTCTCTTTGAATACAAAAAGCATATTGTTGTACAAATAAAAGCAGGTTATTGTGATGACCTAGTTTTGTGATGATGATAATAATTTGATGTTTTATGTCCCTTTCAACATTATTTAAGTCATATTGAGAAAATGTAATGAAAAGCTCTGTTCAATGAAGGGTCATACAGTCATGAGCCTAGTTTTGTGGCAGGTGACTTGCTGGTGGGAAGCATGCACTCTTTTGAGATGTCTTGTATCTATAGAAGCTCAGATAGATATGTATCATAATCAGTGGTAATCTGACCAAGCAAACCTAATGCCGATTCTAATTAAAGTATGTGACACTGACCTTGTTTTGAGGCTGGTGACCTTGAGTAGCGAGACGCTTTTAGTGAAGTTTGTGATGTTGTGGGACAGAGTATCATGTAGTTTGCTTGATCTCTCATTTGCCAATATAACAGGGTCCAGTTGTTCAAAGCGTCGTTAGCTTAACGAGCTCATTAAGGGTCATTTCGTTAACTGTTTTAGCGGATTCAATATACAATATTCTGATATTTTTTGCTGAAAAAATGTGAGTAGCTTTTGCAACGCAAAAGCTACTCACATTTTTTCAGCAAAAAATTTCAGCGTATTTGCGTATCACTCAATGTACATTTTAACGAATCGTTAACTAACGACGTCGTTAGCTTTGAACAACTGGGCCCTGTTTTTTAAAGTCAATGACTTTCATCTGCCTCAGTGGAGATAGGGTTGTACTTAACAGTACTTTGCACCAGCACCTAACATCAAACTGTCTATGCAAAGTTCTTACCTTTCACAATTAGTGACCACTGCCATTAAGCCATCCACAGTAATACCCTGGCACATTGCCATGTTGAGAACTTCTAAATCTTTGTTCTTAGCTATACACCTGTGGTTAAATATAAGCAATAGGTAAACTGGGAAATGATAAAAAAAAAACATTTATGAACAGAGAAGCCTTTAAAAGTCTGGGTCAGTTGGCATACCAGTATTGTTCATTGCTATACACTGATACAGATTCAGTTAAATTACTAAAGAACAGCTCCAGATCAAGTAATTTTTTTCACCAAAATGTATTGATATTTTTCTTATCCTCCATGAAAACATATGTTGTGGGCACTCATTGGAAGCACCTCACTGAGGCACTTCTAATGAGTATCCGCACCATGCCTTTTGTGCAGAAATAAGATAAATATTTACCAGATTTAGTTTGTTTGTGTTGAGGTTTTACGGCCTGGTCAACCCGATGTGGTTATGTCGAGCGCGGTCAGTTTACCTAACCACACATTAACTGGGAAGGTGTAGTCCTCTAAACGGTTAACCAGTATTTTGCATATTCTTTCGCCAAAAACTGACATCTGCCCTTGAATCAGCGGAAGGGAGAGAATGACCACAGAAAATATTTCATGATCAAATAATGTTGCCGACCAGGCAGGAGTTGAACCCGCAACCTCCTGATCACCCGATGGATGCGCATCCAACTAAGCCACCAAGGCCGCCCTGCCATTTACAAGATACCGCTCTTATTTGGAGATATGTTAATGGTCTTTATTAGAATATGCAGATGTACCGCCATTAAATTCAAATGAGGTGGAGTGGGCAGGAAGTATTATTAACAATTCCTACTTTTGCTCTAAAACATCAATTCAAGACAATTTCAAAGAGTATCCACAAGCTGTGTTTTGGCTAATTCATCTTAAATTATTACCATATATGGATTTATGGCTATTTCCTCATTAAACAACAAAACAGTGACAATATCAGATAGTGGTGCTAAGGCCTAAAATAAACAAAGTGTGTGTTTCAGGTTACCAGACCGTGCCTAATTTTTTAACCACCGACCCTTAAGATTTTTAAGGACTTTGTGGGGATTTCCCCCGTCGGCCAATTGACATTTTCTCCAGGAAAACATATGTTGTGGGTACTCATTATAAGTGCCTTGGCGAGACACAAGTTTTCATGGTGAAATAAGAAAATGTTTTACCTGATACCCCCTCTTATCTAGAGATATGTAATAGAACAGTTGCATTTCAAAAGGTTTCAAGGCAAAAAAAATCTGGAAACAGCTTAAAGTACAGCATTGCATAAATCATTGAAATTTTTCTTCATTGTTCATTGTCACTTGTATGTATGAAAAAAAAAAACAACAAAAAAACACACACACACAAAAACAAACAAGTTGCTAGAATTACAGCTATCCCTTACCTTATTTAATTTGATCCTGTAATTTACATACCCTAAATATTCAAACACTTGATTCCCTTACCCTATTAAATTGTCCTAAAATTTGAATGGGCACATTTTACTACCTCAACCTGTCATGTTTCTAAAAACCCATGGATGAGTGGCAAACAGTGAAGACCCTGATCACACCAAGATCAGGTATCAAACAACACAGCACCTGATCAATCTAAACTGTTGGCAGCCTTATTCAAAATTTAGAAGTCCACTGAACTTTATAAGATATTTCATTATAAGATAGTTTCAGATATAGGACAGTTTAAAAATGGAAACCAAAAGAGTTGTATGCAAACAAAAATGTACGGATTATACAGAAAAAAATGACCAGTTATGGCAATTTTTCGTAATGCTTTGGCAAAAAAAGAGTTGTATGCAAACAAAAATGTATAGATTATACAGAAAAAAAATGACCAGTTATGGCAATTTTTCTAT
Organism: Anodontia alba; assembly: GCA_964016985.1. Classification (NCBI taxonomy): domain Eukaryota; kingdom Metazoa; phylum Mollusca; class Bivalvia; order Lucinida; family Lucinidae; genus Anodontia; species Anodontia alba. Next base: position 122,979,843 of record OZ024825.1, read on the forward strand.
AAAACCTGTATGTTTGAATTTGGATACAACACGGTTGTTTAGCTGACATGGTTTTTGCTTTTGAACCCAAGAAAAGTGTTATAAAGTGTTTGTGGTGTTTTTTAAGAAAAATGGTGTCTGAATATTTAGGGTAAATATCATACACAAATAAAACACCTACCTGCAAACCTTCTCAGTAACTTCAAGATTTTCTAGACTAACTTTCCTGAGATCTCTACAAACATCAAACAGATCTTCAAGCACACCTGTTGATACCCCCGCCATACTGAGATCAAGATACTGTAACCTAGACAACCTGAAATACACCACGAGCAGAAATTGTAAGATATTGTCAAGTAATATCCATCTACCAGTACATGAACAAAATGAACTACAGAAAGGAGTGGATAAGGTAAGCAAAATCTGATTGGAGTCTCTTCTTAATGCTTAGCATGCTGGGTAAAAATTTCAGCAAACAACATTTCGATAAAAAATCTTATTTTTCCCAGAAAACAGGCTTTGCATTTCATGCAAACTGCCTCTTTAGGTTGCATGAAATGTTAAGGCCTAATTTCTGATAAAAATAAGAAAAATATCAATCTGTCATCTGCTGAATTAGCTCTGAGTGGTAAAAGTTAATATAATCTGTAGTATGCAAAATTGTAAAAGCTGCAAGAAATGCCTGAATCTGAATGCAAGTTGAAAGTGACTGCAGTCTGCAGAGTTGAGAACTATACATTACCTATATAAAACATTTAACAGTGGTGGATTTCATACAAAGTAGGTTATGGTGACCTGGTTTCAGGGCAGATGGTGGGATGCATGCACTCATGAAGTTTGGAGCAACTGATATTTATGAAAGCTGACTCCCCCCTCCCCAAACTGAAAACGTGACCAAGTGTCAATTTTCCCAAAACAGGTCACAGTGGCATAAGCCTGATTTCAAGCTGAGGTGTTCCTGAATTCAACTGACGTTTAAAACCATTTTTCCATAAATATGCAACCAGTAATTTGGGAAAAGTGTGTGTTTCAGGTTACCCGAAACACACTTATAAACTGGAGAAGCATTTTAATATCATACTACGGTGACCATAACTTGCCAATGAAAACTGATCATACACCTAATAAAGGGGACTTGATTTTCTGTCATCTGTTGCAAGAGAGGCAACTTTTTGTGACTGTTTGCTTTCCTGCACACCAAGCCCCTTCTGAAAAGGGGTCTACTCTAAAAGGAAAGAATTTGCCTCCAAGAGGGTCTACCTTAAAAGGAAAGAATTTGCCTCCATCAAATTCTTTCTTTTTAGAGTAAACCCCTTTTCAGAAGGAATGCAAAACAATTTTGACAGTTACCTCTCCTGAAAGTGTATCTGTTGACTCCAGTTCCCCTTCCAGTTCACTTACCTTATACCTGTCATATTAACACATGGTCCCTCAATCTAAAAACAAAGCAAAATTTACATGTTAACATATACAGATAAAGAAAAGACGGATTTACAATTATCCCTAACTCTAAAAACAAAACCAAATAACAACACTATAAAGTCAGTATCTCCTCAGTTTGTAAATCCCTTCAAAATATGACTAGACATACATGTATGTACATATATAGAGCACAATGGGCATATATGCCCAAGCTATTCACTGATTACCCAACATAACAATGTACTGGGATGACCATTGTCCAAGAAAACAACATTATAAATATGATAAAGAATTTCTGCTTCTGTTTGGAATTACTACAGATCTCAGCAACAGCATTATGCACTTTTTAGATAGCAATCTTGTATTAAAGCTGTAGGATGCTCAAAGTGAGAAATTATGAGAATTCAATATAACTTGTTTTCACAACTGATCCACTGAATAATACCCGTAATGCCCACATATTTTAGCCTGCAGCAACACAGGATTTTTTTATTGGTACAATACCATTACCAATAAAATTCTCTGTTGCTACAGGCAGATTAAACAAGAAAGGGGAATAAGCAGTGCTTGTAAGATAGATACTATCCCCGCACCCACAAGGACCAAAATGTAACAAGGGATGGACAACGTGAAAATATTATACCCCCCGCCCCCCCCCCCCCCCCCCACCCCAACACAGTTTGCGGGGGTTGTAAATATATAGGCATTACTTTTAACTGGACCAGTCATAATACCAACGCAATGATTTGGGTTTTAGGGCCCTTTCAAGAATATTTCACGTTATTAAGCTGATCATCAAAGGTGGGCCAAAACCAGAGAACCTCGGGGGAAAAACCACCTGACCATCCGTAAGCAGAATTTGGCTTCCCCACGTGACCCCGAGCGAGGCTCGAACCACAGCGGTGAGAAACCTAATGGATTAAGAGTCAACACTTCGATCCACTAGGCTACGGCAGCCCGCAAGATCAGTATGACATGTATGAAGATACTACCAGAGTTCTCGGAACGCCGAATCCGGCGTATTTTTACGCCTATTTTTGCTTTTGTACGCGTAAAATTTCCTTCCGAGGATTCTCATTTACGCTCTATTGCCACCAGACATCCAAACTGAACTTCAAAGACGTACCGCGGACTTCCGAAATTTCTTTTGTCCGTCGAAATCGATACCCGAGATGTCCAAAAATTGTCAAAAAGCCCGCCCACCTTTAACAAGTTGTATGATGTTTGCCCCGCCTACTTATTGGAAATTCGCTACCTGTGTTGACTGAGCTTTAAGGACGTCCCACTTTCCACTTGCGGGAGTTTTACTGACATAGGTGTCAATCGTCGCGGCACCCTTTCGATGGCTGCGTGATCACTGTGTGTATTTGTCACGCGTGCTGAGTTGATTAATTGATGTTTGTATAATTAAACTTTCTTCTGCGACACCCGAAAATATTCGGTGAAATTATATGAAGTCATTATTATTTTTAAATAGTCACGTCTTAAAATCTTAAATTATTTTGCTAAGAACGTGTGTCGTCTGAAAACACCTCAACATTTCCGGGAGTTACCGAGTGAAATTAAATAAATAAATAACAATTATGCACAGAACGCAAATTTAAATCTATTCGAATTTAGAAGCTTATGTTTGTCATGACAACAAAAGCAATTTTTCAAATGAGAAGAAAACATATATTTTTCGTCAAAATTTTCAGAAAACCCGTTTCTAAATTTGTAGCCTTGTTCCGGCTGCGCTGTTTACCAGCGCGGAAAAGACGCAAAGCAAGTCTAAATATAGGCGAATTGCGATGGTTTTGCTTGCTATTCTCCGCGAACGAACGTATTGCTGTTGGTAACTCATCGAGAGCTGCCTTTTATTTGTTTGTTGTTGCACGAGTTGGTGCCGTTTTCCCGCAATTTTTGTGAAGTAAGCAACTCGCTCGCTCGTGTTGATCAGCTTCAATCCGAGCAAATATTTCATTAGATACATTTCTGCAAAATAATTTCAGCATAGTTTGTTTTTAAGAAAACATGTTTTGGGTGTTTTCTCTCATGTATTTTCTTTCGTTTTTTCTTTCTCTGGGCTTTGAAACAAACACGAAGCTGGACCAATGTTGACGCTTTCTCTAAGGTCCGACATACAAGTACAGGCTTTCCAAAAAGATGCGATCGAATTTTAATAAGCGATAAGGATATGTTTAAAACACACCCAAGAGAAGTGTATATCATGATGATTCTGTGTGACACTGAATTAAGAACCTCTGTTCTACTAAAGAAAGGGCAGACCGCCGCAGCAGGGAAAAAAGTGGGACTTCCTAGATTTTCCTGTGGGACTTCCAAATTTGAGGGGTATGAAGTCTGGGACTTTCTGAGTCTGGAAGTTAATGGAAGTCCTGTCACTATTTCCTAAGCCCCAGAAGCTTTTGGATCCTTACCAGACACTCAGTGGTCAAGGTTAACTATGTTGAAAAATAAAGTTGTCCAGACAATGTCCTTAAATATTTTCATATTTAGCCGAAAACTCCAAGTTTTCTAGGTCAAACTCCTATTTTTCAATTTTAACTCCAACTTTTCTCAGAGATGGATTCTTAAACTCCTGCTTTCAAAATCCTAGTAAGAACTCTGACTACAAAATGTTTTAAGAGAAAAAATACTGTACCTCTGATTTTGCAAGACGCAATGCCCATACACCTCTTTTCAGAACACAGCTAATTACTCCTTTAGACAAGGTTTTGTTTGATAAATCTATTCTCTTCCATAATGAATCATCTTGCCTGTACAAAACACAAACATTTTAAATTATGAAATACCACATCTTATCTTTTACATATAAAGGTGGAGATATTGTCAGAATTATTGACCTGAATTTCCCATGATAGGCCAGAATGTTTTTATAACAAAACTGTGCATCTACATGTACTCTGTACATGTAAATCAAAGAGCTGCCACGCCTTGCATGAAACCCGACTAATGGCATGTGCTGAAACATGAAATAGAAAGCAATGCTTACAGGACACCTTCTGCCAATGAAACACTTTATGTAACTTGTGTCGACTCTGAACTAAAAAGTGAGTTCCTATTTCAAAATAAACCTGAATTTAGTGAATGTTAGTTACCACATGGATTTTATTCAAATCAGGTGAAAAAGATACCAAGTTACTGCACAGGCAAATCATAAATTTGTTGTATAGATGGACATTTACATTTAATATTCTTTAGAATACATCCATTGTGCAATATAGACAAGACAGCAAGGGCCCAGTTGTTCAAAGCATTAAGTATGATATCTAATTTGCAGGTATTTTTGCTGAAAAAATGTGAGTAGTTTTTGCAAAAGCTACTCACATTTTTTCAGCAAAAATATTAGCATATATGCCGTATTTAATGACAAAAGTTTTAACAATACGTTAACTAACATCCAGTGATATTTTTACAAATTTGAAAATGCGAGTCCCAGGACTCGCTAGTCTCAACTTTTATGAGTCCTGATCAGATTTATGAGTCCCACTTGGAGACTCTCAGAAATCATGCTGTGCGGTTAGTGAGAATCGCTGTACTGGATTTAAATATGTTCTGTCTACTCAAATTCAATGGTGATAAAATGTAATAAAATTAAACAACTAGTTCTAATGTTTTATATCTTTGTATTACCAAATCCTAGACCTTGACTAGCTGAACACAAGACTAGCACATGGCTTCTAGACTAGAGAACACGCAAAAAAAATACTTAATGGAAATAAGTTCAGTTTGAACTATTCTTTCCAGACTAGAACTTTAAAGTCTGACACCACTGGCACTCACTGAATGTGCTCAAAGTAAGAATGAAAAGTTCAGGAATACCACAATAAAGGCCTCAGTAGAAGAAGTCTGGCACAGGTTTAAAAAAAAACTGTTAATACTGATAAGACTCAGCACAGATAGAAAAATGTATGAAGTCAGCCTCAAACTCAGTGGATAGGCTTAAAAGTTTTACTTCAGTTTTTTTTTTCAGTTCATACATTCTTCTATCTTTGGACTTCTTCCACTTCAGCACTGACTTTTTTTTACCCAGACCTGACCAGAATCTGTCGAGCATGACTTTTCAGCAGCCTCCAAGTCCAACTGGGAATTATCTTGGGCCTGGGAATCCTGGGTCTCTGAAACGGGTTCCCTTGCGCGATCCTTGTAAAGGAGTGTAAACAGAGTTGGCTGAGTCTTATCAGTATTAATAGTTTTTTTTTTTTTGTTTTTTTTTTTTTTTTTTTTCTTGGGTAGCATCACTGATTAAGCCTTAAACAATTTAAAATCGGCTTTAAACTGACTCAAGTTACGGCTACTAAACGAGAAACGTCTACTTTCGTTTTCAACACGTGCGACGCTCTTTTCGTAACCCTGTCGCTGACTGGTTGAAAAACGTCCAATCAAAATCCATTTGACTCTCAGTGCGACTGGCACTCAGTAGTCAATATTTTCGCGAAAAGTCTCGAAGCCGAAGCAGGGTACCAGTAAGCCGGTGTTATAGTAAACAATTCAGGTGCGGTGAAATCCCGTGATAAAAGACGGAACAGGAGTATTTTTTTGGAAACGGGACTCGCTAACCGGAAAAAACATGCGTCCGGGGGTCTCACATCTTTTAAAACTTTGCGTCCTCGGCGAATTTTATGCGAGATTCTCGCAGGACGCGCAGGTAAATGAAACACTGACATCGTTAGTTTTGAACAACTGGGCCCAGAAAATTAGGCCTTCAATGTGAAACGGGTATTAGTTCATCTGTTCAAGTAATACCTATGAGTCGGTAAATATACACTTATAATAAATATCATAATCCCAGAGATAAAACATGACAGATCAGTTTGGTTGGTCTATAACTCTAAAGTGAGACGTGTTAACGTGACTTTTGAAGTGGATCTGCGTTTTAGTTACCATTAAGCCACAATAAGAATTTTATTAGAATCAAATGAAAGGCCCAGCAAGCAACTAGGATCCAGAACAAAATTTGGTTTGATCAGAGTCTGCACTGTTTGCTAACATTTCAGGCAGTGAAACAGACCTGTTCATGTCCAAAGAGTTTTCTCACATGGCATTTCAGATAAATTAACTATCACTCCTTAGCTGTCTGTTTTATTTCACCATCAGCATAGTAAAAGATACAGCTGCTGAGAATAGCACAGTATGGTAAATATGTAATTTGAACAAATTCATTTTACAAACTGTTGATGTGTTCTAAAAACTATTTGATGAGTGGCAACAGTATAGACCTTGATGAATAGCCATGTTCTGTGGCACGTGATACGAGTTCACACCTTTTTCTCAGGCCTGCAGATCCCAATATATGGGGTTAATATGGTGTAACTCTGTAGGGAAAGAAAAACTTACACCAATCTGCTCCACCGCTTACACACACGAGCACATTTTGCAAGGACAAATCTAGGAAGCCAGTGAAAGACACACAGAACCATTTCATCAGATAAGGTACTAAAACAGTCTGAAAGAAATTTCAGCACATGTATCAAAGTAAAAGCAAACCACATATACTAGATACATCGCATAAATTTTTACAAGGAAGACAACCTCTGTAACTTCCTATTGGCTTTCCTTCACATAAATCCACTTCTGAAAAGGGGTCTACTTTAAAAGGACAGAATTTGGGGAGCAAAGATACCCAAATTCTTTCCTTTAAAGCAGACCCCTTTTCAGAAGGGAGGCTAAACAATTCAGACAGTTGTCTCCCCAGAAAGTGTGCATTTCTCTTAAATACGAAGAAATGTTTTGAGAAATGAGGTTATAAATGAATTCTTTTCTAATTCAAGAAACATCTGCTCTAGATAACAATATATGAGCTATGCAAAAAATGTATGATTAAATATATGCAATAAGCAAAGTGTCTACATCTGTGCCATCTGATCAGTCTTAACTGTGCACTCTGCTTTGGAAAGCCAAGGATCCATGGTTTCTTCATAGACAACTGTTCAGACTGTACTGGTGTGCAAGTTGATCTCAAACCTTCACTCAACAAACAAACTAAAGCTTAACTTTCTCACATCATATAGTAAATATATTTTTGTGATGAATTTCCAATAAACATGATAAAGGATGTCTGGAAGTTATATTCACAGGACTCCTAATCTGGGATGTCAGGATTTCCTGCTGACGAAATCTTGAAACAAAATTATTTTTTAACAAATTAGAGTTTTAAAAATATATCATTTTATAGCAGATTCCAGGTAACCATTGAATATTGCATGTGCCTAAAAGTTCACAAGCCTAAATAAATACAGAAGACTTCCAAAACTGATGGCTGGGCATATGGACTCCCTGTTTTATAATCTTAGTATTGCACAAGACCTTGTAGAAGTTACAATTAGATCTTTTGAGAAACTGTATTTTAAGTCATCATAGTAGTGTAATTATGATAAAAACATTTAAGTAGAACTGATAAAGCAGAACATCAATGGCTTCAACCTGATGGTTCATTTACCACGGCTAACTAGAATTATATGATGGTGTCCCTACAGGTCATTTTACAGTGTATGTAGAAACATATCTCCAGATAAGCGGGGGTATATACACTGATTGTGTTGGGGTTTAACGACACGTCAACCCTTGTGGATCATTTTGTGTTATCTCCCAGAGAAAGGAAGAAGAGAGATAGAAGAGATAGTAGAGGAGATGAAAGAGAGGGACACGGGAGAAATAGCGAGGAAAATGAATGAAAGTGAAAAAACAGAAGAAATAAAAACATTCCCCCTCTACCCCTACCTGCTGCAAGGGTAGCAGGCATTGCCCAACTGTAAGCCAATATCAGTTGGGCGCACTGGTGACTCAAGATACACGACACTTTTGCCTCACCCAACCATCCCCTGGGGTGTATATACATAATATTTTTCTTATTACCACAAAAATGTATGTTGTGGTACTCATTAGCAGTGCCTCACCAAGGTGCTTGTAATGAGTACCCACAACATGTTTTTGTGGAGACTGAGAAAAATATCAGCACTCTTCTGTTGAAAAAAGGTGTCTTATCTGGAGTTATACAGAAGCAGACCCAGGATGGCTAGAAATATTTTTTATGGTCCCAAAGCACATATAAGTACATGTATTTCCCATCTAAGTGAAATCAACACTTCTGCATATAATCGCTATAACTACTATTACAACTTTGCATTTGCTTTAACCCTAATGTCTCATTTACAGGGCTCGAGAAAATGCCCTTCTTCAGCCCCAGATCCATTTTTAAAGAGCTGGACCGATTTTCACTTCAGAAGGACATAAAAAATCGGTCCATAATAATTCATGTTTTCGAATATTTGAACTTTAGAATTTACACCTTATCTGGAGCTATGAAAACAAACAAACCTTTTTGTCAACACATAACATTAACCGTGTACTGGAAATCGCCTTGAGCGATCTGCTTATTACCACAATGCTGCTTGATCCGCATGCCAAAAAATAATAACTGCCCATTTGACTGAGGTGTGAATAAATCAATATCGACTGTTACCGTATTACCCAAAGTACTGGGACACCTTAACAACTTACCTTACTGACCCTAAAATTTGAACGAGTCCAGTTTACTACATCTTTCATATTGCTGGATTAGTGGTAGACAGTGCATATGTGGATCAGAAGCTACACATTTTGTGGCATCTGATCTGGGTCTAAACTGTTGCCCAGGCCTGTCTGTCTCAAGACTTGGGGTTATTACAGTAAGTATAAAAGGGACAGAGCAGCAATGAAAGATGTTATTTTTTGCTGTTTTTAATAAATATTTCAGCAAATTTGAAGGAGAGGGACGTGAAAAATAAAATTCAAAATGCATATTTTCTTTTCTGGAGGGCAAAAATCACAGAGTAAACATAAAAATAAAAAACTCTGGCCTATATGCCTGTGTCCCTACAGGTCATTTTAAGAAAAAAAAAAAATAAAAAAAATGAACCCCCCCCACCACGCACCCACCCCCGGAAGCTGGGATGGCTAATCACATAACATTGTTCATCTAAGTGAAAGAAACACTACTGCATATAACTGCCATAAAATCTGAATGCAGAACTTCAACAACAGTTAAGGCATGGAGATGTTTGTATCTTTGCATTTGTGGTCCCTTAATAACCCCTATATCAGTTTGGAATTAACTTAGAATATCATTGTCAAATATAATACTGCATGGCTTTATTTGCAATTTACATTTCTCAGATGTTTTTCAATATAATCCACATAAAGGACAAGAAATCTGGTAAAACTGAGATATTGTAAAGGCCATTACCAACATGTTTGTATAATGCTACATGTGACTTCCTTTGAATAATTTAGCTCCAAGCTTTTCATAATCATGCCAAGTGATTGTGTAACAGCTTACTTGACTTCTAGTTAACAGCATAAACACTAAAACCTACCGAAACCTTTTCTATCCTTTTCTTTATGTTGCAATCTGGGTGGTATATCAAGTGATAGATATTTCTTTTGATTCGGTGTTGCCTCTGTGGCCCCTTCTGATGATCTGTCTTTGTCAGAATCTGTATGATCTATCTGGGAATTCAGTAACAATCTTGGTGCCTGAAATACATGTATACAAACATGCAGTTAAGTAGCGTATTTAACTTAACCCATTGTAGACTGAATTAACTCACCCACATTATATACTGGAAGATTCTAATTTTGATTTTAGGTATGTCAGGCTATGTGATTTAGTTATTCTGAGAGAAAAAAATGGTTGAACTATTTGCAAGCAGTGGAGACCCTGATCAGACGCTGCATTCTGCGGCATCTGATCTGGGTCTACACTGTTTGCCAGTTACCATTTTAGGGGTTTCCCAACTAAAATGGGTTTTAAGTATATAAGCACCTATTTTGTCCTTACTTCCTAACCTGATACATGTAATTTGTCCAAAAAATCTGAGCAAATCCATTTCACAGCCTGTTGCTATGTCTAAAATATGACTAGTTGAGTGGCAAACAGTGTAGACACTAATCAGACACTACAACTTTGTCGTAAACACTGTTATTCTGACTCAACAGTAAGCTGCCACTCAAATAATTTCAAGTGGCATAGTTTACCTTGACTAGTTTCTGCTTATCGATTTTAAGCAGAGTCTGACAATCCATTGTCTGGCTGCCAGTTACAAGTTAATTTTTTTGCTGGACAAGTAAAACTTTTTCTAGAAAAGTGTAAACTGGAAAGTTTTTAGGGAAATAGTAAAAAAAAAAAAAAAAAAAAAAAAAAAAAAACAATAAAACACCTAGCCTGAACCCTGCACATGTTACAGGTAAATGTCAGAAGAAAGGAAATAAATTCACCTTGCTCTTTCTACAAGTACATGTACTATTAACAACTCACCCCTGGTACTTTTGGAAGTTGAGAACAGGATCCCTCATCCTGACTACCATCTATAGACCATACAGCAGGTGTTATCTGTTTAGTGGGGAACATGGTGTCCAAGCCAACCTGTGAGATATACTGGACCCCCATGTCTTCAAACAGCTGCTCTGTCTGGTGATTGTGTTCTCTCAATGGCTTGGTTTGGAGATTGTGTTCACCAAGAACTGTTCTTTTTCTAGACAAACCATCAGAGAGAGGACTGTTAGCCTTTCGTTTTCTTTAAAAAGATACATTGACACTCATAAATCCATATAAGATGAGTACCAAGAAAATTATTTGTCTTATATTAATTTTTCTACAAAAACATATGTTGTGTGTACCTGGTACTCAATAAAAAAAGGGCCCTTCTAATGAGAACCCACAACAAATGTTTTTGTGGCAAAATTAAAAAGAAAATCAATAATTTTTGGTTCAGTTTTCCTGTGACAAGATTAGGGTAAGATTATCCAGATACATGTAGCTATTTCCATATTTCTCCAAAAAATATATATGTTGTGGATAGTCATTAGGAGCATCCTGCTGAGGCACTTCTAATGACCACCCACAAGGTTTTCATTAAGAGGCGACCGGAGGCCAAAATGACTGCCTCAAAGACTTTTCTGGCCGCCTAAAATCATTTTTTTTTTTTTTTTTTTTGCATTACAATACCTTATTTACCCTAAGTATTTGAACACCTCAACTCCTCATCATACTTGTTCAACAAGTACAATTTACTACCCATTAATGCGTCTAAAAAATGCTGGATGATTGGCAAACAGTGCAGACCCAGATGAGCAAACAGTGCAGACCCAGACTGACCTATATTTCATGGTCCGATGATTATGCCTAATATCTTGAAGACTATTTGATAGAGAAATGTCATACCTTGGATATTAGTTCCACGTGACACGAAGAGTGACGTCAAAACATATGTATGTCAATGTGACCTATATTTCATGGACCAGTGATTATGCTTTACAACTTGAAGACTTTGATAGAGAAATGTCATACCTTAGATATTAGTTCCATGTGACTGAAAGAGTAACGTCTACATGTATATGTAGATCAATGTGACCCATATTTCATGGTCCATTGATTATGCCTTATATCTAGGTGGTTAAATGATGGAGAAATGTTATACCTGGATATTAGTTCCATGTGACACAAAGAGTGATCTCAAAATATAATTAGGTCAGTGTGACCTATATTTCATGGTCCAGTGATTATGCCTCATGTCTCGAAAATAATATCAGTTGCACTTGGTAATGTATACTGATTCTCCCTATCATCAGGTTAGTGCCTTCATTTACGTTTGTTGCCACCTAGTTATGGTTACTAAGACCGTCGTTAAACCGAATAACCAAGAGGATTCGAATGTCCGTAAAACTAAAAGGCATAGCGATATTTTAAAGAATGCGCAGAACTAGCCTACATGGCTGTAATTGTGCCTATAAGTTTTGTATAATTGTAATTGTTATGTACTATGTATTGTATAGTACATTCAATCACCATCCTATCTAGTAGTAATGGAATTCATTACCAGTATCTTAATGCAACAAAGATATTGGTAATGAATTCCATTACTTGTTTAATTGTGAGGTTTTTAATGAAGAAAGAAGTGTACCAAGCCATTTTTCTACAAACGACCAAATATTCTCAAATTTCATTGATGTGAAACCTTACTCGTCATGAAATTATCCAAGTTCATTGACATAATTATAAATTATGAAAAAATTTGTTTAACTGACAGTGGAATGAGTTAGTCTTACCATTGAATGGCACTTCAGCAAAGTATACAAGTTCTGTTTCTGGTAGAAACAGTGGACCAAATATTACCACTTATGACTGAAAAATGTATGTGAATTCTAATTTAATTCTAAGGATCAGTTTATCCCCTGTAAGATTATCACTTCAATTTTTTGTTCACTCAATCATAGAGGTAAATATGATCACGTTTACTTGATATGTGTCCATCAAATGTGCAGCACTGTAGTGGCGTCTTTCCAGTTTTGCTGCGATGCTGTAGTAGCATCTTTCCGGTATATCTGCGATGTTGTGATGTCGCAGTGGTGCCATTGCTGTGGCGCTGTGTGTTTGCTGGGAAGCACTTACATGATAAAATTGAATTAGAATTGTAGGAGGTAAGTTTTGACATCATAAAACATTTGTAATGCTGAATTATTTTTTCTCTTATGCCACCATTGGTGGCCTGAGAATTTTGTTCCATGAATAAAGTTTGTTCTGTTCTAGTACTGCAGCACCCACACGAGGATCGTGCATGATGATTGCTGATTGCAGGTCATAAATGGTGTTACTGAAATCAGGTTAAAAAACTTTAGTACTGAAACAGCACACCAAATTATCTTATTAAATAGCCAAAATGTTAATTATTAAGATGATAAACAGACAAAATCTTTTACCTAGAAGAGAAATAAAACATGTTCCATGGAAAACAACATGAACAAAATGGGACAAAAACTTTTTGAGTGCGTATGTTACCATGTATTGCCACAGACGAAATAATTCTAACAAAAGGCACTTAGTAATTATACATTATATAGAAAGCACAATAACCTAGATTTTCGTCCAGTTTCATTTTCTTTCTGCTCATTATTTTCCGTTTTTCTGTGAGCCCGCTGTTTTGGCATTTTTTAACAATATCTCCAGCCCGCCCAGTGAGAGAGCCCAGAAACAAACCGAAACGGCCATAAAATGAATATAAATATAGGTATAACTAAAGTGCGAAATAAACATTGCCGTTACAAAACAAAAATGTTTATACAAAAAAAAAAAAAAAAAAAGAATACTTGTTTTAGCAACAAATTATAATTAATCTTTGGTTTATATTAGATTTTCCTCGGAATCTGGTAAAATTATAAAAAAAATCCTAGCAAATTCTAATATTTCCAAGGGTGCTGTGATGCAATATACAATGTACAATTTTAAAATAATACATTTATATGTTTTCACCTTAAAAAGTCAATGTGACTCGTTGGGATGTAACTAACCCTCATTGCCTGAATACAAATCTTCAGCCAAAAGTACTACAGTGTATTAGGGCAGATATTTAATTACTAGTTTACCCAGCGGGCACATGACGTTTAACTGACGTAGTATTTTTGTTGTATTTTGGTGACCACGTCGCACAACAAGATTACGACGTCTACCTGACGTCCCTCGCACACGTCTTACTTGTTGGGGTGGAATACAAAGGTGACACTGACAGTATTTTTATCATTAACGTTTACATGCCCACAAATGAAAGTGAATCTCTGACTGAATATGAAAGACACTTAGATATCTTGTTCACAATGTTGGAAAAGTACCGAAGAATGGGTCCGGTCATAATCTGTGGCGATATGAATGGTACCTTGCTGGAAACCAGGAATAACAAGCATGATAAATGCCTCAAGACTTTTGTAAATGAACAGAATTTAATCAACAACATGAGCAGCAGTGGTACCACTTTTATCAGCCATAGTGGCAAGGGGTATTCTCAAATTGACTATATATTATGCACATCCCCAGATGTCCTACAATCAGTTGTCATTGAGGAAAAACATTTTCTTAACCAGTCAGCTCATATCACAGTTAGTATAACTCTCTCCATGAGACGACATGACTCAAAGAAATCACAGTCTCTGAAAAAAGGTAAAACGTTGATAAAACCAAACTGGGAAAAGTGAATAAACGTAACTTTCAACAAATATTAAAAGCAGAAATTGAAGGTATTAATTAAGGGTGATCCTGAGTGCCTAATGAAACAATTGCTCAAGTGACTGAATGCTTGAAACAAACAACATTAAAGATAGTCCCGCACAGAACAATTCGTCTTCAGGGCCCGCGTTTTAAGGCTTCTCCCACTGTAAGGAATTTACTGAAAAAGTGCAAGAGTGCTCATGTAGAATGGAAGAAACAGGATTCACAAAGCGCTGAAGCAGATGTGTTCTGGGTGCGAAAAAACACCAAAAAAAAAAAAAAAAAAAAAAAAAAAAAAAAAAAGAACTAAGGCAGCAGATACGTAGAGAAAACTACATACATAAAAGAAACTTTTACTCAAACTTAATGGCTAATCCAGACCAAAAAAACAACAACAAACATTTCATAGATTGATTAGGATGAATAAAACAAGTCGCAATTCAACAAACTGCTTCATAGTCAATGGAATGGACATTACAGACTGTGTCCCTGAAGGACTACTTTGAAGATTTAGCAACGCCAAAAGCACATAACCATTTCGACGACGAATATCTAGAAAACTCAAAATTTTGTGTGTCACTTATAAGAAAACTGAAAGTCACAAACCAAACTAAACTCTTTACAAGTGCAGAAATTGTCTCGTGTGTAAAACAGTTGAATTCGGGCAAATCTCCAGACGAATTTGGGTTAAGTGCAGAACAGCTGAAGGCAGCCGGTGACACAATAGTCCCAGCTCTGAGAGACATTTTCAATGAGATACTGAAAACAGGAATTATACCTGAATGTTTCAAAGGAGGTGTCCTTACGCCTGTTCCTAAAAGTGGAAAGGATGCAAAACTGATGGACAATTATCGCGGCATAACCGTAACCTCCATCATCGGCAAACTATTTGAAAAACTGTTACTGTTAAGACTGCTTGAAAATATCAATGTGAATCAATCAGACTGTCAGTTTGGCTTTACGAAAAATTTAAACCCACTTATGAGTTCAGTCATCTGTTCCGAAGCAATAGTAGAATCAAAGGCTCGTGGACAACCCCTGTATCTAGTTACCATCGATACGCAGAAGGCGTTCGATGTGGGGAATCATGTGATCCTGAAGAAGAACGTCTTTGAGAAAGGTGTGGCAACTGATCTATGGAACATTGTAGATCACCTCTACTCAGACATGTCATCTAAAGTTAAATGGCAATGTGAACTCAGCAGCAGTTTCCCCATACTTCAAGGAGTCCGTCAAGTGGGGATATTGTCAACCCACTTCTACAAGCTCTACGTGGACCCATTGTTACATGACCTGAAGCAGCAGTCCCTGTGCGCTGACATAGGCACTACATATGTGGGGGCACTGGCTGTGGCTGATGACTTCCTCTTCCTATCCAACTCGGCGGACGAACTACAGATCATGCTGAACCTTAAACACATGTACTCAGGAGAACGTAGGTACAGGGTACAGCCGACCAAACCAGTATTAATTCCAAGAATAACGACAGCAGCAGCTAGCCGTAAAGCAGATCAAAATTGCGTCTTCTATGTTGGAGAATCAGAAATCAGTACAAGCAACTCTACGGAGCACTCAGGATTAGTGAGATCGCAAAAGATGAAACATACAAAAGAAACTCAGTTTGGCCAGAAGGACATTATACTCGTTAATAAAAACTGGTGTACATGGCTGCAATGGGCTAAACCCAAAAACTTCCTACAAAATATATCAAGTATATGTACTGCCCAGGCTACTATACGGTCTTGAAGCTCTTGAAATTAACAAAACTCAAATGAAACAACTTACCTCATTTCATCTGGATACATTACGTAATATTCAATACCTACCCAAGCGAACAGCTACAGCAATCGTGTACCTTCTTCTGGGGGCTCTGCCACTAGGCAGCTGGAGAAACGACAAATTAACCTACTGTACTCGGTAGCGAGATGTGACAACTCTACACTACAAGAGTTAAGGAAAAGGCAGGAAGTTGTTCAAGACCCGGACAGCTTCTTCACCAGAGTATAAACTACAAAGCCCGGATGAAATGAACAAGGTTTTCAAAGAAAGATGCAGATACATAGTCAAGGATGCAGTAAGAAAAGTCTGGGGTCAACAGTTACGCGAGAGTGCCGGGGATAAGTCCACGTTGGAGAGATGCTACCTACCAAGTCTTCAGATCGGGAGCATGCATCCTGTTTGGGACTGTCCAGTCTAAAAGACTGGATGTAATGCGGGCTGCAGTGAAAGGGCGTATCCTGACGGGGACATATCTACTCCAGTCTCACAAGATGAAGTACAACATCGACAGTGTTAAAGAGGCAATGTGTCCACTTTGTTGTCTAGAAGATAGTGATTAATTTGATTTTTATGTTTTCGCTTTGATGCATTGACTGAGTTGGGAGCCTTTATGCAAACCGAATTTTTATGTATTTCTGTATTAAGAGTAGCATTGGGACCCAGGGTGAAGTTAGCTAGCTGTAAAAGTGCTTTAACCCCGCCCCCCCCCCCCCCCCCCCCCGGTGGTTTGCTCTAACGACCGTTCTAAGGCGGTGGTCCCGGTGTTAGTCTTACTCTTTGTTGCTTTGTGGTTTTTTCTACGAGGCGATTTGTTGTATGTCTTTCGTGTGTCATTTTGTTCTTGTGTTTTTCAGTCCTTTTAGTATTGCGATTACCTCGCTTGGGGAAGAGAGAGCTAATCTTAGTGCTTTTCGTACGTTTGTTCGGTTTGTGCTTGTTTAGATTTGTCGGTTTCCTCTTCCTCTTTGGGTCTGGGATGGGCTGCGGTTTGTGATTGTGGCACTCCCTGGACTTTTCTCTTACCTTTTTTTGAAGATCATTGATGAACGTGTGTTATTTTACTCTAATAACCTTGATCTTCTCCCCTCCTGAGCCTAAATTATCTTTTCGATATTTGAAACAAGGTATCCAAGAATTTCATAAGAAGTATGTTTTTGCTCCAGCTGATAAAGCTGCTAATAATGTTGTTGTTGTGTGACGACTTTATTATATCAACACTCTAAAACAAGAACTTGGTAGTATCAAAACATATAAACGGATTTCTACTGACGGGAGATCTATTGCCAATACCCATTCTATCGATATTACTGCTAAGTTTGCAGTGAGTATTAAAGAAAAGCAAGACAGACTTCCTACGTTATATTGGTTACCGAAACTTCATAAACGACCTTATAAAGCACGTTTCATTGCTAATTCTAGTTCTTGTACGACTACTGTTTTGTCCAAACTGCTAACTTCATGCCTTACTGCTGTTAAAAAACACTGGATTAGATACTATGATACTGTTTACGAAAGGTACGGAATTAACTATTTTTGGTCAATTAAAAATTCTAATGATGTTCTCAATAAATTTAAATCTAAAAACTTTCAGGCTTCTAAATTGTCTACATATGATTTTTCTACACTGTATACTACGTTACCTCATCATCTTATAAAAGATATACTTATTGATTTAATTAACCGAACGTTTATTCGGGAGAATGCCCAATTTGGCTTGCAACGAAGAAATGCTTTTTTTTTTCACTTCTGATGTATATAATAATCACAATTTATGGTCCTGTCAAAAAGTCTGTGATGCCCTTGTTTATCTTTCGGATAATATTTTTATTAGATTTGGAACTAAACTTTATAGACAAACTATTGGTATTCCGATGGGAACTAATTGTTGCAGATTTGTTTCTTTTTTGTTATGAGAGAGATTGCATAAAGTCTCTCTCACGTGAAAATCAGGCTGACATTATTGAGGCTTTCAATTCAACTTCAAGATACCTTGACGATTTATTAAATATTGACAATATTTACTTTGACCAAATGGTGGACCGGATATACCCTACAGAACTCCAATTAAATAGAGCAAATTCTTCCGATACCGAGACATCTTTTTTGGATTTGAATCTATGTATATCTAATGGTACAGTTTCCACCAAAATTTATGATAAACGGGACGATTTTGATTTTGATATAGTCAATTTCCCTTTTCTGGATGGCGATGTCCCCCGGCGTACCTCATATGGGGTATACATATCTCAACTTATAAGATTCGCCAGAGCTTCTTCAAATCTTAATGACTTTAACTACCATAATAAAGCCCTTACTGCCAAACTTCTTAGGCAGGGCTATCATTATTTTAAACTTCGTAAGGCGTTTTCGAAATTTTATCGCAGACACAGTGCCTTGTTAGAAAACTATAGCGTCAGTCTGAAAACACTTCTGCAACAAGGTATAACAGAACCTGAATTTTACGGTGACTTAGTGTACAAATTTAGAAAAATTGTAGGTAAATCTAACTTTTCGGAGCAATTCAGAAAACTTATTGACCGTTATAAAAGAATTGGCTATAGCCTGGATATTATGCGGCAGACTGCATGCCTAGTTGTCAACCCAATCATTGTTGATGGCTATGCTTCACTCTTTAATTGCACGACGGCGGTTCGGGCCTCAGACTCAATGACCAGTGGGTTGGGGCTTGACGATATGTCTTTGGTTTGGCCCACCGTGGTTCAACTATTGGTTTTCATTTACTCTGGCATACAGTAGAATTAGCGATGAGTACTCATCTTTGTTTATTATAGTGATTAATTTGATTTTTATGTTTTCGTTTTGATGCATTGACTGAGTTGGGAGCCTTTATGCAAACCGAATTTTTATGTATTTCTGTATTAAGAGTAGCATCGGGACCCAGGGTGAAGCTAGCTAGCTGTAAAAGTGCTTTAAACACCCCCCCCCCCCCCCCGGTGGTTTGCTCTACCGACCGTTCTAAGGCGGTGGTCCCGGTGTAAGTCTTACTCTTTGTTGCTTTGTGGTTTATTCTACGAGGCGATTTGTTGTATGTCTTTCCGTGTGTCATTTTGTTCTTGTGTCTATTTAGTACTTTTAGTATTGCGATTACCTCGCTTGGGGAAGAGAGAGCTAATCTTAGTGCTTTTCGTACGTTTGTTCGGTTTGTGCTTGTTTAGATTTATCGGTTTCCTCTTCCTCTTTGGGTCTGGGATGGGCTGCGGTTTGTGATTGTGGCACTCCCTGGACTTTTCTCTTACCTTTTTTGCTCTACCGACCGTTCTAAGGCGGTGGTCCCGGTGTTAGTCTTACTCTTTGTTGCTTTGTGGTTTATTCTACGTGGCGATTTGTTGTATGTCTTTCCGTGTGTCATTTTGTTCTTGTGTTTTTCAGTCCTTTTAGTATTGCGATTACCTCACTTGGGGAAGAGAGAGCTTATCTTAGTGCTTTTCGTACGTTTGTTCGGTTTGTGCTTGTTTAGATTTGTCGGTTTCCTCTTCCTCTTGGTGTCTTGGAAGGGCTGCGGTTTGTGATTGTGGCACTCCCTGGACTTTTCTCTTACCTTTTTTGCTCTAACTGACCCTGGAAATTCAAACAGATGTCTTCCAGTTGATCCATGCTCCCCACCTCTGCTGTTATTTCATAAATGCAGATTCTTTCATCGCCACCTTCACATCTAATAATATAGGTATCAGGTCAAAACGACCCCAAGTCAAAACGGCCCCAAATTGGTCAAAACGGCCCCAACTGCAGTTGCAAATTGGTCAAAACGGCCCCAAAAATGGCCTCAAATTCGACTTAGGATTTAAGTAAAAAGTAATGTATGTAAATGCATTTTTCAGCGTTAATCAATTTCAACTGAATAAATCTTGTCTACATTAACTTTTTTTGTAGGGAAAATAGTCGAATACGGGGTCATTTTTGGACGCTGATCCTTTATGACGCGGATTGATTCATAATAGCTGTTAAGGCAAATAAAAAAATGCACAATTCACATTTTATTATTCACTATTCAAATTGCAGTAACATAAATAACGTAAGTAATATAAATAACAAGATTCCGTTTTTGTTTAACACTATAGAGTTGCAGTATGCGAGTATTCCAGTATCCAGACTTGATTATGAGATATGATGGCTAAGCAAATGTCACTAATTAAAAATATAGATATTGGTTATTTCGCGTTAAAAAGCAAAGAAAGCTTGGTAATAACAAGGAAGTTTGAAAATATCTTCAATTCGGTCCCGTTTCACACCTGTATTTATTGTTATAGACTAGTACAGTCCTGGGTATGACATAAAACTGTATCCATCTGTGACACTCAATATGAGTGTGGGAATGTGAGGCTGCCCTCTATCACAGTTGCCTCCCCACCTTCAGGGTTACGAGGCTGCCACAACCTGGGTGGCAGAGCTAGGCAGCAATCATTTACAGACCGATGGCTTGGTGTTCTAGCTATTGTGATTTGGCGGACGATACTTTCTTTATAAGGACAACGGCATAGCACACTGCCCGAGTGTGGGAAGGGCGTGCATGCTCAGATGCCATAAAAGAACTGAGTTGGGATGTCAGCTAGGACAGGCGATCCCGTAAAAAACAGTTGTTCCAAAATTTTACATAGCAAGCAGAAGAAAAGGTACACGGTTAGGCGGTGCCAACAGACCGCAACGTTCTGTTGGTAACGTCTCCGGCTTGGCCTCCTGTCAGGTGTGGGAGGCAGGGTCGGGCCATTGTGGCGTATCAAGCAAGCACCTGAGGAAATTCAGGGTGGGAACACTCAATGTGAACACCCTGAGAAGAAAAGTTTGCGAGGTAGTGGAAACACTATCCCGCAGGAAAGTGGGTCTGCTGCATTCAGGAGACCAGATACCGTGGTGGCAACTGTCGCACAATCAAGGGCAAGGACACCAGGTACAAGCTCTACTGGTCAGGAAATGACAATGGCACTGCTGGTGTATGTGTGTTTGTCGCAGAAGAGAGGATAGAGAAAGTTTTTGAGGTTCAGAGAGTCTCCGACAGAATCATTTTAGTGAAACTCATAGACGGCCAAAGTGTGGTTACCCCTTTTTGTCTGTGTATGTCCCATAGAGTTCAGGCGAGTTTCCATGGGCCGTCTGTTCCACTGGAGTGGGCAGCAACAGCATCTTCTGCAATGGCTGCAAGCACTGGGTGCACAAGAAATGCAGTGGGCTCAAGCCCTTGAAAAAAAGACCCTGACCACAGATGTACACGGTGCCAGGGAACTGCATGCCCCTTGGATGGCAGACCACAGGAGGTCCAGGTTGGACCTGACAAGCTTGAGGTGGTAGCTTCCTTTTGCTACCTAGGAGACATGCTCTCAGCAGCAGGTGGCTGTGAACTTTCAACCACAACACGTGTGAAAACCGCCTGGAAGAAGTTCAAGGATCTGCTACCAGTTCTTTCTTCACATCACCTCTCTTTCAAAACACGTGGCCGTGTGTACAGCTCTTGTGTGCGGAGCGCTATGCTCCATGCCAGTGAGACTTAGACATTGACAAAGCCAAACCTCCAGCGTCTGCAGCGAAATGACAGGGCAATGATCAGACAGATCTGCAATGTCAGGCCCCAAGAAATTGTCACCACCAGATCCAATGAGCTACTTGTGCGACTTGGCATTGAGGATCTGGACCGCATTCTGAAGGAGAAAACGATGGTATGGACATGTGGAACGCTCCATTAGTGCAGTCAAGACAGCCTTTGACATACAGGTTGATGGAAAGCGTGGGCCTGGGAGGCCCAAGATGACATGGAAGCAGCTGACAGGGAGGGATTGCAGAGAGTGGAAGCTCTCGGATATCAACCCTCATGATAGACGTACCTGGAGATCTGGTATGAGATCTGCCATGCGTGCAGCAAGCCAGCTGTCTGGAAGGGGGCCCACTGATGTGGATGTTGCCCTTGCATGTTAATCCAAAGTCCGATTATGATATGATTTGATATGAGTATATAATAATAATCAAATGGTATTTATTTGCAATTAACTTTTTGTTTATAACAAAAGAAAACAAAACATAAACTCTGTTTTCAGTATCATTTATTTTATTACATTTCATTGCTTACATAACATAATGAATTACGGACAACTCGGCCCAAAGACAAGTCGGCCCAAGACAACTCGGCCCAGAAAAAAGTCGGCCCAAGACAACTCGGCCCGTCGTCCCAATTTCAGAAGACAACTCGGCCCAAATCGCCCCAACTTTTGAAGACCTCTCGGCTCATGAAAATCAGACGCCTCTTAATGTATTAAAAATGATTGGATGATGGTACTTTTATTGCTTTGTACCTGATGAAGAAAAAGCATATGCAGATGTCTTAGATCAGATCGCTTAAGTACATATTCTAACTTAAATGACATCTGATCTATCTATCTAATTTTTTGTATTCAGTCATGAAAAAAAAAGTGAAAAAAAAATCGGACTTTAAAAAAAAAAAAAAAAAAAAACAAAGAAAAATTATTAGAGACTTTCATGAACGGTGGTAATCAGCGGCTGATCACCTTTTAATCAGCGGTTAATCTCCTTTAATCATTTAATTCAAACTTAAACTATTCCAGTGTTTGATTTAATTACATGTTAAGCTAACTGATCAATTAACGACAAGCACTGAAATTTAATAAGAGTGAATTCGCAACAAAAGTGTTAATTGTCATCCTTTAACCGACAAATGTTAATTATTAGTAAGTTTGAGCAATAACAAATTGCCAACTTTTGTTTAAATTATTTCTTTTATTTGCCGACATGATCTGTATAAAAACAAGACCAAATGACCCGAAGTTTCTAATCTAGTTTTGGCATCTATTGCGTACAGTACGTACAAACAGTGTCTTAAACTCGAATATTAACAGTTATTATACCTGTTTTTTTGCGTTGCGTGTAGTAAGATCGTTCGTGGTGGTCATCATGCCGTTTTCTGTGATCTATGCGAGGCTTGGCAGCATCTGAGGTGTAATTCTGGTAAATATTTTACTTATCACTCTAATATTTTGTATTAAAGGTAGTTCTCATTTTTATCTTAAAGTACAGACAGATTTCTAAGATGTATACTCTTATCAGATAACCTCACATAAAAATAAGTCAGGGTCCGAAAATTGGGATATTTTGGAAAAAGTATTGGGTAAACAGCATGGAAATTCATATATTTTTTGCGTTTATATAATATATTTTATGCAAGAATGTAAATTTATATCTTCTCCATTTGACGGACATAATTTCCACTGATCATTACGAAAACACGCCTGTTCAAATATATTGAACACTTTGTCACAAAACCAAAAAAGAAAATTATCAGAAAAAAAATCTGATATTTTTTTTTCATATTTCTGCTCAAAACATATATTGTGGGTACTTGGTAGAATCGCCTCAACGAGGCAGATTTAACAAGTACCTACGATCTATGATTGAGCATAAATAAGAAACATAATGTATACCCTTGTTAACCTCAGTCTTACTATATAAAAGTGGGGTTTAAGGGAGGTATTATTATTTATGCGTGTTTTCTTGTTGTTATTCTTAATAAATCGAATTATAGCAGAGCATCAGAGGGACGCTTCTTTCTATATAAATAACTTACAATATGCACAAAACATATTTATTTTTGAAAAAAAAAATGTAAGCAAGCATTCAAGCTTACAACGCTTAAAATGGTACTACTCATACAACATGATACAGGTGTAATATCATTTCTCACATACCCTGGCAAATGCTCCTAAATCCCATACACCAGTCTCCGACAAAATGGCATAGGCAAACGTTGCAGATCCGACTCCAACATGAGCCGCCCGTCCGTTACATGACATCGCATAAAGCGACTGTTCTTATTTCAAAAATTACACCTTGGAATATATCATTTCAGGCATGTCACGCGGAGAGCAGTTATAACTTGCAACTATCAAAAGCTTATATTATCCTGCGCATTCGCGCAATCTGATCTTATTCTTCGATATCCGTTCGAGGCTTCTGTTGGTTTTAGAAAGTACGATGACATTTGCTGACTGTATAGGCGAACGGTTTTTTGTTTTTGTTTTTATTCTAACGCATTGCCAACATGATAAAATGTTTCAGGAATAACCAAAGAAGAATATCTTGCGGCGACCCGAGGGAAGAAATACCTTAGTTTCACCTGTATAACCTGCGCCCACAAAACAGAAGAAGTCGAGATTGAGGTACGTTCACGAATAATCATCTTCAATATTAATGATAACGACATCTCTCTCTCTGTCTCT
Organism: Anodontia alba; assembly: GCA_964016985.1. Taxonomy (NCBI): domain Eukaryota; kingdom Metazoa; phylum Mollusca; class Bivalvia; order Lucinida; family Lucinidae; genus Anodontia; species Anodontia alba. Next base: position 123,004,275 of record OZ024825.1, read on the forward strand.
CTCTCTCTCTCTGTCTCTGTCTCTCTCTCTCTCTCTCATTTGATTTAGAAAAAAGTTTTGAGATGATGACCCATGGAGGGGAATGGATACACAGCGAAAATGGGTAACTGTCAAAAATGTTTTGCCTCAATAGAAATACTCTATAAAAAGGAAAGAATTCGCTCTACAGGAGCAATTGCTTCTTTTAGAGTAGACTCTCTCTCTCTCTCTCTCTCTCTCTCTCTCTCTCTCTCTCTCTCTCTCTCTCTTCGAAGAACATCTATACAAGAAACAAAGCGCCAACAGACGGCATGATAAGAATCTCTGTTTCACACACACACACCAGTAACACTTGAAAACATGCCTATTCAAATATATTGAAAATTTTATTATCAAAAAAATGAAAATTGTCAGATAAAAAATTCTGATATTCTTCATATTTCTGCTCCAAACATTGATTGTGGGCATTCGGCGAGGCGGTTTGAATGCGTACCACAATCTATGTTTTTGAGCAGAAATTATAAAAATAATAATAATAATAAAAACTACATTGTATAAAAAAATGAAAAAAAAAAATCAGATAGAAATTCTGATATTCTTCATATGTGCTCCAAACATAAATTGTGGGTACTCGTTCGAACTGCCTGGGCGAAGCGGATCTAACGCATACACATTCCATGTTTCTGAGCAGAAATTAGAAAAATAATGTATACCCCTATAAACCTTAGTTTTACTATATTACAGTGGGGTTTAAGGGGGTCGAAATTATATACGCATGTTTTCGTCACACACACACACACACACACACACACACACACACACACACACAAAGTTTGTATTCTTTTTTTCCAGGTTGCAGAAGAAGTTATTGAAGCAAGCGTCTTTGATGTGCCTCCTAATCTGGAACTCATTTCTCCAGCCGATGAGAGAGATGAGACTGATGACGAGAGTGGAGCAACCGTCTCTGATGTGCATCCTATCCTGGAACTCATTCCCCCAGTCGATGAGAGAGATGAGACTGATGATGAGGCAAGGCCACCTTTGTTGGAATTTTGGGTGAGTAGACAAACTGGCGCGAAATGGCTAGGAAGAAGTAAATTTATTTTCCGACTTAAGTGTCTCAGAGTAGGCAGAAGGATAATAATTTTGAATAAATACATAAAAGCAACAGATTTTTCTTTCAGTTTAAGATCTAATTTTATTTCACTGATGAAGGCCACTCGCGAAAATAATATACGATCTTACACTGAAAAAAAAAAAAAAAAAAAAAAAAATCAAACATCCTCCATATTTTACCTTTTCAAGTGCATTATCAAATCTTACATATGCAGATATATGGAAATATAGTTTTAATATTAGCATACTTTCATTTCAGGAATAAGGAGGATATTCTAGAAACGTTTCTATTCAAGTTTTTTTTTACACAACACAAGTGTTATGAGTATTTGTAAGATTAACCTTCACGAGGAAATTTTAATGAATATGGCACACTATCCTAAAATTATTCCAACCACGCTTCTATATTTGGAGTTATGCCTTGGAAATAGAAAAAGATGGATGAGAAACAACTCGCAAACGAAATAATTTTCACTGGCAATCATGAAAGCACAAAAACAGTGAAAATGTAACATAGAGGGATATCCACATATTATTATTATTTCTGCACGAAAACATATGTTGTGGCCTCGGCGCTTCTGATGAGTACCCACATCATATGTTTTCGTGCAGAAATAAGAAAAAATATCAGTACTTTTTGGATGAAAACGCGCCTTCTCTGGAGCAATGTTATTTATTTTCAGGGACGAGACTCGGAAATAGAACCAGTGGAGAGAGAAACAATCGGCAACATCTCCAGCTTCATCGCCGTGTCTGTTGCAGAATCTACTTCCAACTTGCCTCTGCACCAGACATCCCCTATCCAACAGATCGAGCTGAATGAAAGTACTGACATCGATGTAGACCACTCTATCGAGGACCTTGTAAGTCAATCTATCTCTCTTCGTCAACTGAAACACAAACTAACATTTTTTTTCTGAAAGGTGACTTTTGACCATCCTGTATCCCGTTGTCCGTCGTCCGTCGTCCGCCCGTGCGTCAACATTTCCATCAAAACCTTTTTATTACTACTTGCTCAGCTTTGAAAAGGGAATAAATAGAGGATACTTACCCTTTCGATGTGAATACCAGAAATACATTCATCAAATGCTCTGAAATATTAGTAATTTCACGAGTGCGAGGCACGAGTGAAATTACGTTTTATTAGAAGAGATGAAATTATTTATGGTATTTAGTTTAAAAGTGATATTTTCCTTTTGCGTCTGCTCAGGTAACGGTGAAGACTACCGGTTTATTCCGAAACGTAATAAGAAAAATATCTATAACAATAAATAAAGAAAAAAACATAAAGATAAAATACGATAACATGCATTTTTTGGTACATGTAATTGTATGTTCATAATGATCCTATTATAGTCTTTACAATGCAACGGTGTTATTTGTTTGTTTTGGTGCGATCTGGAGTTTATTCCTGGTACACAGTGTTTTCAGAAATGCAATTTATTTCAGGCATTGGAAACTTCAGCTTCAGCAGAGACAGCTAGACAGAATGAAACAATCGTGGTACAACCGGCCGTTGATACATCTTCCTTTGATATTATGGACATTACATACGCCCGTCCTAGACAGCTTGCAGAAGAGTAAGTGTAACATATTTATATTTTATGCGTTTCAACGAATTACTGTGATTTTCCTGTGAAATTGCAATCAATAATCCCATTAAAATTTATTTTATTTCACTGTAAAAACGGAATTTTCTTGAGTCTAAAATTTCGCAAAAGGCTCTGATATTATGTGAAGTGCTTAACGTTCCGCACGCGAACCGCTGACAGTCACCTACTGCGCTAACGTATATCTGCATGCGGCGTCAGGCGTATTATCATCTACTTGGGCAATTTCTCAGTGTGCGTATTTTGTTTTGTGTCGATTTAAAATGTACTTGTCCTGATTGTCACTTACTGCGCAGATGTAGCTCTGCATGCGACGTCAGGCGGATTGTCATCTACTTAGGCATTTTTAATGCGTATCCTATTTTATACAGATTTAAAATGTACTTGGTCTGATTGTCCAACATTATGCGCATGAACACACTGAACCAGATCAAATTTACGCGAAATGGCTAGAACAACAACAAAAAATAACTTTCACGTTTAACCTGTTTATGTCGTGTGGACTCTTCTGTCTCTACATTTTGGACTGGTCGATAGCCATGTTTTATGGAAATCTGGGTATTTAGTGTAAAATAATTTTAGATCCTAATCAGAAACGCAATTTGGGCCGAGTTGTCTTCTGAAATTGGGACGACTTGGGCCGAGTTGTCTTGGACCGACTTTTTTTTGGGCCGAGTTGTCCTGGGCCGACTTGTCTTTGGGCCGAGTTGTCCTGAACCCAACATAATACTCACCTGTTTCATTGTTGTTTACAAGTATATACATAATTTTGCCATTACAAGTATTTCCTACTCCTAAACACTAAGTTGTCCGTCTGTTTGTCTATGCATTTAAAAAAAAATGGGACCGTTTTGACTTGGGGCCGTTTTGACCTTCATTCTTGGGATGTGGGGCCGTTTTGACCAATTTATGGGGCCGTTTTGACCAAATGGGGGCCGTTCTGACTTGGGGCCGTTTTGACTTGGGGCCGTTTTGACTGTAATTCATAATATATGGTTACTGCTGCTGTGTAAATCTCTGGCATCCTTTCCGTTTCTTCCGCTCCCTGTTATCAACAATTTTTTTTTTTTTTTTTTTTTTTTTTTTTTTTGCTAGCATATCAGCAATTTTATTTCCAGCGATCTCTGCATGCCCTTGTCCAACTTCCCTTTGTCTTTCAGGTTTTTGATTGTAGGTTGTATCTCAGCAACAAATGCGAAATGAACGTTCCTTTCACACTATAGCTATACCTACTTGTTTCTTTTTTTTTTTTTTTTTTTTTTTTTTTTTTGCTGGCGTAATGCGGTTGATTGCCCGACATACGGCAAAATATTGCCGATGTGTTAATTTCGTTTCCATTCGGTTTATTAATAGGGTTGCGCTGTCTGCAAGAGTTCACCTTGCAAATATTTTGACCAAGGTTTTTTTTCTTTTTGCACAATTAAGGACATACTGATCATTAAGAATTATTATTTTATGTGAGTATGAATTTTAAAGCATGAAAGAAAAGTATTTGAAAAGGCCATTTATGTCATTTCAGTGAAAGATTCCCCAGTATTACGCTCTGCAAGTTCGCATGTCTTATTTTATCTTGTTTCCGTGCGTATCTGGTTCTCGTACTGGAGTTGCATAACCTTGCCCCTTCTTCTCCATTGTTAGCTATAAAAAATTAATATTATCTTTTAAATGTTTCTAAATATGCAAAACTATTTAAAAGAAAAAATGTCGCAGAATGTCAAAAAAATAAACAAACTGAGATCAGTGTTTTCTATATCAATCATTACTTCAAAGATTCTTTTAGGTTTATCCACTTAATATGACACAGGTATTTGTTCTCATTGAGAAAAGTCATCAGACTGTGACCTTGAGTTCCTGATGTCACAGGACTTGTGGGTGGTTGGGTAAAGCAAACATGTTATGTATCTTGCAGCGCTTGCATTAAGGGAAGTCTGGGAGTCAGAGACTCCCAAAAGTTGCCCTGGGACTTCTAAAAATCAATGCCAGGTAGTCTGGGACTCCCAGCTTTTAAAGATATTTAGTCATTTATAACAAAAATTTAGAATGAATTTATGTGCTATTTAGCTTAAGAATGGTGGTTTACTCCATAAATGAGAGTTTAAGAATATTGAGGCTGAATTTCTGAAAGTTTGTGAAAAAAATTGATCACCAGGACTTCCAGATGTTGGAGCTAGGAAGTCCTGGGACTTCCTGATTTTGACAGTTAGTGCAAGCACTGATCTTGCATCACCAGACGTACATCTGATATTGGCTTACAGTTAGGCAAGGCCTGCTATCCATCTATCAGGGTAGAGTGGAGGATGTTCTCATTTCTTCACTTTCATTCATTTTCCTCTTTCTGCCCTATCCCTCTCTTTCATCTCCTCTACTAATACTATCTCAAGGCTTTAATGATACATAGGGTTCTTGGGGATGCAGAATCTTGTGTCATGGGATGCATAAATCAGGGTCCGGACTCCTAAAAATTCCCAAAGCCGAATCCGCTGGACGCATGTTTTTTTTCCAGTGGGACGACTACTACTTATGATCGGATTATTTAACTGAAGTCTAAAGTCTGCCACGTGTTATTTGTACCATCGGTGGCATCTTAAAAGAACAGTAGTAATATGCCGCGTGCTTTTCACACCTGTGACAGTACCGTTATTTGCTAAGCAAGCAGTAGTTAAACATATGTGAGCAGTTCTAACATGAGCAATCGAGCAATTAAAGCATGGGACTGACACTTGTATGTGACCCCTTCCCTCATTGTGTATTGCCTGCACCGACCAACTGATTCATCGAAAATGCACATGCAGGTGTCATGCTTTCATCCCTTGAGTCTGGCGTTTTTTTTTTTTTTGTTTTTTTTTTTTTGTTATTAATTGATTATTTTTTTTTTCCATTTAAAATTTTTCGGATACTGAATTTTTGTCACTAACATCAAAAACGCCCACTTACTGTTTTCTGTGAAAAGACGACAAGCCACAAGAAAAATACATGTAGTACCTTATCCCTTTGCGAGATATCAGTCTGCGCATCAAAACAATTATTCCTACTTGTCACTAAAAAAATATAGTTTCCAAGTCCCATCGAATCTATCCCATAAACCCTATGAAGAGTCTAATGGAACTGCTTAGAGGCACCCCCAACGATGGAATACAATTCAGAACTGTCTAGTGTAAGTTACATTTTCCATTGCTCCCGCATGAAGAAAGCACATGCTCTTAAAAGTGATGTAACGGTAGCACTTGCTTGTAACGGTAACGTCATTTGACAGCATGGCGGGAAACCGTTTTGGGAGAAAAACAAACTATTATCATGTTGCATCGTAGAGCATTTTCTTGTCAGAAATGCATATGAAACAGACACGTAGAACTAAACTATCAAGACTTTTTTGGCAAATTAAAGCAGTAGATCGAAATTTCAGCCAGTAAAGTAGTCCCAGACATTTTTTCATATTGTATATTGATCGCAGCATGGTGCAAAGGAAAACATTGAAATGGCGTTTTGCGGGAAGCTCAACAGACTGAACAGAGGTGTCCATGATCAGAAGGTGCAGATATATTGCATATATAAGTTTGCGGTTGCATATAACAGAGCTTTAATTGGTTTTGATTAAAAATATGTCTCACTTAATATCCATAAAACTCAATATCACTTAGTACAGACAGCAAAGAACATCATATATCAATTATTATAATATCATAATCAGATTTTTGATTAACATGCAGGTACAGGGGCAACATCCACATCAGTGGGCCCCCTTCCAGATAGCTGGCTTGCTGCATCGTGGCAGATCTCACACCAGATCTCCAGGTGTGTTTATCATGTTGATAGCTGAGAGCTTCCACTCTCTACAATCCCTTTCTGTCAGCTGCTTCCATGTCATCTTGGACTTCCCAGGCCCATGCTTTCCATCAACTTGTATGTCAAAGGCTGTCTTGACTGCACAGTTGGAGCATTCCCATGTCCGTACCATCGGAGTCTTCTCTCCTTCAGAATGAAGTCCAGATCCTCAATGCCAAGCCGCGCAAGTAGCTCATTGGACCTGGTGTTGACAATGTCTTGCGGCCTGACATTGCAGATCTGTCTGATCATTGCCCTGTCATTTCGCTGCAGATGCTGGAGGTTTGGCTTTGTCAATGTCCAAGTCTCGCTGGCATGGAGCATTGCCCTCCGCACACAACTGTAACAAGGCCACATGTTTTGAAGAGAGGTGACGTGAAGAGAGAAGTGGTAGCAGATCCTTGAACGTCTTCCAGGCGGTTTTCACATGTGTTATGGTTGAAAGTTCACAGCCACCTGCTGCTGAGAGCATGTCTCCTAGGTAGCAAAAGGAAGCTACCACCTCAAGCTTGTCAGGTCCGACCTGGGCCTCCTTCTGTGGTCTATCATCCAAGGGGCGTGCAGTTCCCTGGCACCTTGTACATCTGTAGTCAGGGTCTTTTGTCAAGCGCTTGAGCCCAATGCATATCTTGCGCACCCAGTGCTTGCAGCCATTGCAGAAGATGCTGTTGCTGCCCACTCCATTGCGACAGACGGCGCATGGAAACTCGCCTGAACTCTGCAGGAGGTCCAGTCCTGTACTGCATCATGATCTTTGTCTTTCCTGCATTTACTCTCAGTCCTTTTTTCTCCGTTGCTTCTTTCCAAGTCAAGAGCCTCCTGACACATTCCTCAAGCGATTCAGCGATGATAACAAGGTCATTGGCAAAGAGGTCCTCCCAGGGGACCTCAGAGCAGAACTCTCGTCATAAGGCTTCAAGCATAATGATGAAGAGCAGCAGGCTGAGTACTGATCCTTAGTGAACACCAACCTTCACTTCAAACTCTTCACTGTACCGCTCACCAGCACGGACATGGCTCCACGCATTTGCATACATCCCCTGCACCAGTCGCACAATCCACTCCTCCACACCAAATTTTCTCAGCGCCCACCAGATGACCTTCCGAGGTTCACAATCAAACGCCTTCTCCAGGTCTACGAAAGCCATGTAGAGTCTCTTGTTGGTAGCTAGATACTTCTCTTGCAGCTGCTTGACAACAAAGATTGCATCTATAGTGCCTCTGCCTGGGACGAAGCCAACGAACCAAACTTTTTTTTTTGGTTGGGATGGGGTATTGAATTTAACCGAAAAGCAGTGAAAGAGGGGTACCATTGCGAGAATTAGTTCATATTTCTTGAGACATGTCCTCGAATCTTTTGCTACATAAATCATAAAATAATAATAAAATCTGCTTTACTTGCAGCACATTATGGAACAGTTCAAGTATTGTTACCTCTGAAATAAAAGGCTAAAAACATTGACTGCATTACTTTATTAAATATTAAAAGTGCAATCTTTACCATGCAAGTAAAATAGGTTAGGATTGTCATATCTCCTTGATCTGCAAAAGATGTCTTATTTTCCCATGAGAGAGGCATGACGTCATCCTAATTACTTGCAGCACATGATGGAAGAGTTCAAGTATTGTTACCTCTGAAATAAAAAGCTAAAAACATTGCATTACTTTATTAAATATTAAAAGTGCGACGATCTTTACCATGCAAATAAAATAGGTTAGGATTGTCATGTCTCCCTGATCTGCAAAGATGCTTTATTTTCCCATGAGAGAGACATGACGTCATCCTAATTTCTAGGCCAGCTCCATTGAATTAATTAACAACATCAGGATGTGTTATAATGACCAACAAGCATTGCTCAGAATAATACATAAAGCAGAGACCAAAATCAGTTGAAATAAAAAAAACAAAAACAAAAAGAACACACGCAAAAAGCTATGTGAAAATAAGGAAACTGATTCTCCATCAGGTATTTATAGAATGAAGTTACCCGGGAATTTGCTCACTATGTGAAAATAAGGAAACTGATTCTCCATCAGTCCGGACTCCTACTTTTAAAATCCTAGTGAGAACCCTGGATACAGTCACCCCTGTTCTTGCCTTACACTACAATACCTATCACGATACTATTTTCATCTACGAGTATAAGTCACAGCTTGATAGTTTTAATACTCTTGGAAAACAGGTTCAAAACCCTCTCAATGGTTTGTTTTTGTGTAACAATGCCTGTGTAAGATAGTGCTGACACAAAACGATTCTGTGTACCTGAAACAGTTTTGAAATCATTTTACAAAAAAAACCCAAAAAAACAAAACGCAAGAAGAGTGAACCGGTGTTGCAAACTATTTACTTGTTTTGATTTATAAAATTCCATCATGGTAAGATATGCTTCTGCCGTAACATTCAGTCATTTCCATTTCAAGAAAATCCCAAAGAGGTAGCATTAAAATGTTACACAGCCAGCTGTGTAATTGCCAGATACTTTGAAGATGCCACTGTACTGTGTATTGGATTTACTGATTTCTGATTGGAGCACATATTGAGGGGATGCCTCAGAAACAACATTTAGTGATCGCATAATAGGCAGAATCAAGGTGAGGGTAATTTGACAAAAGGAATAGAATGAATTTTGCATCCAAACAATGCCTTTAAATACTTCATTTAAATTCAGTAACCCCACCCCACCCCCGCCCCTAGCGCACACACACACACACACAAGAAATGTTCACTCAGCTTTGATTCATTATTCCCCTACACAAAAAGTTGCGAGGCTATTATGTTATACCGTCTGAAATTTTGAGTGCCCGAGATATTTTCACAAAATTTCACACAAATATTAAGCACTATGAGGCGACCTGCAGAACACAACTTGATTTGCCTACTTTTGGAGTTATTGCCCCTTGAACATTGAACATAGCCGTTTCTACCATGTACTCGTGTCCACTCTGTAAGATGAAAACCGTTTGAGATATTATTATGAATTTTCTCACAAATGTAAAGCACTATGAGACAGCGTGCAGAACACAAAAAACCGTAACTCTTGTTAACCTAGTTTTGGAGTTGCGGCCCTTTGAACATAGTAAATATTGGAAATAGTCATTTCTACTATGTAGTCGTGTCCGCTCTGTACATTTAAAACAGTTCAACATATTTTGATGAAACGTCACAAAAATGCAAAACATTTGGAGTTATGGTCCTTTGAACTTTGAAAATAGTGATATCTTTAATGCATGTATTTTTTTGTCCACTCTGTAACTTGAAAACTGTTCAAGATATTTTCATGAAACTTTATGCAAATGTATATCATTAGCAAAAACAAGGACCCTAACTCTGAATTATCTGCCTTTGAACATTTTCAGTAGTGATCCAAATCATATACCTTTGTCCTTTCTTTAACTTGAAAATGGCTTTAGAGAGTTTCTTGAAGCCTTGCAAAAATGTAAAGGGACATAAGATAACATGAACACATTTTATTCTTGACAGAGTAATGATACTTGCTTGATGTAGATGCAGTGCTTTTATTTTTGTTTAGACAAAAATATGGTTCCCGTGCTGTCTCCGTAACAGGGAACTTCCTCCTTGCCTTTATTGTCAACAACAGAAAAATCCTGCCAAACTGTAGATCAGAAATATTTAGGATAGTGAAAGAGCACAAGAAGAAAGGAAGTGACGATTATTATGATGTAAAATTTTAATGATGCTATTTGTTTGATCGTGTGTAAGTTGTGTTTGTAAACTGCCAGGCAGTTTTGTAAACATTTACTAGACAGACACGAAACGTTCCCAGTTACACATTTAAACGTGATAACCCTAGTGTTAGATGCACATGTTTGTCATATAAGTGATCAGTGTATTTCAGTAACATTTTAGATTTTTAGCTCACCTGAGCAAAAGCTCAGGGTGAGCTTTTGTCATCACCCTATGTCCGTCGTCCGTCATCGTTCGTCGTCAACAATTAGTTTGTTAACACTCTAGAGGTCACAGTTTTGACCCAAACTTGATGAAACTTGGTCAGAATGTTTGCCTGTATGAAATCTAGGTCAAGTTCGATACTGGGTTACTTGGGATCAAAAACTAGATCACCAGGTCAAATCAAAAGAAAAACTTGTTAACACTCTAGAGGTCATAGTTTTGACCCAATCTTGATGAAACTTGCTCAAAATGTCTGCCTCTATTAAATCTAGGTCAAGTTCAAAACTGGGTCACTTGGGGTCAAAAACTAGGTCACCAGGCCAGATCAGCAGAAAACCTTGTTAACACTCTAGCGGTCACATTTTTGAAGCAATCATCATGAATCTTGCTCAGTATGTTTGTCTTGATGATTTCTAGGTCAAGTTCGAAACTGGGTCATTTGGAGTCAAAAACTAGGTCGCCGGGCAAAATCAGCAGAAAACCTTGTTAACACTCTAGCGGTCACATTTTTCAAGCAATCATCATGAATCTTGCTCAAAATGTTTGTCTTGATGATTTCTAGGTCAAGTTCGAAACTGGGTCACTTGGAGTCAAAAACTAGGTCACCGGGCCAAATCAGCAGAAAACCTTGTTAACACTCTAGGGGTCACATTTTTCAAGCAGTCATCATGAATCTTGCTCAAAATGTTTGTCTTAATGATTTCTAGGTCAAGTTTGAAACTGGGTCACATGGTGTCAAAAACTAGGTCACTTGGCCAAATCAGCAGAAACCATTGTTAACACTCTAGCGGTCACATTTTTCAAGCATTCATCATGAATCTTACTCAAAGTGTTTGTCTTGATGATTTCTAGGTCAAGTTTGAAACTGGGTCAATTGGAGTCAAAAACTACATGTAGGTCGCCGGGCCAAATCAGCAGAAAACCTTGTTAACATTCTAGCGGTCACATTTTTCAAGCAATCATCATGAATCTTGCTCAGCATGTTTGTCTTGATGATTTCTAGGTCAAGTTTGAAACTGGGTCATGTGGTGTCAAAAACTAGGTCACCAGGCCAAACCAGCAGAAAACCTTGTTTACACTCTAGCGATCACAGTTTTTAAGCAATAATCATGAATCTTGTTCAAAATGTTTGTCTTGATGAGTTGTAGGATATGTATGAAACTGGGTCACGTGGGGTCAAAAACTAGGTCACCGGGCCAAATCAGGAGAAAACCTTGTTAACACTCTAGTGGTCACATATTTGAAGCAATCATCATGAATCTTGCTCAAAATGTTGGTCTTGATGATTTCTAGGTCAAGTAAGAAACTGGAACACCTGGGGTCAAAAACTAGGTCACCTGGCCAAATCAGCGTAAAATCTTGTTATCACCCTAGCGGTTACATTTTCCAAGCAATCATCATGAATCTTTCTCAGTATGTTTGTCTTGATGATTTCTAGGTCAAGTTCGAAACTGGGTCACTAGGGGTCAAAAACTAGGACGCCGGGCCAGATCAGCAGAAAACCTTGTTAACACTCTGGCGGTCATATTTTTGAAGCAATCATCATGAACCAAGCTGTTTGTTTGTCTTGATGATTTCTAGGTCAAGTTTGAAACTGGGTCACTTGGGGTCAAAAACTAGTCACCGGGCCAAATCAGCAGAAAACCTTTTTAACACTCTAGCGGTCACATTTTTCAAGCAGTCGTGATGAATCTTGCTCAAAATGTTTGTCTTGATGATTTCTAGGTCAAGTTTGAAACTGGGTCACGTGGTGTCAAAAACTAGGTCACAGGGCCAAATCAGCAGAAACCCTTGTTAACACTCTAGCGGTCACATTTTTCAAGTAATCATCATGAATCTTACTCAAAGTGTTTGTCTTGATGATTTCTTGGTCGAGTTCAAAACTGGGTCACTTGGAGTCAAAAACTAGGTCACGGGGCCAAATCAGCAGAAAACCTTGTTAACACTCTAGCGTTACATTTTTCAAGCAGTCTTCATGAATCTTGCTCAAAATGTTTGTCTTGATGATTTCTGGATCATGTTTGAAACTGGGTCACATGGTGTCAAAAACTAGGTCACCAGGCCAAACCAGCAGAAAACCTTGTTAACACTAGCGATCACATTTTTTAAGCAATAATCATGAATCTTGCTCAAAATGTGTGTCTTGATGAGTTGTAGGATATGTTTGAAACTGGGTCACGTGGGGTCAAAAACTAGGTCACCGGGCCAAATCAGCAGAAAACCTTGTTAACACTCTAGCGGTCACATATTTGAAGCAATCATCATGAATCTGGCTCAAAATGTTTGTCTTGATGATTTCTAGGTCAAGTAAGAAACTGGAACACCTGGGGTCAAAAACTAGGTCACCTGGCCAAATCAGCGTAAAATCTCTCTAAACACTCTAGCGGTCACATTTTCCAAGCAATCATGAATCTTTCTCAGTATGTTTGTCTTGATGAGTTCTAGGTCAAGTTTGAAACTGGGTCACTTGGAATCAAAAACTAGGTCACCGGGCCAAATCAGCAGAAAACTTTGTTAACACTCTAGCGGTCACATTTTTTAAGCAATCATCATGAATCTTGCTCAAAATGTTTGTCTTGATGATTTTTAGGTCAGATTCGAAACTGGGTCACTTGGGGTCAAAAAATAGGTCACCTGGCCAAATCAGCAGAAAACCTTGTTAATACTCTAGCGGTCACATTTTTGAAGCAATCATCATGAATCTTGCTCAAAATGTTTGTCTTGATGATTTCTAGGTCAAGTTTGAAACTGGGTCACATGGGGTCAAAAACTAGGTGACCTGGCCAAATCAGCAGAAAACTGTTAACACTCCAGAGGTCACATTTTTGAAATAATCATCATAATTATATCTCAATATGTTTGTCTTAATGATTTCTAGGTCTAGTTTAAAACTGTGTCACTTGATATAAAAAACTAGTTCACCTGGCCAAATCAAAGGAAAACCTTGTTGATGCTCTAGAGGTCACATTTTTGAAGTGATCATCATGAATCTTGCTCAAAATGTTTGTCTTGATGATTTCAAGGTGATTTTTTTTCTATCCAGTGACTTTCTTAAGTTTTTCCTTGTAGGTCAGTTTCTCAGTAATTGTTGGTCCTACAGAGTGATATTTGGTACTTGTGAAGTGTTTGTGTTTAGGTCAGTTTCTCAGTAACTATTGCTCCTACAGCCAGTGATACTTAGTACATGCATACATCTTAGCATGGCCTCTTGAGTGCAGTCATCCATATTTGACCTTGACCTTTATTTCACAGTCCATTAGACATGCTACATTGTCTTACTTGTTAATATAATCATTTTGAACTTTGATCAGAATGTTTGCCTTGATCAGTTCTAGATCAGGTTCTGAAAGTGCTATGTTGCTCAGGTGAGCATTACAGGGCCATCATGGCCCTCTTGTTGTAATTTGTTATAAAATTGGCCTTGAAATACGTTAAAGCTATCATTTTCTTTTTAGCATATTGTCAGGTATCACCATACTAGCCCCATGATACAATATGCATATCATCAGAAAAAATAGCGTGATGTGATACAATTTCAGTGAATTGTTTCAGCTCTACTATCTCTTCAGTCTCTCCTTCCTTTCTCTGGAGACATGCTACATTGTCTTACTTGTTAATATAATCATTTTGAACTTTGATCAGAATGTTTGCCTTGATCAGTTCTAGATCAGGTTCTGAAAGTGCTATGTTGCTCAGGTGAGCATTACAGGGCCATCATGGCCCTCTTGTTGTAATTTGTTATAAAATTGGCCTTGAAATACGTTAAAGCTATCATTTTCTTTTTAGCATATTGTCAGGTATCACCATACTAGCCCCATGATACAATATGCATATCATCAGAAAAAATAGCGTGATGTGATACAATTTCAGTGAATTGTTTCAGCTCTACTATCTCTTCAGTCTCTCCTTCCTTTCTCTGGAGACAACAGAAAATGACCCACAAGGGTTGATGTGTCATTAAACCCCAACACAATGGTAAATGTCACAGGACCTGGACTGCTTACCTCTTGACTGGTTATTAGTGGAAAATAAAAGCCTGTAAATGTTGATCAAGTTGTTTGCCCCCTGGCGTTGGCTTGTTATGTGTAGAACCTGACAGATCCTGATAGCTTCTTTGGGCTGCCTGAGTCAAAAACTGTTTTGAGGATTTCCAGACTTAATGGGTTGATATTAAATTTTATTTGTGGTAACTTTTCAGACTTTCCATCAATGGGAAATTCAAGTAGTCAGCCTCCGGACATAGAGAATGTGAACAAAAATGCCAACCCGATGGAAGAGAGTAATCTTGGTGGGAAGGGTATGAGCAAGGAGGAAGTGCAAAGATTGGCAGTGAGTGCCTTGTCGGAAGTTCCTAGTGAATGTCCCATGCATGGAAACTCTCCACCTAATGCAAGCAGTGGATGTCCCATTCAAAACAATTCACAGAACAAGCAGGATGTAGATCCCCTTAATATGGTGAGATACAGCACTTTTTTCAACTGAAAAGTACGTAATAAATTTATATTTTTCTTATTTCTCCATGAAACATATGCATAGGTCTAGATAAGAGTGGGTATCAGGTTAATAGTTTTCATATTACTCGACAAAAACATATGTTGTGGGTACTCATTAGAAGCACCTCGGCGAGGTGCTTCTAATGAGTACCACAACATATGCTTTTGTCGAAAAATAAGACAAATGTGGATATTTTTTGTTGAAAAAAGCACCTTATCATGAGCTATGCATATGTAGTGGTTACTGATTTGAAGCGTCTTGGTGAGGCATTTTCAATGAGTACCCACAACATATGTTTTTGTGGAGAAATAAAAAAAATGTCAACAATTTTTGGCTGAAAAATGTCTTATCTGGAGCTATTTTCAATAATCAGTCAAAATTATTTAATGGGAACCATTTTTAAAGTAAATGTTTCTTTTTTTTTTTTCACCAGCTTTAATTTCTTAATTCCCAGAGTCTCTGTTACTTAGCATCCAAATATTATAACTGTTAAAAACATAATAGTGATAAAAAATGATGAAATAATCTACTACTTTAATAGTAAATCAAGTCTAAAAATAGCTTTGGTATGTGTTACCAAAATCTATTAAAAGTTAAACAAAGCATATAAGCATAGATTTTTACCCTTGTTTAGTTTACAGGCACATCTATGTTCCTTAACCCTTGTCATGCTGAATAAATTAAGATGCCACACCCACTTCTAATTGTCAGCCAATCAGTTTGCTTGATCTAGGTTATTGATACAAATTCAGATACTAAATGACAAACAGTGCAGATCCAGATAAGTTGGCTTCTGTAGATCTTGATCTACACTATATTTGCAAAGGCTGGGCATATCGGGGTTCAGCAGGATCAGGGTTAAAATTCTTAGATTAATCTCATCAGTGATATCTTCAAATCTAAGGTACCTAGGAGCTATTGCAAAATCTTTGTCACTGGGGAAAACAGAATTGCCTTCACTGTCACTACTCTACACGAATCATTGTCACTGTCTAAACTGTGATAGAGAAACTGTCATTGCTGTAAAAAAGTTTAAGTTGATTAACTTAGAAGTCTAACATTGTTTTTATCATAATCATCATCCAAATTAAGAAATTGCACAAGCACTTCCCCATTCTCTCCCTTCCAGTTGTCAGTTTCTGGTGAAAGAATGTGCAGAAGTACTTGTTAACCGCTTAGAGGACTAAGCCTGCCCAGGAAGAGTTTGGTTAGGTGAACTGACTGAGCTGGACATGATCCTAATGGGTTGACTGGGCTGTAAAACCTCAACACAAACAAACAAGTGCTTCGGCAATTACTGAATTTGTGAAACTGCACATAGCCAGGCTTGAAGGAGACCGGGGCAACACTGTCAAATCCTTGTTAAAGCCAACACAGGGAAGTACTGAAACATTGGTCCTGCAGTGAGGTGTACTTTATGGGTTTGTCCCACTGGACCGCTGCAGTGCCTCAACCTTGATTAACCCTTGTCCTGCTGAACCCGGATATGCCCTGTGGAAGCCAACGGATCTGGATCTACACTGTTTGCCATTAAGTATGTGAATTTATAGCAACAATCTAGATCAAGTAATCTGATTGGCTGAAGAATGGACGTGGGCATGGCATCTTAGTTTATTCAGCAGGACAAGGGTTAAAAAGTATTCTAACACTCCTCACCTATATAGCCAATGGTTAAACTCACTGATATATTATGCAATAAATCACTGGGCGGAAACGCGCGACGCTATCTGGCGCCTTTCCGACATCATTTTGACACGCTGCTGACGTCAGCCTTAATTTCTACGACGCTAGACTGTGTAACGTCGTCTTTCTCACTTCAGCAACGTAAGAAATGCATGTAAACGTCAGGGTTACAGTCAAAACTTTTGGCGGGATTTCTTTATTCGATGGCAGAAAGTTTGAAAAATCTAAAGGATACAATTACCTTTTCGTCGTTTTCTTTGTGTTAGAATCGAAATAGATCAGCTCTTGTGCGTGATTTGTTGAGTAATAAATCACAGTTTGTCGGTCAGTTGTAAGAAGATAAATCACTCGCGCTCCGTGCTCGTGATTTGATCTACTTTACAACTGACCTCCAAACAGTGATTTATTACTCAACAAATCACTGCTAGAGCTGATCTATTTCTTAAGTAGTGTCCAAAGGTATTGAAAAATTCTGTAGATACTAGACAGAATTTTCACGGAATCCTAATACATGTAAATGAATTAATTTGCGTAGAACTACGGCATGGTCTAAATGTTCTTGTGTGATTAATTTCCAGATGCCTCCCCCAAATCAGAGGCCATCTCCAGACCAGCCATTCCCCCTGCCAACAGACAGGGAAATATCAACCATTCCAAAGGCTGGTACAGATGAAAAATGGGTCTACCCATCACAGCAGATGTTTTGGAATGCTATGTTGAGAAAAGGTAAAATTGACTCTGCAAGCTGGAGAGGCTGTTAAAAAATTCTTGTTTCTTTTATGTTCTTATTCTGGGATCTTGTTTGTCCCAAAGGTGTTGTTATGGAGAAGTATCTGGTGATAATTCTGGGATACTGGTAATTTTTCTTTTTATACCCAACCACACGATAGTAGCAGGGTATTATGGTTTCACATTGGTCGTCTGTGTTTCTGTCTGTCTGGCCGTCTGTCTGTTGTATGTCCGTCCATCTGTCTGTCCTTTTTTTCATTTCTGGATGTTAACTTGAGTGAATGTCACTGGATTTTCACCAAACTTCAGAGTTCTCGGAAACGCCGAATCCGGCGTATTTTTACGCCTATTTTTGCTTTTGTACGCGTAAAATTTCCTTCCGAGGATTCACATTTACGCTCTATTGCCACCGGACGTCCAAGCTGAACTTCAAAGACGTACCGCGGACTTCCGAAATTTCTTTTGTCCGTCGAAATCGATACCCAAGATGTCCAAAAATTGTTAAAAAGCCCGCCCACATTTAACGAGTTGTATGATGTTTGCCCCGCCTACTTACTGGAAATTTGCTATCTGTGTTGACTGAGCTTTAAGGACGTCCCACTTTCCACTTGCGGGAGTTTTATTGACATCGGTGTCAAGCGTCGCGGCACCCTTTTGATGGCTGCGTGATCACTGTGTGTATTTGTCACGCGTGCAGAGTTGATTAATTGATGTTTGTATAATTTAACTTTCTTCTGCGACACACACCCGAAAATATTCGGTGAAATTATATGAAGTCATTATTATTTTTAAATCTTCACGTCTTAAAATCTTAAATTATTATTTTGCTAAGAACGTGTGTCGTCTGAAAACACCTCAACACTTTCGGGAGTTACCGAGTGAAATTAAATAAATAAATAACAATTATGCACAGAACGCAAATTTAAATCTATTCGAATTTAGAAGCTTATGTTTGTCATGGCAACAAAAGCAATTTTTCAAATGAGAAGAAAACATATTTTTCGTCAAAATTTTCGGAAAACCCGTTTCTAAATTCGTAGCATTGTTACGGCTGCGCTGTTTACCAGCGCGGAAAAGACGCAAAGTAAGTCTAAATATAGGAGAATTGCGATGGTTTTGCTTGCTATTCTCCGCGAATGAACGTATTGCTGTTGGTAACTCATCGAGAGCTGCCTTTTATTTGTTTGTCGTTGCACGAGTCGGCGCTGTTTTCCCGCAATTTTTGTGAAGTAAGCAACTCGCTCCCTCGTGTTGATCAGCTTCAATCCGCGCAAATATTTCATTAAATACATTTCTGCAAAATAATTTCAGCATAGTTTGTTTTTAAGAAAACATGTTTTGGGTGTTTTCTCTCATATATTTTCTTTTCTTTTTTTCTTTCTCTGGGCTTTTAAACGAACGCGAAGTTGGACCAATGTTGATGCTTTCTCTAAGGTCCGACATACAAGTACAGGCTTTCCAAAAAAATGCGATCCAATTTTAATAAGCGATAAGGATATGTTTAAAATACATCTAAGAGAAGTGTATATCATGATGATTCTTTGTGACACTGAATTAAGAACCTCTGTTCTACTAAAGAAAGGGCAGACCGCCGCAGCAGGGAAAAAAGTGGGACTTCCTAGATTTTCCTGTGGGACTTCCAAATTCGAGGGGTAGGAAGTCTGGGACTTCCTGATTCTGGAAGTTAATGGAAGTCCTGTCACTATTTTCTAAGCCCCAGAAGCTTTTGGATCCTTACCAGACACTCAGTGGTCAAGGTTAACTATGTTGAAAAATGAAGTTGTCCAGACAATATCCTTATATATTAAGTTTTCATATTTAGCCGAAAACTCCAAGTTTTCTAGGTCAAACTCCTATTTTTCAATTTTAACTCCAACTTTTCTCAGAGATGGATTCTTAAACTCCTGCTTTCAAAATCCTAGTGAGAACTCTGAACTTGGTATGTGCATTGATATTGTGGAGAGCTGGTTTAGGATTGCTAATGGGCAAATTTCGTCAATTTTTGACAGAGTTATCTGCTTGGGGCAAGTCTGATTTTTCGGTTCCAGGCGATTACTTGAGAAAATATCAGTGGATTTTCACCAAACGGTGTGCGCATTAATATTGTAGAGATCCGGTTTGGGATTGCTAATGGGCAAACTTCATCAATTTTCGACAAAGTTATCTGTCCTTGACATGTCAATATTTTCGTTTTCAGACGATAACTTGTGTAAAAATTAATGGATTTTCACCAAACTTGGTAATTGCATTGTTATTGTGGAGATCTGGTTTTGGATTGCTGATGGGCCAATTTATTTTGTCTATAAAAATGTACATGTATATTGTGAGTACTCATTAGAAGTTGAGACTCTCCTAATGATTACCCACAACATAGGGTTTTATGGTGAACTGAAGAAAATTGTCCCAGAATTAGCATCAAATACTCTGCCATACCCAAGACCTGTCGGCTTCGGTGGCTCAGTTGGATGCGCCGTCCGACTGGAGACCAGGAGGTTGCGGGTTCAACCCCCGCCGAGGTCGGCAACATTCTTTCGAGGAGATTGATCATGAAATATTTTCTACAGTCATTCTCTCCCTTCCGCTGATTCAAGAAGGGCAGTTGTCAGTTTCTGGCGAAAGAATGTGCACAATACTGGTTAACCGCTTAGAGGACTAAGCCTGCCCAGTAAACGTGTGGTAAGGTAAACTGACCGTGCTCAACATGACCCCACTGGGTTGACTGGGCCGTAAAACCTCAACACAAACAAATACCCTAGACCTGCTGAACGAGGATTTACCCTGCCTTTGCAAACAGTGTAGATCCAGATCAGTGGATACTGAAGAAGCCAACTGATCTGGATCTGCACTGTTTACCATTAAGTGTGTGTATTTATATCAACAATCTGACTCGCTGAAAATTAGAAGTAGGTGTAGCATCTTAGTTTATTCAGCATGACAAAGGTTAAAAACTCCGCTGTTGTCCCCATGCCTTTTAATATGTCATCCAGCCCAGCCATTGTGTGTCTGCATCAATGTGTTTGCCACTGTCTCCTCCTAGACTATTAGGGTTACAAACCTGAAACTTAAACAGTTCTGCAGGATAAATACATGTAGGCAGATGTGTGTTGATGTATTAAAATTTTGATCCAACCCCATGGGCCAGGCCAGAGGGGTTGGGAGGTTAACCCTTGTCATGCTGAACGCGGATATACTCTGCCTTTGCAAACAGTGTAGATCCAGATCAATTGGCTTCTGAAGAAGCCAGCTGATCTGGATCTGCAGTTTGCCATTAAGTATGCAGATTCAACAATCCAGATCCAGCAGTCTGATTGGCTGAAAATCAGAAATGGGTGTGGCATTTTAATTTACGGTATTCAGCATGACAAGGGTTAAAAATAACACTGCTCTGAAGGTGATCATGTTACATATCAACTTGAATGGCATGAATAGTAGAACGAGTGTTGCTATTTAGTTACTTATTTTCTATAGGTTGGGGTTGACATGCATCGAGCTAGGTCAGGGTGGGGATTGTAGTGATGAGGAGCCGGTGTAACAGACAAAATTTTACATTTTCTGAACATGGTTATGTGGCATGTCAAATTGAATAGCATAAAGAGTGGAACAAGTATTCTCTTACAGTTTTGCTCTCCAGTGGTTGGTGTGAGCCAAGGGATGTTGTTTGTGTTGATGTACATGTATATAGGTTGGGAGAGTGTCATCTTTACAATATTTCTGTACATAGTATTGAAGCATATCAAAGCATACATGCTGCAGTGTAGTTTGCAAGGATACATATCGAGGGTTGAGCGCAAAACTATAGTAACTCAAACATATTTTTGAAACCCTTGTTTAGGGGCAACTTGGACCCCTTTGTAAACAATGCAAATTTAGGTGCCATTGCTCATATGAGCAATGGCACCTAAATTTTCATTGTTTACAGAAAGAAATGTTGTTATCTTCATAACGCCTTCATGATGAGGAGATTAGGTTTGGGGAAAAACAACCATCTGACTTACGCTAGTCTTGCGCTCAACCCTTGATATGTCCCCGTAGCACCGACTTAAGCGAACTGGCTTTTCATATCAGATGGACTCAGTGATCCCAAGGAAAAGTAAAAAGACAAGTTTGTTCAAATTTTAAGACAAGTATGGTAAATTTTAGACTATTTATGGTTAATAAGGTAAATTTGTTGTTTACTAAGGTTGGCGATGGCAAGATGAGCAGGTGAATCAGAAAGATATGTCAGATATCATTAATATTCACAACAGCAACAATGAGCAGGCCTGGCAAGAAGTTCTCAAGTGGGAGGCCATGCATGCTAGGTACGTAGTGTATCATTAAATGCTTGTTATTGATACTTAACATGCTGGTTATTTTTTTTTTTTTTTTTTTTCAGGCTTTGGCATTTCCTGAAATTGTCTCTTTTAAAACCCTTAAAATGCCAAGAAAACCTACATCTCAAAATCTTGTCTGTTTATGTCGTCTGCTAAATATTCTTGAAAACTTTTCAAACCTATTTTTGCATATAGGCAAACAGTGTGGACCCTGATCAGACTCCTCCTAGAGGAGCAGTCTGATCTGGGTTCACACTGTTTGCAAAAAAAAAAAAAAAAGACTTTTAAAATCACAAGCAGATGACAAAGCAAACGACAACAGTTGTGATTGGCAGTTTAAGGTCATTTACTGATCTTGGTCCTATATCCCTCAGAGATTCAGTAGTTTGAAAATCTTTAAAACCACTTGGCTGATTGAAACCACATTCCATATAAAGCCTCAATAGGTGTAGGAAATCAAAGTTTGTTCAGGGGACCTTGGTCGCACGACCAAGATTTCATCATGCACATGTATTTGAAAGATTCAGATAGCAGACAGATTACTTCCTGTCTGCAAGTTGTTGCAGTTAACCCTTGTCCTGCTGAACTCAGATATACCCTGCCTTTGTAAACAGTGTAGATCCAGATCAGTTGGCTTCTGAGGAAGCCAACTGATCTGGATCTGCACTGTTTGTCATTCAGTTTCTGAAACTTTATCAACAATCTGGATTTAATAATCTGATTGGCTGGCAGTTAGAATTGGATGGGTCATCTCAATTTATTCAGCAATGATGGCAAAATGTTTCGTGTGTATCCATTTAGCTGAAACTTTATAATGGAACCTGCTTGGAATAAGAATTAATGCAGCAAAGTAAAAGCCTGTTTTAGAGGACGATATACTTGGCAGATTTTCTGCAAATTTGTTACAAGGGAGACAAGTTTCTTGACTTCTGTTTGCTTTCCCGCACACCAATACCCTTATGAAAAGGGGTGTACTCTGAAAAGAAAGAATTTAGATTAGCCATCTTTTCAGAAGGGATACAAAACAATTTTGACAGAGTTGCCTCCTTTGAAAGTGTATCCATTCCCCTTAAATATCTTGTAAGCATACTGATTTAACATACATGTATGCATTAGGCTCAGTTATAGCTAAATCATCAACTTGTAAACTTCGAAGACAAAATGGTGGAAATTTGTTACCGTCATTATTATATGAGCCAGCGCACAATAAAACCTACAATAAGAACTATGTGACCAGCAAATACTCAGATGAGCCTGTACATTCGCCCAGTGGGCCCCCGTAGCCTAGTGGATAGGAGTTGTCTCTTAATCCATTAGGTTTCTCACCGCTGTGGTCCGAGCCTCATTTGGGTCACATGTGGGAAAGCCAAGTTCTGCGTACGGATGGTCAGGTGTTTTTTCCCTGGGTTCTCCGGTTTTCACCCACCTTTGATGAATGATCGGCTCAATATATATGTAAGTGAAATGTTCTTGAAAGGGCCGTAAAACCTAAATCAAAAAAAATGTCATCTATTCTACCCATCTGTTTGTCAGCATGGGACAATAAAGGAAATTGTAGTTAACCTCTAATAGTTGAGTCTTTTACTGTTCTTTTTAGGCAGTGCTGCAATCCCAAATTAAAGAAGTTTGGAGGAAAAGCAAAAGACTACTCTTTGAGAGCCAGGTATCGTCACTGGCGAGGGTATGTATATTTTCTGGCTGTGAATTCTATTTTAAGGGGACTGGGGACACATGGTCAATTTTCTGCTATTTCTTTTTTAGTAAGACAACTCTTGTGACTTTCTTTTCACTTTCCTGGACACCAAGTCCTTCTGAAGGTATCTACTCATAAAGGAAAGAATTTGCTCCCTTTGGGAATTAATAATTCTTCCCTTTCAGAGTAGACCCCTTTTCAGAAAGGACACAAAATAGTTTTGATAGCGTTGCCACTACTGAAAGTGTCTCCATTCCCCTTAAATCAAAAGTATGTTGAAATGTAATTTTGTTTCTGTGAAACACTCCAGGCATTTGTTGGACATTAAGAAGCTCACAAAAGATATTAGCTATTCATTTAGCACATTTATTCATTTGCTGCAGTTTTCTTTGTAATGATTTTGCTTAGGTCTTGAAATAAGAACTAATCTGCTCACATTTAGAAGTAGTGGGTGGGACGGGATGATTGGAAACTTCAGTCCATTTGTCAGACATTTCTTTTTTTTTTTGTGTGTTTTTTTTTCTGTGCATCTGTTTCACAAATTGCTTGGTAAAATGGCAAATAGTGTAGATCCTGATCAGACTGCTTCTTCAGGCACTGTTCACATGTGCCATCTTGTCAGAAAATGTAGGGTATGAAATTTTAGGAAAGTTACCATACATCATTTAAGCTCATGAAATTTGTTAAGTTAAGTACCAAGAGAACTTTTTAAGGAGGAGTATTTTGTGACAACACTGGGATACTTTGTCTTATTCCTTTATAAAAACATGTTGTGGTACTTTTAATGAATACCCTTAACATATGTCTTTTGAATAGCTGAAAACATTATCCAAAAATTATATAACCTAATATACCTTCTTAACTTGTCTGTTGGTACCTTAACCATAGTCATGCTGAATAAATTAAGATTCCATGCCCACTTCTAATTGTCAGCCTATCAGATTACTTTATCCAGGTTGTTGATACAAATTCACATACTGGATGACAATCAGTGGATGTCCAGATTAGTTGCTTTTTCAGAAATCAACTGATCTGGATCTGCACATTTTTCAAAGGCAGGGCATATCTGGGTTCAGCAGGGCCAGTGTTAACTATATCGCAAAGAACAACTTGTGACATTCTTTAAACAAACATTCATGCGATTTTCTGATAAAATGATGTTTACTCCAGCCCTGGACCACAGGGATCAGGGATAAACATCAGTCATGTTGCATGGCCCAGCATATGAGAATATTGAGGGTTGAGCGTAAGTCAGATGGTTGTTTTTCCCCAAACTTAATCTCCTCACCATGAAGGCGTTATGAAGATTACAACATTTCTTTCTGTAAACAATGAAAATTTAGGTGCCATTGCTCGTATGAGCAATGGCACCTAAATTTGCATTGTTTACAAAGGGGTCCAAGTTGCCCCTAAACAAGGGTTTCAAAAATATGTTTGAGTTACTATAGTCTTGCGCTCAACCCTCGATATTGCATATTGATTGTAATCCATACAGCAGTATAGGAGGAGGTAGCATTACTGACAGTATACAACTCTGATTGCTCAATGTCCAATTGACACCCTGGGTCCCAGGTGTCAGTGTCAGAAGTGGATATGGTGTTACATGACTTAGTGTTGGGAATCGGCAAGAATTTCATTGTCGATCATCGGTTTTGTAAAACGACTGATCATCGATTAATAATTGACTTGTAGAAAAAACATATTCACTTTTAATTTAGGTACTTATTCAGTAAGAATAACATGTCAATAAGAGGGGTATCCAGATAAAAATTTTTTTTATATTTCTCCATGAAAAATATGTTGTGGATACTTATTGAAGCGCCTCACAGAGGTGCTTCTAATGTGTACCCACAACATATGTTTTCATGGAGAAATATAAAAAATGTCAGTATTTTTGGGTTGACTTCTTTAAGGCTATTTTATCATTTTTTTTTTTTTTTTTTTCACTTTTATTTACCACAAATCTAAAATGACCCAAATAGCCAGTTTTAAATTTTATTTCTTTTAACTTGCCTATGTAAATAAATTGTGAGAAAAATATGTTTCTAAAAATAGAATTTTCTGATTAGTCGACTATAAAAAATCAGGCAGAAGTGACTGATCATTGAATATAATTGATCATCAGTGGCAACACTACGCGAGTATATAGTAAATTTGTTTTGATAAACAAATGATGGACAGAGAGAAGGATGAATATAGGTGATAATGACTTAGTGTGGGAATAATTACCTTCTGAATGCTCTCTTCATCTTGTATGCTCTGTCATTTTTGAGAAGGTTTTCTGCATCACTTGTCAAAGTTGTTTTTCATTTACAGATATGAACTGCCATTTGATCGTCATGACTGGATTGTTGACAGATGTGGTAAAGAAGTACGATATATTATAGACTATTATGATGGTGGGTCTGTTGACCCAAACACATATAGATTCACTCTTCTTGATGTGAGGCCAGCATTAGATTCATTCACTGCCTTCTGGGATAGATCAAAGGTTGCGTGGATGCGATGGACGGTGAAACCAGAGGGCATTGCATCACAGCATAATCCTCATGTATCCACTTCTAACACAGACAGCAATACTGTGGACAAATCATGAATGTGCAAAGGTTACCACTCTCAGGAAAAATTCAGCAGACACCAAATTGATCATATTTTTCTCAGAAAATAGGTCTGACATTTCAGGAGACAATTTGCATGAAATTTCTAAGGCTATTTTCTGAGAAAAATAAGAAAAAAGTTTTGAATTTTTGTCTGCGTAAATTTTTACTCAGCATTAAAGATTAAAAAAGACAAATTCTGCAGATGATGTATTGACGATATTTTTCTTGTTTCTCCTAGAAAATAGGCTGACTATTCATGCAAATTGTCTCCTCAGGATGAAATATTAAAGCATATTTTCTGGGAAAAATAAGAAAAAAAAATTTGAATTGTCGTCTGCTGAAATTTTCTCAGTATGCTTTGTATTTAAGATTGAAAAATGACAAGTTCGGCAGACAACAAATTGATGATCTTTGTCTTACTTTTCCCCCAAATAGGTCTGACATTTCATGGAAATTGTCTTCTCAGGAGACAATTTGAATGAAATGTTAAAGCCAAATTTCTGGGAAGAATAAAAAAAAAATATTTCAAATTATTGTCCGCTGAAATTTTTACCCAGCATATTTGAAGCAGACTAAATTGGAGACAAAGGTGCTTTGTTTGCTGTGGCATTTCATTAGATCCTGTCTGAAGTGTTCTCATCACGAGAACATACCTATATAATTTTGACCCCCTTTAACCCCACTTTTATATAGTAAAACTGGGGTTGATAGGGGTATACATTATTAGCTCGCCTGTACGAAGTACAAGGAGAGCTATTGTAGTCACCCCGGTCGTCCACGTTTGCGTTTGCGTTTGCGTTTGCGTTCCCGTTCCCGTCACACTGTGTTAAAGTTTTTCAAATGCTTATATCTCAACAGTCACTCCTCACAGAGGCATCAAATTTGAAACTTAGGTACCTTGGAGGGTCTTCTGAGATTCCAAGAGAATAAACCCCTGGGTTCATGCCCCTGGGTGGGGCTAGGGGTCAGAATCTAGGACACCTTTGTAATACTGTGTTAAAGTTTTTCAAATTCTTATATCTTGACTTTCACTCCTCATAGAGCATTCATATTTAGAATTTGGGTACCTGGACGAGTCTTCTGAGATTCCAAAAGAACATACCCCTGGGTTCATACCTCAGGGTGGGCCTTGGGGTGGGGCTAGGGGTCAAAATCTAGGACACATTTGTAAAATCTTATATGCCTACAGGTTATAGACACAACTGGTTATACATCAGCTAACTATGTGACATCAGTTTAAGTGTAAGAGAGTGAAGGTCATGGTGACCTACATTTTACGGTCAAGGTCACCTAGATTTCACGGTCCAGTGATTTTGCCTTATATCTTGAATACTATTTGTTGGATAAATGTCACACCTGGGATATTACTTCCATGTGACCCAATGAATGACCACTTACTATATCTAGGTCATTGTGATCTATATTTCATGGTTCAGTGATTTTGCCTTATATCTTGAATACTTTTTGTTGGTTAAATGTCACACCTGGGATATTACTTCCATGTGACCGAATGAATGACCACTTACTATATCTAGGTCATTGTGACCTATATTTCATGATTCAGTGATTTTGCCTTATATCTTGAATACTATTTGTTGGATAAATGTCACACCTGGGATATTAGTTCCATGTGACCCAATGAATGACCACTTACTATATCTAGGTCATTGTGACCTATATTTCATGGTTCAGTGATTTTGCCTTATATCTTGAATTCTATTTGTTGGATAAATGTCACACCTGGGATATTAGTTCCATGTGACCCAATGAATGACCACTTACTATATCTAGGTCATTGTGACCTATATTTCATGGTTCAGTGATTTTGCCTTATATCTTGAATACTATTTGTTGGATAAATGTCACACCTGGGATATTAGTTCCATGTGACCCAATGAATGACCACTTACTATATCTAGGTCATTGTGACCTATATTTCATGGTTCAGTGATTTTGCCTTATATCTTGAATACTATTTGTTGGATAAATGTCACACCTGGGATATTAGTTCCATGTGACCCAATGAATGACCACTTACTATATCTAGGTCATTGTGACCTATATTTCATGGTTCAGTGATTTTGCCTTATATCTTGAATACTATTTGTTGGATAAATGTCACACCTTGGATATTAGTTCCTTGTGACCCAATGAATGACCACTTACTATATCTAGGTCATTGTGACCTATATTTGATGGTTCAGTGATTTTGCCTTATAGCTTGAATACTATTTGTTGGATAAATGTCACACCTGGGATATTAGTTCCTTGTGACCCGATTATTGACGTCAAAATATATCTCTGTTGGTGTGACCTATATTTGATGGTTCAGTGATTTTGCCTTATATCTTGAATACTATTTGTTGGATAAATGTCACACCTGGGATATTAGTTCCTTGTGACCCGATTATTGACGTCAAAATATATCTCTGTTGGTGTGACCTATATTTCATGGTTCAGTGATTTTGCCTTATATCTTGAATACTATTTGTTGGATAAATGTCACACCTGGGATATTAGTTCCTTGTGACCCGATTATTGACGTCAAAATATATCTCTGTTGGTGTGACCTATATTTCATGGTTCAGTGATTTTGCCTTATATCTTGAATACTATTTGTTGGATAAATGTCACACGTGGGATATTACTTCCATGTGACCCAATGAATGACCACTTACTATATCTAGGTCATTGTGACCTATATTTCATGGTTCAGTGATTTTGCCTTATATCTTGAATACTATTTGTTGGATAAATGTCACACCTGGGATATTAGTTCCTTGTGACCCGATTATTGACGTCAAAATATATCTCTGTTGGTGTGACCTATATTTCATGGTTCAATGATTTTGCCTTATATCTTGAATATTTGTTGGATAAATGTCACACCTGGGATATTAGTTCCATGTGACCCAATGAATGACCACTTACTATATCTAGGTCATTGTGACCTATATTTCATGCTTCAGTGATTTTGCCTTTTATTTTTATTACTATTTGATGGAGAATTGTCATACCTGGATTATTATATCTAAGTGACAAAATGATTTACATACAAATACATCTAGGTCAGTGTGACCTATATTATATGGCTTAATGATAAAAATGTTACAATATAAAATGTACCCAGCAGGCGAGCTCGCTGTCCTCCGACAGCTCTTGTTTTTTTATTTCTGCTCAGAAACATAGATTATGGGTACTCGTTAGAACCACCTCACAGAGGCAGTTCTAATGAGTACCCACAATCTATGTTTTGAGCAGAAATATTAAAAATATCAGAATTTTTTTTGTAAAAATTTTCATTTTTTGGTGGTAAAATTTTCGGTATATTTGAATAGGCATGTTTTCGTAATGATTGATAGAGACCTTTTTTTTTTGTGGAGAAATCAGGAAACTATTTACCGGAGTACCGTAATTACCTTAATAGTTTAAACAGATCGATTTTATTACTGGTTTATGTGTTTAAGATTTGAAGGATGAGAGGCAAGCTGTGTAGATCCTGATCAGATGTCACTTCATGCAGCATTTGATCTGGCTCCACAGTTTCTTCAGGTCTGTCTGAATAGTTTAGGTAAATATAGTAGTCATTTTATTTGAAGAGATAGGATCAGTGTAGATACAATTTGCACAGGACTGTCTCCTTGAATACTTAGGGTAAATACGGTACTCATGATTTTGAAGTGATAGGATCAGTGTACATGTAGGTGGAATCAGACACATTTGTTTTCTAATGTTAGTGATGGTCATATCTGGCCAATATAAGATAGTGTTCTGATTTGGGAATAACTTGTTGAACACATCAGACTTCATTTTTGAGACAAGCATATGATAAAATGTGATAAAGCCATTGATTTTGCTCATTTCATTGAATTTGACCAGACGGCTGGGATAATCAGGCAATTGCTGGTGCATCAGAACAGATCAGACATCCATAAAAAAAGTTAGGGGACTTTGATGTTACTTTATGTCATTCTTTTCTTATTCGGTGCCTTGGGATGGCTATTACATGATTGTGACCTGTTCTGTGTTAACCCCATATTTACATAAGTTGTGTGTATGTAATTCTTGCAGTATACTATAAAATATGATAAATATGCCTTAAATAGATTTTTGTTGAGAAATAAGAAAAATATTTATACTTATATCTGGAGCTATGTTAAGCTATCCTCTGCAAAAAGGTGCATTTTAGAAGAGTATAGTGATCAAAATGTATTTGGGCCATAGCTCCAGATAAAAAGTGTATCCAGGTAATATATTTCTTCTTGTTCCAGGAAAACTTATGTTTTGGGTACTCATTAGAAGTGGCACTTCTAACGAGTACCCACAACATATATTTTTGTTTGGAGAAATAGAAAAAATCATACAGTGGTGGTCCCTATCAGCTAGTGCACCAGCCTAGTCTGATCCGAGTCTTTACTGACCACTTTAAAATTGTTGAAGTCACACAAAATGATAAGCCTTTTCTCTGCTGCAGCTCATTTTTATATTTATAATCCTGCTGTGTCATAGTAGCTGGGTAATATGGTTTAACGTTGGTTATGTGTCTGTCTGACATCTGTCATATTTCTGTCCTTCCGTCCATATTTTCGTTTCCAGATGATAACATGAGAAAATATCAATGGATTGTCAACAAACTAGATATGTGTATCGATATTGTGGAAATCTGGTTGGGGTTGCTATTGGGTACATTTCATCAGTTTTGACAGTTATCTGCCATAGCAACAGATAAGGCGCTTTTTTCATCTGAAAAATGCTGATATCTTTCTTATTTCTCAATGAAAACATATGTTGTGGTACTCATTAGAAGCGCCTCAGTACCCACAACATATTTTTTTGTCGAGAAATAAGAAAAGTATTATGTGGATACCCCCTCTTATCTGTAGCTATGAAAGCATGCTACATGATAGTGACAGGGTATTATCATTTCTCATTCATATTTGCCCTTGAAGTAGAGTTGTAAGCTGCAAAACAAAACAACATAAATAAATATTACCAAATAAATAAATAAGTAAATAGGGCGTGTGCAGTAAACAGGTTGAATACTGCAGAGGACTTGTTAAGGAGGAATATTTGATGATAATTCTTGGATAATTTCCTCCAGTTCTCCATAAAAATGTATGATGTGGGTACTTATTGGAAAACTGATCCCATAATTATCTTCAAATACTTCTCTGATACAGCATTGGTATTTTTTCTTATTTCTTTATGAAAATATGTTGTTACTCATTAGAATGCCTCATTAAGGTGCTTCTAGATGTACCTGCAATATGTTTTCATGACAAATAAGAAAAAAAAATATCTGGATATTATGTATAATTTAATTGCATGGCAGCCTCTTTATAACACTGTCACTGGTGTTATAACACTGTCACTGGTGTTAAAAGCAAAAAAACATGTTAGCTAAACAACCATGTTGTATCCAAATAAAAATGTATAGATTATACAGAAAAATGACCATAACTGGTCAGTTTTCTATATTATCTACACATTTTTGTTTGGATACTTGGGGTCCACTTTTTAACTGTCCTTTATCGGAAACCATCTTTAATATAAGGAACTGTCTCTAAAGAGGTTCCCGGGTAATATTTTGTCACTATAGTAATTTCTATTCACTGGTTTTTTAAGATGTTTCTTCTATTGCTTCTGCAGTTCACAATAGTTTTGTATTCAAACAAAGAAAAAAATAAATTATAAACAATTGGTGAGTGTTGATTTTCCTGTCTACCTTGTACATAATACAGTTGATCAGAAATGAAGGTAAATTCTACGGTTGATACATGTATATATATAAAAAAATAATGAAGGTTTTAGACCCCATGAAAAATAGGTAATGGTCATATAATCTTGTTTGAATATCGTTAGGAAGAAAATGTACACCATGTAAGATGATTGTAGCTCTGATAGTTATTCAGAATTTGGCCTTGAAATACTTGGGATGACAGATAACAGAACAGACAAAAATCATTACGAAAACATGCCTATTTAAATATATAGAAAATTTCACCTCCAAAAACAGAAGATTATCAGATGAAAAACTCTGATATTTTTCATATTTCTGCTCAAAAGGTGGTTCTAACGAGTACCCACAATCTATGTTTTTGAGCAGAAATAAGAAAAGTAATGTATACCCCTGTAAACCCCAGTTTTACTACAACAAAGTGGGGTTTAAAGGGGTCAGAATTATATAGGCATGTTTTCGTGATGTGGATAGATGGATGACAAACTGACACCAACATTGCACCTACTTAAGCAAGCATTTGTGAGAAAAAAAGAACAGCCATGGATCTCACAAGTCTTAACGTAGTCAGTTTATTTCACTTATTTAACATAGGAGGGGTATTCCAAAGGAATTGCTTGTAGTGTAGTTGCTCGATATCCATGCGGAACTTGAA
This sequence comes from Anodontia alba, assembly GCA_964016985.1. NCBI lineage: Eukaryota > Metazoa > Mollusca > Bivalvia > Lucinida > Lucinidae > Anodontia > Anodontia alba. The sequence continues at coordinate 123,036,616 of OZ024825.1, forward strand.
ACAAATAAAAAATACCTTTATAGCGCTATCCAATACCTACACAATGATGTATAATTGTTCACATAAATCTAATTGAAAGATAGATTATTTGCCATTTGAATACGCACAGTCTTTGACTACCATAGTAAAACTTGTCGGTAAAAATGTTGCCAAGAAGGAGGAAATACGGGCCTACATAAAAGCTCGCTCTAAGATAGGTTGTTCTTTGAAACGAACATTTGCTGAAATTTCTGTTGTTTATGGATCTACTGTGAAACTTGGGATCATTATTTTGAACTTGTTTGGAGGTTAGCAATGAAGGATGGGCCATCAAAAATGCGGTTCATAGGTGGAAAAAGAAATTTGATTCTGGATCAGAGTCAATCAAAAATGCACCCAAATCAGGAAGGCCAAAGTCTGCATCACGTGACGAAATTCTATCAAAAGTATAAAAAATTGTTGAAAGAGATGCAAGGTATACAGTACGCGATATAGCACAGATGGTTGGCATCTCATTATCATTACATTCTGAAGAATATCTTGAATGTCAGGAAGATGTCTGCCAGGTGGGTGCCTCATTTGTTGACTGATGGTCAAAAGCAGTAGAGAGTTAAAATAGCCAAACAGTTGCTCAAAACATTTCCAAATATGATGAAATGTAGTCACTGGCGATGAAACTTGGGATCATTATTTTGAACTTGTTTGGAAGGTTAGCAATAAAATATGGACCATCAAAACACAGCAAAAGACCAGTAATTGCTAAATGCACGTTAAGTGCAAAGGTTTTGAATGCAATTTTTTTTTTCTGGTGAAGGCGTTGCAATACAGGTGCCAGTGAAAATGGGCAAAAGTGTGACTGAAAAATACTACAAAGATGCGGTATTGAAGAAATTGAAAAAAATGTACTATCAGAAATGGCACCCAGTCACGCATTTGAAACATGTCCAACTTCTACATGATAGTGCCCCAGCCCATACGTCTGCCGTTGTTACATTTTTTTTTTGCAAAAGAGAAGATAACAGTTTCACCACTCTCTCGTTATTCACTAGACCTTGCTCCATGTGAGTTCTTTCTTTTTCTGAAATCGAAAACCTTCCTCGTTGGACGGAGATATTGGTGCAGACCATACTGTGACGCATTCCGGAAATGGATTCAACGACTGAAATTATGCATTTTTAGTCATGGGGCTACTATAAGGGCATGAAATAAAGAAATTTGTGATTACTTACATTTTGAATAATCCAGGTCAAAATAAGCAATTCTTTTCGAATACCCTTGTAAACAAAAAAAAAAAAAAAAAAAAAAACTGAATAAAAAGGGGCAAGATGCTGGTGGTGAGGGACAATGTACATGGACATCTACCTGTGTATGAAACCACACATAGGCAAAGTGAATCATTTGCATTGGTTAGATTCCCAAACCTACTAAACTAGTAATTACCATACTCACCATAAATATTGAGACACCTTAACTCCTTACCATGCTGGTCCCAAATTTTGGAAAAGTCCATACTGTTACCAGTTTATGCTTCTAAAATTTGTTGGATGATTTGCAAACAGTGTGACCCTGATCAGACTCCACATTCTGTGACATCTAATTAGGGTTTACACTGTTTGCTTAGTCCTGTCAATCCAAAGATTTAGGTTTATTATGGCACATTTCCTTGATTATTGCAAAGAATGCAAACTGGATCAGTTTTAGCAAACTATCTGCTATGTGAAACTCCTAGTATTTCTTGGATACTTTGTATGCGCAGGAAATCAAGGATAACTTCTTCAGGGTTTTATTATTACACTTTGATGAAAAACTTAACCAAAGACCTTTTGATTGCATTTTAATGGTGGAGTAAGCTGGTTTTTACAATGTGTGTGTGTGTGTGTGTGTGTGTGTGTGAGTGTGTGTGTGTGTGTGTTTGTGTGTGTCGCAAGTTCAGATCCTAGCCTGGCCCACATAACTTTCTTGGAGATTGATCGTGAAATAATTCTTTCGATCATTGTCTCCCTTTCTCCGATTCAGGAAAGGCAATTGTCAGTTTCTAGAAAAAGTATGTGCACATAGTACTGGTTAACTGCTTAGAGGACTAATGCTGCCTAGGAAAAGAGAACTGACAACTATGCTTTCGACATCTTTCAGAAAACCGTTTTTTGCTTGGCGCTTTACACATAAGTAAATTTGCAAACTTTTGTTATGATTTAATGTAAAAACATGTCATAACTACCTATGCACAGACAGTATTCTAGTCATTGTTTTTTTATATAAAAAAATCAAATATTTTCCCTTTTTTCTCGCAATAAAAAAGATCGATGCAGTAATTTGTAGGGTAGGTAACTTGGAGGCAGATTTTCAACAGTGTCCGCTTGTTCAATTTTTTTCTGAAATTTTGACAATATTGTTGTGAAACATCAATAATTCAAATTCATCAAAGAAAAGTAAAATATTTTCTTATTAGGTCAGACAACTTTTTGCCCGTTAATTTAATTTTAGGATAAATATTTGGAAAAAAAACAAAAAAAAAAAACAAAAAAAAAAACAAGAAAAACAACAACAAAAAAACAACAACAACAAAAAAACAACACAGAAACAGAAAAGACAAATGGTTTCTGATAAGATACGATCGATTAGAACAAACTCTTTTCGTTTAAAATAAAACGCCAAGCAAAAAACATCTTGCTGAGTGATGTCGAACGGATAACTAGTTCATCATGACCTAAACAGTGTTAACTAGGCATTCAACTCCAACAAACATAAGTAAAAGCCCGTTGCGGGGAAGCGTCCTCCTGACGTTCATGGCTTTGTTAGTGAAGGGTTGTGAGTTTTAACTGCGTATAATAGATGGATAACCCCAAAACCTTACGCCATCTTAAGACCATGTAGAACAAATTTGCAGTTTCAAAATGATCGGCAGAAAATTCTGAGGAGTTGCGCCCACAAGGTATCTAGTCCAATACTAATTAAACTTGGGAAAAAAAAAAAACTAAGTAAAAAAGTGGAAGAAGTCAATAAAAATTTATTGAAGGATAACCCCAAAGCCACACCCACATCTTCAGACCATGTAGAACAAGTATGCATAGTTTAAAAATGATTGGTGGAAAACTGTAGGACGAGTTGCACCCACAAGGTATATATTCTAATTCTAATACTAATCGGATCTGAAAACGTTGAAAAAGTGAAAAAAAAAAGGTTGATAAATAATGACGGGAGGATAACCCCAAAAGCACTTGAACATAAAAAAAACAACAACAAAAAAAAAAAAAACGAAGTTGAAAAAGTACAAAAAGTTGAAAAAAAAAAAAGATAATGGCATGATAACCCAAAAACTGCATGCATATCTTCAGACCATGTAGAACAAGTATGCATAGTTTCGAAATGATCAGTGGAAAAGTCTAGGAGGAGTTGCGCCCACAAGATATCTATTCTGATACTAATCGAACCTGGAAAAATCTAAGTCCGAAAAAGTAGAAAAAAAAAATGATAAAAAAAATAAGGCTGGCTAATCGAAGCTGAAAAGATAATCGATTATCAGTCCTGACATTGTGATCGATAATCGATTAGTAATCACTGAAGATTTAGTCATAATTTTACCTGTCTGAGCATGACTCTTACCATTTGTTATACTTTATTGCATATATTCGGTCAGACAGGCCTGAGCAAACAGTGTAGACCCTGATAAGACGCCGTAAATGCGGCGTCTCATCAGGATCTACACTGTTTGTCACCCATCCAGTTATTTTTAGACACAACAATGGGTAGTAAATTGTACTTGTTCAAATTTTAGATTATGTATGGTAAAGAGTTGAGGTGTCTGAATACTAAAGTAACAAACACAGAAACCAAATGATCGATTATTAGCAAATCAGTAATAATAATCATTTTTGTGGAATTTATCAATTAATCGATTTTCCGATTAATCGTGCCAGCCTTATAAAAATTAATAGGAAGATATACCCACAAAACCACACGCACATCTACAGACAATATAGAACAAGCATGCATAGCCTCAAAATGATCCGTGGGAAACTCTAGGAGGAGTTGCACCCACATTCCAATAGTAATCGAACCTGACTAAAACTAAGTCGAAAGAGTAGAAAAAGTTGATGAAAAATAATGGAAGGATAACCCCAAAACCACATGCACATCTACAGACCATGTAGAACAAGTACGCATAGTTTCAAAATTTAATTAAAAGGTGGAAAACTAGGAGGAGTATATACTCAATTGCGTCCACAAGGTAACTATTCTAATAGTAATCTGATCTGAAAAAACTAAGTTGAAAAAGTGGAAAAAAGTTGGTAAAAAATAACGGTAGATAACCAAAACCACATGTACATCTTCAGACCATTATAAAAACACCTGCAAAGTTTCAAAAAGATGGGTTAAAAACTGTAAGAGGAGTTGCGTCCACAAGCTACCCATCTCATTGTGTCTACGTACAGACGGAATCTCGGAAGGACGGACGGACCCATTTTAATAATCCCCTTCGACTAACGTCGGGGGACAAAAGTCAGTCACTTCTGGGCAATAGCTCAATATACGTATATATGTAAGCTTGGAGTTGATTTGAATAATCAAGTAGATAACTGACACAGGTTTATTATTGTAAACATAAGGCTGAAGAAAAATTACTTCCCCTCCAAAAATACAGTCACTTCCATGAGAAAAATATCACAGTCTAATAATAAATTGTCTTGCCAACTAGGTAACAACATATAGGCAAACTTCAATGACTCGAACATCTTTGGGGCCGGGGAAATTTATTCTAGGCATGGGTGTTTTTAGCCACTGAGGGTTAATCAAAACCAGGTCATGAGGCAAATGGGGATAATTCGCATCACGAAAACACGCCTACCGGGTATATAATTTTAACCCGCTTTAACCCCATTTTTATATAGTTAAACTGGGGTTTACAGGGGTATACATTATTTTTCTTATTTCTGCTCAAAAACATAGATTGTGGGTACTCATTAGAACCGCCTCGGCGAGGCGGTTCTAATGAGTACCTACAATCTATGTTTTGAGCAGAAATATGAAAAATATCAGTTTTTTATCTGAAAATTTTCAGTTTTCGGTGGTGAAATTTTCAATATATTTGAATAGGCATGTTTTCGTAATGGGGAGACCTTGTCAATCCTATATAGAATATTGGTGTGTTGAGTGAACTCATTAGAATCACCTTGATGGGAAAAATCTAATGAGTACATACAACATATGTTTTCATGATAAGAAAATTTCCATAACCCATCTCTTACTAAATACGACATGCCCTATATTAGCAAACAGTGTAGATCCAGATCAGTTGGCTTCAGAAGAAGCCAACTGATCTGGATCGGGCTGCACTGCTTGTCATTTAATATGTGAATTTCTATCAAAAACCCGGATCAAGTAATCTGATTGGCTGGAAATTAGAAGTGGGCGTGGCATCTTAATTTATTCAACATGACAAGGGTTAAACTATTTCTAATTATTTGTTTTCTCGCGTTATTGGCAAAATTTCCTAAGGACTAAAGAACGAGACACGGTAAACAAGCCATCGATGTTCAATTCATTGAAGTGATTACAGTATGTAAAAAAAAATGTACTATAAATCTTTTGATATGATGATTTTAACCCATTTATGCCTGGTTTTCTATAAAAGAGACACTGACAGACAGTGTAGATCCAGTTCAGATACTGCAGAAGGTGACATCTGATCAGGGTCTACACTGTTTGCACTAAATACAGGACTTGCTATAAAATATGGTAGTTATAAGAACCAGTAAGAAACCCCTAGCTAGCATAATGGAAATGGACTGGTCCAAAGTGTTAAGGTAGAAGAGTCCATCTGCATAAATGGATTAAGCATAAGAGGACAGACAAGGCTGCATTGGTTGATCTGGGCTTGTACTGTCTGCTTATTTTCCAAAGACACATTTTGGGGCATGGCTCCACAAGCATATATCATTTTTGTTGGACGGATTAGAACATAATATAACGTTAAGTATTTAAAACAAACTGCCTCTCAGAAGAATATGCATATCCAGATTAGCTCTGCAGACAGAGTCTGATCATAGTCATAACTTGGCCTTTGTGAAAATGAACTTACATGAGCCATAGCTTGATAAGGCACTTTTTTCAACCGAAAATAGTTTAAATTATTTCTCCACAGAAACATACAGTTGACTCTCGCTATCTCGACCTCGGTTATTTCGAATAACCGCTTATCTCGAAGTGAAAATCTGGTCCTTGCCTAAACATGAAAATCTAACAATAGGTAAAAATATTGTGGAAAAGAAGAGAAATTGCTCCTAAGGGACAATTTCTCCGCTTTTCCACAATATTTTCAATATATCTCTAACTTCAAGAATCTAATTACATATATATTTGTTAAATGTGGTTAATCGAATTATTTTTTTCCTCAATTCTGCAAATCTGATATGTCGAGGTACGGATATCTCGAAGTATTTCAGAGAGTCCCTTGGAATTCGAGATAACGAGAGTCGACTGTAAATTGTGTGTTCTCGCATGTCGTCGCGGCACTTCTTATGAGTACACACAACATATGTTTTCGTAGAGAAATAATAAAAAAAATCCTGCTATCCTCTCTAAAACAGATCTATGCCCAGAGCCCTTGTAAATTAAATTATTTTTTGGAATAGGCAATTAGGATAAACCTGACCAGTTGTGCATCCAAGCAGTTTGTTTACAGTTAACTCTGTTTTCTAAAAATAATAAATGTAATAAATAAACATATATAGAGACACTGTCTTCACATACCAGCCTATCAATGAGTAAACAACAAAATAAACTATGGAAAATGTCCTTAAACAGTTGACTCTCGTTATCTCAACCTCGCTTATCTCGAATAACCGCTTATCTCGAAGTGAAAATCTGGTCCCTGCCTATACATGAAAACCTAACAACAGATGGAAAATATTGTAGAAAAGAGGAGAAATTGCTCCTAAGGAGCAATTTCTCCTCTTTTCCACAATATTTTCAATATATCTCTAACTTCAAAAGTCCAATTATCTATCAGTTTGTTAAATGTGGTTAATCAAATTATTTTTTCCTCAATTCTGCAAACCTGATATGTCGAACTACGGATATCTCGAAGTATTTCAGAGAGTCCCTTGGAATTCGAGCTAACGAGAGTCGACTGTATTTCACTAACTTTTCAACTACTTCATGCCATACTTTTTTTGCCTAAATTTTGTTTTAAGCAGTTATCCCACAAATACTTGACGGTAATGCAACCAGTGTAGACCCTGATCAGGAGCAGTCTGATCTAGGTCTGCACTGTTTACATGTGTCATTTCTTTCAGGCAAGTTAGTGTAATAAATTTTAGATGGACGTTTATCAGTAAAAGTATCGCAAAAGCAGAATACAATATCAAATCCTTCCCAGCTGGCACATAACGTAAATACAACGTCGCCTCAACGTCGATGCAACGTCATGACGTTGCATCGACATTGAGCCGACGTTGTATAAACGTCATGTGCCCACTGGGTTGTGTCTTTTTTAACCGGGCCCAAGTGTATAAACACAATTATGTAATGCCATCAGTGTGGACATTTGGTCAGTCACTCTATGTATCCAGACTGATCAGGGTCTTGTCTGAACACCCATTAATGTCTATATGCTGTGCTGGCAAATTGAGAAAACACTGACAAGGTGACATGGATGCCTCTACCATCTGTAGAATACTCTCATTCTAGATAAATAACATGCAAACATCACAACATGTTTTTTAAGAATCGTTCATATATGTTTTCCCTTAGTGAGCCTATCATGAAAGTAGCTATATATATGAGCGTAGATCGAGATATGATATTTTCTTCAACCCATACAAGTGCTCACAACATTTCTTCATGGAGAAATATATATATATCTCAGGCTTGACATTTTTAAGGCCTGGTCCTGATTACAAGCTTTAAAATTCTGGGCCCAGTCGTTCAGAACTTAACGAAGTTGTTAGCTAACGTGACGTTAAAAATTTCAAATTTCTATCTTGAATTATGGCAAATACATTGATATTTTTTGCTGAAAAAATGTGAGTAGCTTTTGCATTGCAACAGTTACCAAGTATGTCATTAACGATCTCGTAAAGCTAATGATGCTTTGAACAACTGTGCCCTGAATTTTTAGGCTCTAAAAATCTTAACCAGGATGAGGCCTGGTTACCTGGATACTCCACTTACCTAGAGTTGTATTAGCAGAAAATACATTCATAATTGCTTTCTTAGTTCTCAGAAAAATAAGGAAAAAGTCAATGTTTACTGCTAAAGTTCAGTTTATCACTAGTGGGACTAGTGGGAATGGATAACATTGAGGGGAGGTAAATTGTTTTTGCTTCTCTTCTGAAAAGGAGTCTACTCTAAAACGAAAGAATTTGCTCCCGTTGGGAGCAAGTTCTTTCCTTTTAGAGTAGACCCCTTTTCAGCTTGGTGTGCAGAAATACAAACATGAAGTCACAAAAGTCAATTCACTTGTACAAAAAGTCCCTTTAAGGGCGAGATGCCCAGAGGACTTCTTGAAATTCAGCAGGAGAGCAGAAGAAAACCTGGCTTATGTCGGATGTAAGCAGTATTATCCTAGACCAGTCTTGACGTCTCAGCCATATAGACAAGTACATGTACTTCACTGCTTGATAAGTATGTGTTCATTACTCTCAGGTCATTCCTTTTAGAATCAATTTAACTTCACTACAGCTGGTGTAAGTGCCGTGTGGCGATCACAAAACATTTCACCTTACTTCACTATAGTGTACTTTATAGTTTGTAGTTTTTTATGATCACTGAACCCTTTTTGGGATTTTTTTGAAAATTTTATATGACGGGTGCTGATGAGGGTTAAGTGGTTGAAACTAGCTAGTTAGGTCCAGTGTGTATGATCATAGCTCTCCAGGGTTGTTCCGTTTTGAATATATCACACACACAATATAATGATATAAAATGTAGTCATTTCCTGTCTCGAAATCACTGAACAAGGACTATGACGACCGCTGTGGACAGTGGTCACTAACGGGCCTGCACATCTTCAGTCTGATCTCGGTCTTCACTCACTGCTGACAGCAATGTTGGACACTATATGGGGACAGAAAAGGCCCTGATTTGACTGCACAAACTGTTCTGGTGTTAGAATATACCTAAATGATATATTTCTCAAAGCTCAATTTATGTGTAGGTCATGTATATCATATATAGATTTTCGCGTTATAATTTATTGTTTTAATGAAATGACACAAAACAAAAACGATGTGACGAAAATAAGAAACATATTAAGAATCCGACTACCATTTTTACCTTAAGTACTTGGACGGACCTGCCTGAGCAAAGAGTGTAGACCCTGATCAGATGCTGCAGACTGCAGCATCTGATCAGGGTCTACACTGTTTGCCACTCAATAATTTTAGACAAATCTGTAGGTAGTAAAATTGGGTTTTACTCAGCGTGATAAGTTAACACTCGGTCATATACTGTGTTTGTTACAATGCAGTTTAATAAACTTTCACCATTCTCTGGACTAATTCAGCAGACAACAAATTGATGATAATATTCTTATTAGGAGACACTGTGTATGAAATGTCATCCTATTTTCTGCAAAAATAAGAAAATATTTAAAATGTCATCTGCTGAAAGTTTTACCCAGCATGCTAAGCATTAAATCTGCCACTACAGGAAACTATAACGTTGTTAGGTGACCTAAGGTTTCCGACTTCCACCTGTTCTACATCAACTAAAAATTGAAACCAGAAGTCGCAGGTCTCCGGACAAGGTATATTTATACCAATATTGATGAATTTGTCAACAATGAGTCCATCACAGTCACAACAATAGAAATAAATACATGTAATGGAATTAATTTTTGAAATGGAATTCTGTGTAAAAGAGTAAAATATGGTTCTGTTTCCTTAGAGCTAACAAAATGATCACATATATTTATGGCAGTTTTTCAGGGTGTTCTCAATTTTTTTGTTTTTTTCTAGAAACAAATCTTTCTTACACATTACTTCTTAAATATTACCCAGCAACATACAACATTTGACAGATGATATTAAACATATTTGCCGCACGCAGCACTATAAGTGCACTGTCACGCAATTTCTGAGTCCTCAAATTACCGCCCCTATACTTTAATACTGTTCTCTAAAAAGCATGTGTTCTAAGTACTCATTACAATCATCTTGACCTATAAAGGCAATTCTTATGAATACACACAACATATGCGTTTTAAAGAAAATCAGAGATAAGATGGTAGAAGCATGATTAAATATTCCTCTCATAAATTCCTCTGCTGATCTTTCTTTTACTGTGACCTTATTAGGAAATAGAAATAAGAAGGCAGAAATATATTTAAATATTCCTCTCTTGAGTTCTTCTGTTGATTTTTCTTTATTGTGCTCTTATTATGAAGTTTTGCTACAAGTTTTCTAGTTAAAAATAACATAAGCGCACAGTACGGTAATTAGGTTAAAACGGTATACAGCACTATAAGTGCACTGTCACGCAATTTCTGAGTCCTCAAATTACCGCCCCTATACTTTTATACTGTTCTCTAAAAAGCATGTGTTCTAAGTACTCATTACAATCATCTTGACCTATAAAAGCAATTCTTATGAATACACACAACATATGCTTTTTAAAGAAAATCAGAGATAAGATGGCAGAAGCATGATTAAATATTCCTCTAACAAATTCCTCTGCTGAAATTTCATCCAATACTTCAAATAAGAGGTAGTATCAATGAAATGCTAAACCCTATTTCCTAGAAACATACCCAGTGGGCGCACGACGTTTATACAACTTCGCTTAAACATCGATGCAACGTCCATGCTACGTTGTATAAACGTCATCTACCCGCTGGGATACATCACGACAAAATACCTATATAATTTTGACCCCCGTAAACCCCACTTTTATATAGTAAAACTGGGGTTTACAGGGGTATACATTATTTTTCTTTTTTCTGCTCAAAAACATAGATTGTGGGTACTCGTTAGAACCGGCTCGCCGAGGCGGTTCTAACGAGTACCCACAATCTACGTTTTTGAACAGAAATATGAAAAATATCTGAATATTTTATAAAAAAAAATCCTTTTTTTGGTTGTAAAATTTTCAATATATTTGAATAGGCGTGTTTCCGTAATGGGAGCCTCTGTATGAGAAAGGCCCCGTACCAAATGTCAGTAATGAAGGCCCTGAACAGACTTGTATTTGCACAGTCAGATCAGAATCTGCACGAAGAAACTTTGCATCCTCGGCTATTCAAAATATGCCAAGGGCAAATTCTGATTCAGACCGCGCGAAAGTGCGGGCTGATCTGAATCTTCGCGGGGCGCACCTTTCTAAAGGTACGTTTTCTGACGTTGCAGCTCATGTGAAATAATCAAGAAGGCTGAAGGCTCTGATCGAGCTGTGTGGCTGCGCAGGCTGATCAAAGCCACTGCTGTTCTCGTATGTACCACATAAGGCCTCTTTGTAGCACAACCCAGAAAATTAATGAGCCATTCCATGTGAAACAATGCTCAAGGCATCACGAAAACATGCCTATATAAATTTGACCCCCTTAAATCCCACTTTTATACACTAAAACTGGGATTTACAGGTGTATACATTAATTTTCTTATTTCTGCTCAAAAACATAGAATGTGCGTACTCGTTAGAACCGCCTCGCCGAGGCGGTTCTAACGAGTACCCACAATCTATGTTTTGAGCAGAAATATGAAACATATACGAATTTTTTATCTGAAAGGATTCCTTTTTTGGTTGTAAACTTTTCTATATATTTGAATAGGAGTGTTTCCGTAATGGCATGTGCAAACAGGGAAGACTCAGATCTACAGCGCATATGCACAGGCTGATCAAGTCCTTTTTCAGAATCATAGCATACTGTAGAAGGGATTGATATATAGGAAAGGTCTTTATCAGATTGGGCAGCTTCACTAGCTGATCAGGATCTTTACTATTCCTGTATTTCCGGCGGACATAATTTCCCCTGGTGTGACCTTACCATTGACAATTGGCACGCTATAGGCAAATTCAGCAGACGGCAAATTGTTAATAATTATCTTTTTTTCCCCAGAAAATAGGAGGGAATTTTATGTAAATTGTTTTCCCTAGAAAACAGGATTTGAAATTTCTAAAGATGGGGAAAATATTTCAAAATGTTGACTGATGGAATTTTTCCCCAGCATGCTCAGCGTGTATTATCTACTCATTGTTGTCTGCAGCGGGGTAAAGGGTAGTTAGTAAACGTATTTTTCTATGAGTTTAAACTGATAACTTGGCAAGGAATGGTTGGAGCAGTACATTTCCTGACTTGTCTAAGTTGTTCGTATCTGTCATGAGTTCGTTGACACGGAAATCATTCAGATTCAAGTTAAAAGCACTGTTGTACTGTCGGACTATTTCTAGAACTTCTCGCTTTGGCAGACAACCTGAAAGTAACAGAGAAAGAAATGCACATAAAAAATAAAAATGGACATCATCACCATATTAACTACAATGTCCGAAAAGGTAACTTCGGACATGTGCGCTCAGCGAAGATTCAGATCAGCCTGCGCATTCGCGCAGTCTGATCAGAATATTCGCTGGGCATATCTGGGATAGCCAAGGATACATAATTTCTTCATGCATGGACAGCGAAGACTCTTATCAGATCGAGCGGTTGCGCAGGCTGATATGAGTCTTCGTTGGGCGCACATATCAGAAGGTCTTTTTTTTCTGACGTTTCGGCTCGTATGCACATTTACAAATACGTGCAGAAAGTCCCAAAATGTTCCGAAGAAGGAGTACGTTGCTTACAGACACTTCTGTGTTTCACGTTACATTCATGTTCATGCACAGACTCAATAAAATCCAGGGCCCAGTTGTTCAAAGCATCGGTAACTGAACGAGCTCGTTAGTGGTCAAAATGATTAAATTTCCTAGTAAGTACAATATCTAATTCACAGGTATTTTTGCTGAAAAAATGTGAGTAGCTTTTGCAAATGCAAATGCAAATGCAAATGCATAAGCTACTCACATTTTTTCAACAGAAATATTAGCGTATATGCCATGTTTAATGATGAACGTTTTAACGATACGTTAACTAACGACATCGTTAGTTTTGAACAACTGGGCCCAGATTGCTATTTATGTTTATTTGATGTGTTTCCATTTTCCGACAAATTCAAAAAGAGTGTCACTCACTGCAAAAAGGATAGGTTTCAACATGAAAATCTGCGGCAAACTGCATGCATGGTTATTAACCCAATTTTGGTTGATAATTTTGCTTTCCTCGTTTAACTGCATGACGGGGAGTCGCTCTTCAAACTAAACCCCAGTCTCAGCCTCAGTCCCGATTTAGCAGGTTCCCAGCTAGCATTCTACGTAAATCTACATCGGGCCGTCATCGGCCCGTCAGCTACTCTGACGGGCCGATGATGGCCCGATACAGATTTACGTAGAATGTTGACTGGCTCGGCGCCTGAATATCAATGTCTGTGGCAGGGCCCATCGTGGTCCCGTTTGTGCTTTTCTTGTGTTCTGGCTTCAGATTACCATTCAGCCCTTTGCTTTGTTTCATCATAGTGTTTCTGTTTCATCGTACAGGCGACTCTCGTTATCTCGACTTCGCTTATCTAGAATAACCGCTTATCTCGAAGTGAAATTATGTCCCTTTTTAACATGGAACTCTAGCAACAGGTAATGAAATATTGTGGAATTATTATGGAGCAATTTCTTCTCTTTTACACAATATTTTCAATACATCTCTAACCTCATTAGTCAAATCACATATTCATTTGTGAAATGTGGTTGTTCGAGTTCATTTTCCTGAATTCGGCAAATCTGATATGTCCAGGTACGGATATCTTAAAGTATAACAGAGAGTCCCTTGGACTTCGAGATAACGAAAGTCGACTGTACTTCATATATTGTACATAGAGGACCTTACACGAGTGGTCATTTCATATGAAATTTATGAAACGAGCCTTTGGCGAGTTTCATAAATTTCATATTAAATGACTACGAGTGTAAGATTCTGTTTATCATATGACCCTTTTAAATTGGATTTTATCGCCTTTAAAGTTGACAATTGTTCAACAGAAAATGCATGGTTGACATGGACGTCGTCATGACATTACTTGTTCCCCCTAAAGTGTTATATAACGTGTGGTTATACGATTTTTATAACATGACGTTATCCACTGAATAACAGCGACTTCATATGATAAAGTATATTCTTTGTCTTTTGTAATCAACGAGCCAAATTTTGGATAATTTAAATAAACAGTAAAACATCAATGACTTAATACTGATGGATCGTTCACCGTGGCTGTTTCGCGTTTTTTAGTCCCAAGCAAGTTCTTCTGATAGCTCAAGAAATCAGGGCCCAGTTGTTCAAAGCTAACGATGTCGGTAGTTAACGATTCGTTAAAATTTACATCGAGTGATACGCAAATACGCTGATTTTTTTTGCTGAAAAATGTGAGTAGTTTTTGCAGTGCACAAGCTACTCACATTTTTTCAGCAAAAATTATCAGAATATTATATATTGAATCCGCTAAAACAGTTAACGAAATGACCATTAACGAGCTCGTTAAGCTAACGACGCTTTGAACAACTAGGCCTAGATATTTAGGGATATTTTAGGGAAGTTTTCTTATTTTGTCATGAAAATGTATGTTGTGTGCAATTAGAATTGCCTCACCAAGGCGATTCTGATGATTACAACACAAAATAATATTGTCTTATATAGGATCCAAAAGACAACCACATCACGAAAACATGCCTATATAATTTTGACTCCATTAAACCCCACTTTTATATAGTAAAACTAGGGTTTACAGGGGTATACATTATTTTTCTTATTTCTGCTCAAAATAATAGATTGTGGGTACTCGTTAGAACCGCCTCGGCGAGGCGGTTCTAACGAGTACCCACAATCTATGTTTTGAGCAGAAATATGAAAAATATCAGAAATTTTATCTAAAAACTTTCAGTATTCAGGTATACATTATTTTTCTTATTTCTGCTCAAAATAATAGATTGTGGGTACTCGTTAGAACCGCCTCGCCGAGGCGGTTCTAACGAGTACCCACAATCTATGTTTTGAGCAGAAATATGAAAAATATCAGAAATTTTATCTAAAAACTTTCAGTTTTTGGTGGTGAAATTTTCAATATATTTGAATAGGCGTGTTTTCGTAAAGCTAAATTATCCCCATTTGCCTCTTGACTGGCGATATGATTAACCCTTAGTGACTTTAACTATGTGTTGAACAAATTTTCATGGTCCCCAAGATGTTGGAGGCATTGAAGTTTGACTATAGACTATCCCTAGGAAGTGTGAACAGTGTTGCAAATTTTCACAATTATTCATTATCAGAGTAGATGAAACTGATTTTTGTATTTGTTCTTTTCTTTACTTTCAGAGTATCATTATGTATTTATTACAGCTTGTGTTAATGACTGCGTGGTGGCCTTAAAATGTCTACCCGATAGTTATACTTGTACTTTGGGCTCAGCGAGCCCCTTTGAATATTTTTAACTGAGAATAATTCCTGTACCATAGACTAACACTTAATTAGTGCAATTTGATTGGTCGAGAGCATTTTGAAAGTGACATTCCTGCTTTGACAAATCCACTGACCAGAAATCTCGGAACTATTGTCTTCGCGCAAATTTCTAAAATAAGCCATTACGAAAACACGCCTATTCAAATATATAGAAAATTTCACCACCAAAAACTGAAACAAATTCAGGTAAAAACCCTGATATTTTTCATATTTTTGCTCCAAACATATATTGTGGTACTCGTTAGAACCGCCTCGACGAGGTGGTTCTAAGGAATACCCACAATCTACGTCTATATATAAAAGTGGGGTTTAAGGGGATCAAAATTATAAAGGCATGTTTTCGTGATGTATTTTTACCTATATTTTCGACGTCGGTAAATAAGACCTAGTCTGTATTATAAGAAATGATTTTACTTTTTGTGGATTTTATCGATGTGTTAACGCCGGCGAATCACTCACAAGAGTTTTACACGGCTTGTAAATCGATAAAGACTTACCTCGATTTGAAATATCGCTATTGTACAAGGCAGTAGCTAACTTGATATAACGATCAAACCATGGTTTCTGATTGCTACTAATGGCGTCTTTTGTTATCTGAAAGAAAGCAGAAGAAAAATGTCGGCACACGAAAAATGTAGCTTATGGTTTTCCAGTTTGCGATTCTTCAAATAATGCGCATGCGCAGATCCCTAATTGGGCAACAAACATGCATTGTTTGCCTGAAGCCAGCCCAAGGTCTCTGCTACATGTCTGCGATCAGCAAAGTCTCTGGCGAAACTGCGCTTATGAGTATTTGTTGGTCGCTGATGTGATAAGTACTCTTTTCTCATGTGCTAGTTCAAATATGGAAATTTCAGGAATATCAGACTAAGTACGATCTCCATATTTCCATTTTTGACAAGCATTACTAGAGACTGACTTCAGTTCAGAAGTCTGTATTTTTCTATTTGATTTTAGTATTATTAAATTTGAACCGGGCATCGCATTTTCTACAAGATTGCCCAAGCCCTCCCCCATCCTCCTAGCACAAATTAAGCGAAGACTCTGATCAGCCTGCGCAATTGTCTAGACTGATCTCAGTCCTTACTGTCCGCATGAAACGCTTTGGATCATTGGCTACCCATAATGTACCTGCGAAGATTGATAAGACTGCGCAGATGCACATGCTGATCGGAGTCTTCGCAAAGCAACCCTGCAGACTAGTACAAATACCTATGCAAACAGTGTAGATCCAAATGAGACGGCTTGTAACGAGCCGTCTCATCTGGATCTACACTATTTGCCAACAATGATTTTGAGTAAAAAAAAACACTCTATTAACAACAATGGCCATGATCAAATACAAAGACGGTAGAGTCCATTTCAGAAAATGAAGGGTGACAGGGTTAAGTTCCCAACTATATTGTCATTGACCATTGCAAAGGTAGGGCATATCTGGGTTCAGCAGGATTAGGATTAACGTGTGCCTTGGAAGGGCGTGTTCCGTAATTGTGGCTTTTCCTGGGAGTCGCCATGTCTTTCCTTCTGTAAGAATTTGTTTGGACAGAAGTTTAGACCAAAAGCAACCGCACCAATTGCTAGACTTGTAAACATAGGAAATTATCATTCTTAATATAGTTATTTATAATGACTGACCTTGTACTTAGTTTCTAGACTTTTAAGCTGCTCCGAAAGGTTCTTAATCTGTTCTTCTCTTGTTGGTCTCTGGGTTTGCTGTCCATCATCTCGCCCGTATCCGGGTGGCCGGTCTCGTCCCCGTTCTCCGTATCTGTGGATGAGACAAACTAAAATATACATATATGTTAATAATATTAGCGACTTATGCTTTATTCTGTGAGGAAGGAGAGATATTAAGGTGCCCCGATGCTCTGAAATATTGCGAGCAATCCAGGGGCGGATCCAGGATGATGTTACCATACTTACTCTATGCATGCTTTGGCGTTTGATCTAGGCTATCTTGCTTTCTCAGGCTTGCCTGAGAAAGCAAGGTAGCCCAGATCAAACGCCAGAGAATGCGGCGTCTGATCTTGGTCTACACAATTTGCCACTCACTCAGCAATTTTACACACATTTACAAGTAGTACAATGGACTTGTTGAAGAGAAGTATTAGGGTAAATACCGTATCCTCCCAAATTTATCAATTTTAGCCAAAATTTCCCATGAAAATGATATTTTAACGCAAACCCTTCTGAATCCGCCCCTACAACACTCTGTCACAACTGAAACATACAGTTAGTACGGTTACAGGTATCAAGTATGAAAATTATCATCATTTCTGAACAAAGAAACAGAGTTCAATAAAATTTAACGTTCTCCGAGTTTAATTTCATACTGGGATAAGCACAGTAACACAAATACAAGTGTGGGGAGTTGTACGTTTCTTGTACAGTAACACAAATATAAGGATCAAAGGATCCTTTGAACATACCCACAAATACATGTATAAGTGCAGATACCCAGGAAATGCCACAATCACGAAGCAAAGCCCTCCCGAGGCACCAAAAGAAGGAACGATGAGGAAGAAATAATGACAAAACAAACGCCACATATGAAACTACCGACGCACAAACAGAGAAGAACTGCACCAGACGAACTGCCTTGGAACGGTCAGTAGGAAGCTGCAGAGATGATACCAGGGCCCAGTTGTTTAAAGCATCGTTAGCTTAACGAGCTCGTTAGTGGTCAAAATGTTAACTGTTCTAGTAAGTACAATATCTAATTCACAGCTATTTTTGCTGAAAAAAATGTGAGTAGCTTTGGCAAATGCTAAAGCTACTCACATTTTTTCAGCAAAAATATTAACATGTATGCCATATTTTATGATAAAAGTTTTAACGATACGTTAACTAACGACATCGTTAGTTTTGAACAACTAGGCCCTGATTTAAAGGGTCTTCTCTACTCTTCAATATATTTAGACAATCTAGACTAAAGTCACGAAGGAAAATATCATTGCAAATAAACTACTTTAATCTCTAATAATTCTATGGTTTGTGGCATGTGTACTGTTTGTCGTGGTTTGTTTGGTCTTCCTTGGTAGGCTATGTTCTGTGATTGTGGCTCTTCTTGGACACCTTCAATATACTACACAACCCCTTTATAACACTTTTGTTGGGGTTCATAGCATAAACCGCGTTAGTTAAACAACCGTGTTATATCCAAACAAAAATGTATAGATTATATTGAAAAATGACCATTTATGGTCATTTTTCAAAATAATCTATACATTTTTGGGAGCCATCTTTGAACCGTGTTATATCCAAAACCGTGTTATAGCAAACCGCGTTATAAAGAGGTTGTTGTGTACAACAAACCTTCATATCAATGACTAGCACCGGTGGCTTATTCGAAGTCGTTTTTGAGTCCGTAGGACATTCTTCCGATAGCTCAAAAAACAAATATTTAGGTATATTTTAGAAAATGTGTGTTGTGTGTATCTAATGAGTACACTCAACATACCATTGTTTTTATAGAAGATCGAAAAGACATCCCTAAATAATCTCCATTTGCATCCTGACCTGGCTGTTTGAATATCCTTCAGTGGCTCGAACTATTCATGCCTAGAACAAATTTCCATGGTCTAAAAGATGTTCGAGCCACTGAAGAGCGACAGTATTTATCATTCTTCACTTTCATTTTGAAAACTGAGCATTTGTATCCCAGCAAACATGTATATGTTGGCCCCATATGGGCAGAATCTGGGCATTTATCCCATTCAAGTCCTACATGGGCCCCATATAGGCTTTTTTGCCCATATAAGACCCATATATGTCCCATATTGGTAAAATTTGGCCAACAAACATGTATATATGGGAACCATATGAGCAGATTCTGGGCATTTATCCCATTAGGGTCCTAAATGGGCCCTATATAGGCTTTGTTGCCCATATTAGACCCATACAGGTCGCATATTGATAAAATTCGATAACTATAAAAATAAATTCTAATCTGTGGAACCCCGAGATAAAACTGAAATAATCATGGAAAAATGATAATTTCAAGATACATAATTAGGGCCCAAATGGCTCCTATGGACCTCTATTGTTCCAATGTTGACCTCCCATTACTATATGGGACCCATATGGGGTCAATATGGGCATTAAGGGGAACAACTGTACCACTATTTAAACAAAATATTAAAAAAAAAATAGTAAATTTTCTTATATAAATGCAAATAATAATGATAATAAGAAAATAAAAATAATAGTTTGTTCATTACAAAATGAATGCATTTACTAAATTTATCTTGACAATTTTTCCGACATGGACGTCGATTCATGGTCATATTTTTATTTTAATTTGTATGTCTCTATTACTTTTAAAATTGAGGTATATATAAATACGCATGAGGCCATCATGTCCAACTATTAAAAAGGGCGCCTATATCTTTAAGGCCTCTTGATTCTACGAATGTGCAATAACTTGCACATGTACGAAGGTCTCTCTCTGTTGGGACCTTACCAGTCCATCATATGAGCTGGTACTGGGGACTTATAATCATTTGTATAAAAATGTCTAAAAGTTTGTTGTTTTTTTTTCTGGAAGATAAATGTGGGTTGATTTTCCCATACTGAACCCATATAGTTCCTATATGGCTTTGCCCATGTGGGTCCAACATGGAACCATGTTGCAAATCCCTCATGAGTCCCTTATGAGTTGCCCATAAAGGACCCATATAAATACCCATTTGTGGCCCATGTGGGTCCTATATCTTTTGCTTGCTGGGATGTAAAACACATACCATCCATCCTACATTTGACCTTAACACATACACGCATACACACAGCGTGATGAAGTAAAAATCTAAATCTATAAAATTACAAATCAGTGAAGTTCTCAAAAGGCTTATTATATATTTTCTCAGCACATTTAATAGGATTAAAAATAGATATCACCAAACGTGATTAATACCCCTCAGCAAGAAAAAAATACAAATGTATATTTAAAATATCACAGACAAATACTATTACAGGTTAAGAATAAACACAAAGGAAAAAAACAAAAAAAAAAAAACCAAAAAAAAACCCAAAAAACAACAACAACAAAAAACAGCAAATAGAGCCAAAATAAGCACTTTGAAGAATGTACACAAACATTTGTTTAGTACTACCCAGCTAGCATTCTACGTAAATCTACATCGGGCCGTCATTGGCCCGTCAGCTACCCTGACGGGCCGATGACGGCCCGATATAGATTTACGTAGAATGCTGACTGGGTAGACACTAAAGCCCATGAATCATTACATAGACCTACTACAATACCTGCTGTTACAACGTATAAAAAACATTATAAATCATGAATAAGATTCAGAATTATCACAGAAAAGAAAGTCATTAACATTTCCGCAGCACCTCTGACAAAGCAAGGGCTGACAACCTTGCTAAAATTCTAATGTCATTGCTACCTACCTAGCGAGCACATGGCATTTATACAACGTTGCACTGAAGTCGATACAATGCCATGACATTTATACAAGGTCGCATTAACGTCGAATCAAAGTCATGACGAGTCGACGTTAATGCGACGTTGTATAAACGTCATGTTCCCACTGGGTATCCTATTGACTCCTCCATCAGTCAGTTATAACCACGCCCACGCGAATTTCCTTAGACAAACTTTGTATTGATATACATGTGCTCACCTGTAAAAAGCACGTGTTGATTTGTTTGTCTAACTAAAAACATTGACAATTACCTTATTAGCTATTTTGAATGATCAGTTGCGGTTGTCAGTGAAATGGTCAAGTGACTTGACGGAGGAGTCAATTGATTTAGAACTGCATAAGCAAGTATCACGTTCCTTTACACAAAAGGAAAACTAAAAAAATATCGGGGCTGCGTTCAGTTAAGCACACCATTCGCGATGTTGTATCAAATATGGCGGGTGAGGATTTTTCTTGAGCGTATGAAATGGAATTCTAGAGTGAGATATAGTGTTTTGAGTAACTTGAAGACATTGCTTTTCGTATTGATATACCAAGTTACATACTGTGAACTGAACAATATGTGAAATTATGGGAAAAAAGAAGACTAAATCTGGAAGTATAATGAGTTTTGGTAATCAAGTACAAAGTCAACAAAGACAACAGCCTCCGGCCATTACTGTCAATGCAAGTGGGGTAAATGGATATGCCTCTCAAGGACTAGTCGATACTAGTACACTGATAAACCAGGCAAATGACATTTTATATCCCTCACCAACACAGATTTCCCCAAACAGTCTGCAAAATTGTGGCCAGCCTCAGTATATGTTGCAGAACCAGACAGTAAACAGACCAATAAGTAGTAATATGAACATGAACAGTATTAACATGAACAATGCGAACAATACTGTCAATCTGGGTTTTATTCAAATGACAACTGCTCAGTCGCCGACGCTACTTACGTCTGCCCAGACTTTAAACAGTGGCGGGAATATTGCTACCGGTATCATGCAGAGACTGGCCAATCAGAATGCAGGACAGGCGAGCGTGTATGACCTCATCCAACAGATGAATTCGCAACTTAATATTAGATTATCATGTATTGAACAAAACATGTCCACATTGTCAGTTATTGAAAGTAGCATATCATGTGTTAAGTCGGAAATGTCGGCACTGAAGTCGGACAATGTTTCCATCAGAACAAATATGGGCGAGATGGAGCGATTTTGTCAATCGGTTTCAGGCATCATTGATTCTTGTACTTCCAACAATACAACCACAAATACGCATTTGAAGAATTTGGAACAAGAAAATAAATTACTAAAAACAGATTTTAAAACCCTTAAGGACATAAATGCTGACCTGGAAACAAAAGTATCCTCAATGAAAGAAAAAATGCTTCAGATGGAGGCCCGAAGTCGGACTGTCGGAGTCGGCCGAAAATATACGAAATAGGGGTTCTCGCGAAAACACTGAGTATATGGTCAAAGAGTTTATGAGAAATGAAATGACATTTGAAGGATCGGATTCATTAGATGTAGACGCAATAGAATTTGACCGGATTCATCGATTGGGAAGACCGAAGTTTGACGGCAACGGGAGATTACTCAGGCCGCGGCCTGTTGTCGCTGCATTTAAGAACTTTAAAGAACGCGAGTGTGTAAGGCGAGCTGCCTCTACAATAAAAAACAAACGGTTCAGTGTTAGAGAGCAATTCCCAACAGAGATAGAGGAAAGGCGCAAAAAGCTGTATCCATTCATGCATAGTGCAAAATCGGACACAAATAATAATGTTAAACTTGTTAGGGACAGACTGATTATTAACGGGAAAACTTATACGCATACTGATGTAATTGAAGCTCCTGGGGACAAGGGAAGTAACTGTGAACCCCCAAAGGGCGACAGATCACGGAAAACAGCCAACGCTGTAAATACCGAACTTAGTTTGTCAAGGGCTCCTAGTCCCCATTCTCAAAAAGACTCAGGTGCAATACCAAAAATAAACTTTGTGTCGCAAAATATCTACACACCTTTGAGGAATTTGAGAGATCTTGGAGATGACACGTTCAGTTGGGGAGGGAAGAAAAAAGCGACATCCCCCCTAGAACAAACTTCCCCTAAAAAGGCTCGCGAAGCTACTCCACTAAACGCGAGAAAAAATGATGGTTCATCTGGTGACGTTACGGTGACGCCTGGTGACGTTTCCGAGAAAGAGACGGCTAGCGGTACACCACATTTTCCAGATAAATCTGCAGACAATATATGTAAGCAACAAGTGCCGCTATCTGACCCATTGAACCATAGCGGATTATCGTCTGGCAAGATCAATAATGGATCAGTAGATCACTCGGTCACAATGGGACATACCTAGGGGCACGCGGAGAGTACACGTGCAATAACAATTAAGGCATGGAATGTTCAACACGGATTAGAAAGAAAGCTGAAAGACAACTCATTTTTGTCTATATTAAAATCATGTGAAATCGCGGTCCTTTCGGAATGCTGGTTGACGGATAACTTTGACGCATCGGAATATGAACTCGATGCTTATAAAATAATTGCGTTGAAAAGATCAAAATGTAGAGGGGGTGGTATTTGTATACTCATCAAGAAATGGCTTGAACAAAAAGTTAGTCTGATAAAACAGAGCGAAGATAGTTTAATTTGGCTTAAATTGGATAGATGGTAGCCATATGTACTTATGTTGTGCATATATTCCGCCTGAAGGGAACCAGTATTATAATTATTATGATTGTGACTTGTTTGATTTATTGGAGAGTGACCTTGAACTCTATTCAGGTTTTGCGAAAGTGGGCGTTATCGGGGACTTAAATACGAGATCAGGGCTGTTGGATGACATCATACGAAATGATGATGTCCATCAAACGTTAATAGACAACATGGAATCATTGCTTTTGTACCCGCGTGACGATCTATTTGTTAAAAGGAATTCGAAAGATAATCACGTTAACAATCATGGACGGAAATTTATAACACTTAGCAAAGAAAGCGGTCTTAGGATAATAAATGGTCGGACTAAATCTGATCAATATGGTGACATAACTTTTCAAAATAGACAGGGAACCAGTGTGATTGATATTGCGTGTATCCACTATTCTTCTTTTAACATAGTTAAAGATTTTGCGGTCGAAGAATTTACTGAGTTCTCGGACCATGCTCCTATTTGTCTGTCATTAAAAGTCTGTGCAGCCGATGGTGATAACCTATGCACATGCGCACAACGAAGTGATACGTATGTATCGTGGAACAGTGAAGCCGCTGAACAGTTGTATCAGTGTATATTAGTAAATCGTGATTCCCTGGCCGCGTGTGCTGAAAACATTGAAGACATAAATCGATCGGTTCAGGATTTCACGAACAATCTAAGGGAGATAACTGACCATTTCTGCTTAAAATCTTTCAAAACGACAGATATATGTGAAACATGTAAAATCAAAGGTAGAACTACGCAAAACGATAACCCAAACAGACCGTGGTTCGATGAAGAATGTGCGAGAAAATATTCTGTTTATAAAAAGGCGCTTTCAACGTTTAACCGTAACAGGTCTCATTTCAACCGACTTTATTTAGCAAATAAAAAAGCGGAATATACATTGACAATTACCTTATTAGCTATTTTGAATGGTCAGTTGCGGTTGTCAGTGAAATGGTCAAGTGACTTGACGGAGGAGTCAATTGATTTAGAACTGCATAAGCAAGTATCACGTTCCTTTACACAAAAGGAAAACTAAAAAATATCGGGGCTGCGTTCAGTTAAGCACACCATTCGCGATGTTGTATCAGTTGTGCCAGATATTGGAGGACGGCAGCGGGTGTTCGCGAATCATTTTACAGCTGTCCTTTTGGCACTGCCTAAACGGCGATCAATGCAAATAAACCTTATTTATGTTTGTTTGAAATAAACTATGAAACGATCCAATATAAACTAAAAAAATTGATACAACTGATTCAATCTAACATCAAATAGCACCAAGGAGACTAACACCCAGCTAGCATTGTTTATAAATCTACAGCGGGCCGTTATCGGCCCGTCAGCTACCCTGACGGGCCGATAACGGCCCGCTATAGATCTATGTAGAATGCTTACTGGGCAGTTACTCTTAAAGTTTTAGATCACGTGAGGCGGTTAACAATAACTGTTTAAATGATGCAAAGTAGTTTGTGGAAACCGTTCCGGACTGAACACAGCCAAATTCTTCTCTTAAGGTTTGAACATAATTAAGCTAACATACTGTACACTGTACACAGTTACGATTAACTCTTTCACTGCCACAGGCGATAATAACAAGCTTTTGCAAACAGCATAGATTCAGGTGAGACGGCTCATTGAGCCGTCTCATCTGGATCTACGCTGTTTGACATTCAGTCTTTCGACTTTACATATAATAGTCTTTCCAAGCGGCAGTTTGTTAAAATAAAAAGCAGACGACAAATGTCGTCTGAAATTTCGCACCAAAAGAGTTAAAGCCTTTCATAACTCATGACGACAGCTTTGCAAATTTACATCTTGTCAATACAGCACTAAAGCAAAAGCCCTGTCTGCGTGATTTGAAAAACAAATCGGTATGCTTATAAATTACTACTATCCAACTATATGTTTTAACACTTAAAGCGCTATTAATCACAACTGCAACAGACGACATTTTGATTTGTGTTGTATTTGTCAGAAAAAATAAGGCTTGACATTTCATTGAAATGCCAAAATCTTATTGTCTCTGAAGAATAATTAAAAAAGTCAGAATGTCGTCAGCTACAATTTTGCTCAGTGTTTTAAGGGTTAAGTTTTACTAGTGGGCGGAGTTAAGCGAAAACATGTCTTCCAGCAAATGCTTGCTGCGCAGAGTAAAATACTCCTGAGCATCCGCGAACTCTCATTAACCCATTTTATTCTAAATAGACTCTTCCACACTATAAATTGGAAGAGCCCAATTTCAATTTTAGGTATGTCAGGCTATGTAATGTATATATTTCTAGAGAAAAAAAGGCCAAACAATTTGGAAAAGCGGCATCTGATCTGGGTCTGCACTGTTTGCCAATTACCTTTTAGCGGTATCCAGAATACAATGGGTTAAGATCTTTCCTATCACCTGATAGATTTACTATTTATCGTATCCAATGATTCTGAAAGCGGGCACTGAGTGCTATAATCACATTGTGTGCATACACAGGCCGACTTGGACCTTCGTTGTCAGCATATATCCCATGAACACATTTTCGCTTGACACGACCCAAGTTAGTTATGCTATAACCCATCTCTTTGGGTATATGAGAAAAGGTTGTAGTCACTCGTACATAGATCAAACTGCACAGTCTAGTCTTGAAATGTGCAATTTGCACATGTCTCAAGCCAGCTTTTATACGATTTATGTCCTAAAATTTCGAACACTTTATTCCATACCTTTTGGCCTAAATTTTGCTTTTTATGCAGTTGTTTCTTAAAATACTTGATGGAATGGCAAACAGTGTATACCCTGATCAGACTACTCCTTCAGGAGTAGTCTGATCTGGGTCTGCACTGATTGTATATTTCATTTTGTCAGAATCTTTGGTTTACGAATTTTTAGGACATTTACTGTAATGATGTGGCTGAATGTTATCACTTTTTCGAGGACTAGATGCAGTTGGTAGATTTTCCGTCATTTGTTTACAAAGGAGACAATTCGGAATTTCTCTAACACAATATTTTTTTTATTTGGGTTTTACGGCCCTTGCAAGAATATTTAACCTATATCAAGCCGATCGTTCATCAAAGGTGGGCGAAAACCGGAGAACCCGGGGGAAAACCACCCGACTGTCCGTAAGCAAAACTTGGCTTTCCCACATGTGACCCAAGCGAGGCTCAAACCACAGCGGTGAGAAACCTAATGGATTAAGAGAACTTTTCTGTCCATTAGGCTACGGGGGCCCGCCTCGTACACAATAAGCCCCTTTTTATAAGGTGTCTGCTCTTCACCAATATGCTCCTAGGAGTAGCAGCACTTCAGCACTTCTTCCACTCATAGCAGACACCTTTTCAGAAGGGATAGAAAATAATTTTAACAACGTTATCTCCCCTTAAGCGTAATTATATGAATAAAAGTATAAATCGGCAACAATGACATGAATGTTTGTAAAGACAAAACCAAGTATTAATAACTTCAGAAATATAACACAGATTAAGTAACATGGGAGCTAACACACTTGGTAGATTTTCCGCCAATCTAGACAAAGCAGACAACTATTGTGACTTCACCTTTGCTTTCCTGCGGGTCAAGTCCCTATTGAAGAGAGGTCTTATCTAAAAGAAAAGAATTAACTCCCTATGAGAGCAAATTGTTTCCTTTTAGAGTTGATCCCTTTTCAAAAGGGAAGCAAACCATTATGTCAGAATTGTCGCCCCTGAAAGTGCATCAGTTCCTTTTAACAATGAAATGCGCAGTACTAGTAGTATCAATAAACTACCCACCACCATAAGCTAATAAAGTCTCAAACAGTAAAAATCAGAAAATACATTTGAAATGTTAGCAAAGCCTTTACAGTTACATAATAATAATAATAATGGCATAGCATATTTTAAAAGCCTTTCCAACAAATCTCGCTAAGCAAATACGAGCCGTGACGTCAGTAAACATACCTCCGGACATGTACGTCCAGTGAAGATTCAGACCAAACTGCAAAATTTCTTAATGCGGACAATAAAGACTGATCAGACTGCGAAGATGCGCAGGCTAAATTTAGTCTTAGTTTGGCGCACATGTCAGAAGGTACGTTTTCTCGCGTTGTGGCTCATATATACCTATCATATCGTTCTTCATAACGTTTGTTCGGAGACTGATATCTGACTTGTGACTGATATCTGACTGGCGACTGATATCTGACAGGGGGAGGAGGTGAACGGTATCTAACGGGGGATAAACTTCGATTTCGGCGACCTGTGTCGCCTTCATATGGTGGCGTATGTCCTCTTGGCCTAGTTGGATATTGACAGAAATAATGTTAATTTTTATACGTTGCGGTTCTCCCTATTCTATGGGCCGGTGCGGTTTAGGTCCTCCAGAAGTAGAAGATGGCCAGATCGCCAATTTGTGCGATATGGATCTTCTACACTCAGAATGCCACGTGACATTTATTTTCTGGCTGTTCGATTAACACACTTCTCTTCTAACATACAAATTTGGTCTCTTCCAAATATTTCGTGGAAGTGACGGAACAGAAGAGGTGATGCAGTCAAACTGAGATGGCGTCTGATAGGCAGGAAGCAGCTAGAAAACCATATATTCAGCAGTATTTGAACCAGCGCACGAAAAAACCTACAATGACTTGTGCGAACAGCGAAGACTCAGATCAGCCTGCGCGGATATCAGCCTGCGCATCCGCACAGGCTGATCAGAGTCTTCGCTGATCGCATGTACTTTCTACAGCCTTCGGACTATCCAAAGAGATATAAACGAGAACCCTTGCCATCCTTGGTGGATGTACAGGCTAATCTGAGTCTTTGCTGGTCAAGCAGGTCTTTTTGTCGTGCACATTATTTACTCAATGATGTGTGAATTAGAACGAATGTACTAAGTAAATGCAACCGAAAACAAAATGAAAAAGGTACATTTGAAATCATGACTTTTTTAAAATTCCATTCGAACTATCAATATTTGTGTATTCTCCGTGCGTCTCCATACTTTTTTTTCTCCGACCGAAAACTTTGCCTCTTATGTCACGTGGTATTCCCTGCCTGGCGACCTAAATCGCCCGGGATCATGTACTACAAAATGTGATGATGAAATGAGCTAAAAATACTGTAACCGTCTTAAACAGGATACGTTAATAAGTTTTACGTTGATAAACTCTTCCTTACACGATTTTGTAAAGTAGTGGCGATCATTCTGGGATTTTTTTTGTATCTTTCTCCACTAATTGACTCTTTTCGTTAGCTACCAAGAGACCAAAATCTGATTATGGGGTAGTTAACTAAAAGAAGTCAATTAGTGGTCTTCGTTCTGTTTTAAGATAAAGAAAATGTTATGTAACATTTGACATTATATATTATTTAAGGAGAATGAACAAATGCAAGAAAGGAAGATAGAAAGATATAATGAGAGGGAATTATCAATACAGTTGATAATAGCCTCAAAACCTGAATCCAATATACTAAGACAAGAGAATTCCTATATGTACATATTTGTATGGTTTATGTTTAACAAGAAATATATATTAATGCCCCACAAAAATTGTAATTACAGAATTACAAACATGCAAAATATATTTCGAATAAAGTTACACGTACATAAAGTACCGTATTTACCCTAAATATCTGAACAGACAGGATTAAGTAAACAGTGTAGACTCACATCAGATGCCGCGTTTGCAGGGTTTTCACTGTTTGCCATTCAACTATCATTACGAAAACACGCCTATTCAAATATATAGAAAATTTTACATTCAAAAACTTAAAATTTTCAGATAAAAAAAATCTGATATTTTTCATATTTCTGCTCAAAAACATAGATTGTGGGTACTCGTTAGAACCTCCTCAGCGAGGCGGTTCTACTGAGTACCCAAAATCTATGTTTTTGAGCAGAAATAAGAAAAATAATGCATACCTCTGTAAACCCAGTTTTACTATATAAAAGTGGGTTTAAGGGAGTCTAAATTATATAGCCATGTTTTCGTAATGCAACGTTTTACACACATCAATAAGTAATTAAATGGAATTGTTCAAGCCTTAGTACAAGAATGGTAAGGAGTTCAGAGATATGAATACTTAGGATAAAGCCGGTACTATCAAGGTAGAGGATGTAAATGTATGAACATTCTTTGGGGTACATTAGGCCAACGGACAACGTCGAGCCTTGTTCTTTAACTATTAGGTATATGTAACAAAACTACTGTGCTTCCGACATCTTTCAGAAAGTCGTTTTTTTTTTTTGACTGGTGCTTTACACAAAAGAAGTAAATTTGCAATCTTTTGTCATCATTTAATGCAAAACCATTTGTCATAACTATGCGAAAAAAGTTTTATTCTAGTCACTGGTTTGTAATAAATCAAATATTTTCACTTTTTCCTATAATAAAAACGATTGCAAATTATACAGAAATCTGCAGGGTAGGTAAATTGGAGGCAGATTTTCAACTAGTTCTGCTTGTTCATTTTTTTTTCCTTAAAACTTCACAATATTGTTGTGAAACACCCATTATTCAAATTCAGCAAAGAAAACTAAAACATATTTTTTACACACACACACACACACACACACACACACACAAAAACAAAAAAACAACAACAAAAAAACAAAAACAAAACAAAAACACTTTACTAGAGAAATTGCATACGTCAGACCAACTTTTGGCTGCAAATTTAATTTTAGGGTAAATATTTGAGAACAAAACAGAGAAACATAAAAGACAAATGGTTTCTGATAAGATATTGTCAATCAGTACAAAGTATTTTCATTTAAAATAAAACGACAAACAAAAAGTCTTTCCAAGTGATTTCGAAAGGACAGTAAAGAAAACAACAACAATACCGTTGTGGCACTCAGTACTGGGAGGTAATAAAACTATAGTCCAGATAAGATGCCCTTTTAAACAATATGTGGATATTTTTCGGCAAGACTCTTCTAACAGGTACCCACAACATTTGATTCATGCAGAAACAAGAAAACTATTGATCTTTTTTCTGGAGCTATGAAATTTAAACTTCACGCCGTGACAGTGCATACGTGCAAAAAAAAACAACAAAACAACAAAAAAAAAAAACAAAAACAAAAAAAAAAAAAAAACAAAACAAAACAAAAACAAAACAAAAAAACAAAACAAAAAAAACACAAAAAAAAAACAAAAAACAAAAAACAACAACAACAACAAAAAAAAAAAGAAACATCAATGAACAATATAACTACATAACACTATTAGATATCTAACTTTCATTGGGTATAATGCACCTTGAAGGTAAATATTCTAAGATTAGGTTAAATCCTGGACAGAAGATGCATAACAAACAAATAAAGGATTTTATATAAAAAAAAATATTCTGTTTTGCCTACCTGGTAGGTTCCGCAGAAGATCTCGGTCTTTCTCTTTGTGGGGGATAGGTCCTAAAAGTTAGTGATATGAAATCTTCATAAACAATTTCATATACGTGAAACTGATTTGTGATAGCCAAAGAGTTGCTATTTTGCAATTAAAATAACTTGCATGTTTATAAACTCTTCAATCATTCCAATAGCAGCTTTAGTCCTACTGCAGTTGACGACTGGCGGACAAAAATCGAGTGACAGGTTTTCACACAAAATTGAAAATGTTTCTAATTGTTTGAAAGTATACTGTCAACATTCTTTTCATTAAAGTTCAACAAATAATTATTATTTATACAAATAATAGATGTAAATACTGCCTATGATATATCATTCGAAATTCATTTCAATTTTGTTTACATTACTTAATCATATGTAGGCCAGAATGTGCAATGAATGAGCGTGTTAGTAAAACGTATACCCGACAAAAATATTATTTAACTGATTTGTATAATATTAATGCTACAGAAGAATTATATAGAGAAATAATTACAAGCTAATCAGTTTCAGGAAGGAAAGTTTAAGGTGAATGGATTCACTTTTAGGGAGACAACTATGTCAAAATTGTTTTGCCTCTCTTCTAAAAAGTGATCTACGCTAAATGAAAAGAAATTGCCCCCCCCCCCACCCCCCATAGAGTAGACCCTTTCAGAAGAGGTTTCGTGTGCAGAAATGTAAGCAGGAGGTTACAAAAGTTGTATTCCTTGTAAATGGCAGAAAATCTATCAAGTATATCATGTCCTCTTGAGACATTTGCAATGTTCAACATAGAAAGAAATATTTCAGGCAAAAAAGAATTATAACATATATTGGATTTCGTTATAGCTCACAGAACAGTAACATTTTATTCAGAATCTCAACAGCAGTAAATGTTTTCGAATCGTCTTATATGTTTGGCAGAACCTATGAAAGATATTTGAAGGTTAATCTGGAAAATGAAAACATGCAAACAAAGAAAAGCGCAGTCCGGCCATTGCCTTTCTGAACATGTGCTTTCAAGAAAATTCGTACCTAGGCGTGTGGAAGTTAAAGTTAAATACTTGATCATTCAAAGAAAGACGTACATTGGAATAGTATTGTAGGCAGAGACAACTATACACGACAACTTGTACAGACATACGTGTTTAGAAATTGCTCTTAACTTAAATTTTAATACTACTGTGGACCATGTGTGAAGTCACTCTTCTCAAACCATTCTTTGATTTCAGCATTGTAATTTGTTTACTGCTATCGAAAACGTCTGCAACAAGACTGCTTGCTGACCATGACATAGTATCGGATTCTAACGTTAGGCATTGAAATTTCAGTATTCACCGTGTGAAGTAACAGCCAGTAAACCATCTACTTATACAGCCGTCAACTTCCAATCATGAAAACCATAACAAACAATTCTACAGATCTCTTTTGAATGATCACAATGCAGTCAGTTGATTTTATTCATTTTGTACTGCTATTCGAAATACGAATTTCGTAAATAAATATTATACAGCGTAGAAACTAAATCTAACTTCTATTTACATTTAACTTTGCATGTAAAAACATATATTAATATATATTACACCCGTTTTGTCAACCACATATAGGATAATTAGATATTTCTACATCAGAACTCGTGACAGAGACAGACAGTGAAAAACAAATGTTTACTAGAAACAAATACAAAGTTGTTAAAGCTTAGCATCCTGGGTAAAATACAGGGAAGACAATAGAGCCAGCGCACGACAAAACCTACAATGAGACTTATCCCAGCTAGCATTCTACGTAAATCTATATCGGGCCGTCATCGGCCCGTCAGCTACCCTGACGGGCCGATGACGGCCCGATATAGATTTACGTAGAATGCTGACTGGGATATGCGACTTGCTAAGACTCAGATCAGTCTGCGCATCCGCGTAGTCTGATCAGAGTTTTCGCTGATCGCATGTGACTTCTGCGACCTCCAGGCTATCAAAAGAGGAATAAACAAGAACCCTTGCCATACTGATTGGATGCTGAGGCTGATCTGAGTCATTGCTGGTCATGGAGGCCTTATTGTAGGTTCTGTCATGTGCTGGCTCAATTTGAAAACAAATTTCTTATTTTCCTCTGGAAAAATATATTGCCTCCCAGCTAGCATTCTTTATAAATCTAAAGCGGGCCGTTATCGGCCTTCAGCTACTCTGACGGGCCGATAACGGCCCGCTGTAGATTTATAAAGTATGCTTACTTGGCTGTTCTTTGTGTGGCATTATGTTTATTCGCTGCAGGGCCTTTCATGTTTTGTTCTGTTTATTGTCTTGTTGTTGTGTTTTTAGTAGATCCTCATCACGAAAACGTACCTATATAATTTTGACCCCCTTAAACCCCACTTTTATATAGTAAAACTGGGGTTTACAGGGGTATACATTATTTTTCTTATTTCTGCTCAAAAACATAGATTGTAGGTACTCGTTAGAACCTCCTCACTGAGGCGGTTCTAACGGGTACCCACAATCTATGTTTTGAGCAGAAATATTAAAAATATTAGAGTTTTTTTATCTAAAAATTTTCCGTTTTTAGAGGTGAAATTTTCTATATATTTGAATAGGCATGTTTTCGTAATGCTGCCTTGTAAGGGACGAATGAGCTGAATGCTTTGCTTTTCTTTAGTTTGTGGCATGTGTACTGCTTTACTTCTTGGTGCCTTTGTAAGCTTGGTCTGTGATTGGGGCATGTGCACTGCTTTACTTCTTGGTGCCTTTGTAAGCTTGGTCTGTGATTGGGGCATGTGCACTGCTTTACTTCTTGGTGCCTTTGTAAGCTTGGTCTGTGATTGGGGCATGTGCACTGCTTTACTTCTTGGTGCCTTTGTAAGCTTGGTCTGTGATTGGGGCATGTGCACTACTTTACCTCTTGGTGACTTTGTAAGCTTGGTCTGTGATTGTGGCATTCCTGGGCCCAGTTGTTCAAAGCGTCGTTAGCTTAACGAGCTCGTTAAGGGTCATTTCATTAACTGTTTTAGCAGATTCAATATACAATAGTCCGATATTTTTTTGCTGAAAAAATGTGAGTAGCTTTTGCACTGCAAAAGTACTCACATTTTATCAGCAAAAAAAGTCAGCATATTTACGTATCACTCGATTAAAATTTTAACGAATCGTTAACTAACGACATCGTTAGTTTTGAACAACTGGGCCCTGGACATCTATTTAACCCTTAAACTGCCAATCACAACAATTGTCGTCTGCTTTGTCATTTGCTTGTAATTTTAAAAGTCATTTTAGCAAACAGTGTGGACCCAGATCAGACTGCTCCTTCAGAAGCAGTCTGATCAGGTCCACACTGTTTGCCTGTATGCAAAAATAGATTTGATAAGTTTGGAAGAATATTCATTTAAGCAGAGGACATAAACAGACGACATTTTCACATGCAGATTTTCTTGGCATTTTAAGGGTTAACTTTTTATGCAAAATGTCTCCTCTGGTTCCAGAGTGCCATTTGTCCCCTTGGACAATTTGCATGAAACACAATTTGCATGGAGTGTCAAAACCTTTTACCGGGAGGGAAAAATAAAAAAAAACAAAATCACCAATTTGTCTTCTTCTGCATTTGCCCAGAGAGTGGTATAGGTTAAGGCAAAACTAGGATAGGATTACAAGTGATATACCTATAATTATGATCTTTGAACCTAGGATCCAAGTCTTTATGAGGTATATCATCTGTTCTGGAATGTCGTTCCTGCCAACTGGGTAGGTAGCCGCTACAAACAATGATAAATTTTAAACTAATTGTTATTTCAAATAATGAATGCTTACTTAAGACTTAAGTTGTTTCTTCAAGCTGTTTACAACTTAATGTTGCAGTATACTGACAAAGTTTACTTTCAATGATGCAATAAGAACAAATATAACAATTAAATATACCCATAATAAACAACAAGTAAATAGGTATACTTTAATAAGAAAGCCAAAACTAAAACATTACAACCGTTTATCGACGATTACAAATGGCGCTACAAGGACAGAAAACGTACATTCGGACGTGCAAGTCCTGCGATGATTCAGATCTGATCAGAATCTTCACTGGGCAAATCTTGAATAAAGCATCACGAAAACACACCTATATAATTTTGACCCCCTTAAACCCCACTTTTATGTAGTAAAACTAGGGTTGACACGGGTATACATTATTTTTCTTATTTCTGCTCAAAAACATAGATTGTGGGTACTCGTTAGAACCGCCTCGGCGAGGCGGTTCTAACGAGTACCAAAATCTATGTTTTGAGCAGAAATATGAAAAAATATCAGAATTTTTATCTGAAAACTTTCAATTTTTGGTGGTGAAATATTCAATATACTAGAATAGGTGTGTTTTCATAATGGGGTGCAAGGTTTCTTCATGCCTGACCAGACTGTGCGGAACCCTAGGCGCACATGTGAGAAGGTACATTTTTATGTTGCGGCTCATAAGCAAGTCAAAAACTAAACGTAACAACTGTTTATTGATGATTACCACTGTATATCAACATATAGTAGAACATTATTTTCTACATCACAAAAACACGCCTATAAAATTTTGACCCCCTTAAACCCCACTTTTATATAGTAAAATTGGGGTTTACAGGGGTATACATTATTTTTCTTATTTCTGCTCAAAACATAGATTGTGGGTACTCGTTAGAACCGCCTCGCCGAGGCGGTTCTAACGAGTACCCACAACCTATGTTTTGAGCAGAAAGATGAAAAATATCAGATTTTTTTTATCTGAAAACGTTCAGGTTTTGGTGGTGAAATTTTCAATACATTTGAATAGGCGCGTTTTCGTTATGACAAGTATATAAGTTACTACAGAATCAAATAAAATATAAATTTCAAACAACTGAAGATACAACAAATTTATTAACAAAACTTGACAACCTTCTGATCTTAAGAAATTAGCTGTACAGACAATATCCTCTGTTATTAGAAACAAATAACCAACAGTAACATTTCAAACTTGCGACCACCACCATGGCTCATTAGGTACAAGATAATATAAGTAGCGAAAATAACTACAACGTAAGGAAATGTACGTTCTGATATGTGCGCCCAACGAAGACTCAAATCAAACTGCGCGGACACGTAGTCTTATCAGACTGAGTTGTCCACATAAAAAAAAATATTGCCTTCTTGGTTATCCCTAAAAATGTGCCCAATGAAGATTCTGATCAAACTGCGCGAATGCACAGGCTGATGTGAATCTTCGCAGGGCGCACATGTCCGAAGGTATGTTTCCTGGCGTTGCGTCTCATCTCAAAAATGCATTTACTAGTATGTTATGCAATAAACGTAATAGTGGCATACCGGTAATTAGCATATTACACAAATAGATAAAAGCTGAACATTTTTACATAAACATGTACATACAAAGCACAAGCGGACATAGCTATAATCGCATATGAATCATCAAAAGCATCAACTTAAAGCTACTAAAATTTGTGTTAATTTCTATACAAAGAAGCAATGAACTGTGTCTATATACAGTTGACTCTCGCTATCTCGAACTCGCTTATCTCGAATAACTGCTTATCTCGAAGTGAAAATCTGGTCCCTGCCTAAATATGAACATCTAACAATACGTAAAAAAATATTGTGGAAAAGAGGAGAAATTGCTCCTAAGGAGCAATTTCTCCTCTTTTCCACAATATTTTCAATATATCTCTAACTTCAAGAGTCCAAAAGCATCCTTATATATTTGTTAAATGTGGTGTTTCGAATTATTTTTTCCTAAATTCTGCAAATCTGATATGTCGAGGTACGGATATCTCGAAGTATTTCAGAGAGTCCCTTGGAATGCGAGATAACGAGAGTCGACTGTATTGATTTAAAACAGATACAACTGTGATATACATGGAGTGCATGACATCAAGACACCAACAAGCACGAGGCAATTAAGCCTACCTAGGTTTTTCGCCGTTAACTCTAGAATGTCTCCCTTCACGTTGTGCATTTCTAGCCAGCTCTTCGTTAATATCCATTTCAGGACTATCATTCATTAGTGCTTCTTGCACCGGCGAACTTTTTTCTTTAAAAATTGGTTCTGGTTCCTGTGGCATCTTTCGTTCGTGGGAGAATTTTTCCCTAAAATGTTGGTCATAGTTTCAGATTGGATGGGTTCGTACGATATTGTTTTGCTGATGTAAGCATGTGTACACTTCATATGTAAGATATCGTTTGAACCACATGCTGAATGTATGTTTTCCAAATGATCACACTCTCTGCCGTATGCCGGAATGATATTCTACTCAAGCAATATGTTGTTCTGCCAAAACTTTTCTGACATTTGATTTTGGTGTTATTTATTTTACTTATTTAACCTATTTAAGCCTATCGTCCCATAAAACGGACATTGGCAAACGGTGTAGACCCAGATCAGACGCAACAGAACACAGCATCAAAAAATGATCTACACTGTTTCCAACTTATACAGAGATTTCTATCAACCTTAGTAATAATAAACAATCACCGGACATACCATCTATCTGAAATGGACCAGCCAAAAGAGTTACGGTAGAAGAACGCACTTGGCATAAATGGATTTAA
The DNA here is from genome assembly GCA_964016985.1 of Anodontia alba. Lineage (NCBI taxonomy): Eukaryota > Metazoa > Mollusca > Bivalvia > Lucinida > Lucinidae > Anodontia > Anodontia alba. The sequence continues at coordinate 123,074,159 of OZ024825.1, forward strand.
AGAGCTAACTTAAAGTGAGGAAATCAGAATAAAACACGGCATTTCTTACATATCATTCTCTGTTCATTAAGGATTATTTACAACAGCAAATTCATTTTAAAGGCATCATCGTTGGAAACAAATGCTGCCGTTGTAACGAGGGTTCACTGAAATTTTAAGTTATTAACTGGTTGCAGTCTGGCAGTGGAAACACCTCTAAAGATCTTATGGCTATATGTAAAGAAAATAGCATAAAACAACAACAAACAAACAAAAATTGATTTGTGATTCCTGTGTACAAGAAAGAAATAAAAAAAATTACAACTGATTAAGTTTGGAAAATATATGATATTATAGTAAATCACCTACATATGTTTGATTAAGTAGTCATAGATGCCGTTTTACAATTGCAATGATTCAAGTTATTCTGTCATTAAATGCTGCCATTACTACAGTTGCAAATATATGACTTTGGACACACCCTGCCACCATACACAACTGCTCAATTATTGTTGCTTTCGACTTACAGTATTTGTGGAACATGTATTGAAGAAGCAAACACAATGACCAGTGTGCACAAATATAAAGACTGGTTACAAACTGTGCTGTATGCTGTTTTTTGAGGTAGGTACATGTACTGCTAACTCAGCCCAACAACTCATTTATGCCTAGCGTCCCACAAAAGGGACATTGGCAAGCAGTGTAAAACCAGATCAAAGGCTGCCGAACACGGCGTCTGATCAGGTTCTAAACTGTGCATCAAATATAAGAATTTCTATACAAGAGGGCCAAGATGGCCCTGTATCGCTCAACTGATAACCATACAAATTTCGAGTCAATTGCCCTTCGGTTAAACAGAAGACGTTCATTATTGATTTTCAAAATAGCCATCTTGGATTTCCAGTCAGAATAATTTTAGCTATCTTTGATCTACAAAAAAGGTAAGACAAAAGTCCAGGGAGTGCCACAATCACAAACCGCAGCCCTTCCCAGACCCCAAGAGGAAGAGGAAACCGACAAATCTAAACAGTCCGTTTTGCATTGCCATTATCTCGCTTGGGCAAGAGAGAGCTAATCTTAGTGCTTTTCGTACGTTTTTTCGATTTGCGCTTGTTTGGTTTTGTCTGTTTCTTCTTTCTCTTGGTGTCTGAGAAGGGCTGCGGTTTGTACTTGTGGCACTCTCTGGACTTTTCTCTTACCCTTTTTCCTACCAAGATTCGAGTCATTTGGCCTTTCGGTTCAGGAGAAGAAGCGAAAAATAGATTTTTTCAACATGGCGGCTAGCTTAGATTTCCGATCAAAACAATTTTTAAATTAGCTATTTTTGATTTACAAGTCACCCAGATGCTTCTTACCAAGTTTCAAATCAATTGGCCTTTTGGTTCAGGAGAAGAAGCGAAAACAGATCTTCCGATCGCGAACAATTTTAGCTATTTTCGATCTGCAAGTCAACCTGATATTTCCTAAAAAGTTTCAAGCCAACTGGCTTTTTGGTTAAGGAGAAGAAGCGAAAAAAAAAAATAGATATTCAGGATGGCCACCACCGCAGCCATCTTGATTTCCGATCGGAACGATTTTAGCTGATCGTTTTGATCTACAAAAAAGGGTAAGAGAAAAGTCCAGGGAGTACCACAATCACAAACCGCAGCCCATCTCAGACACCAAGAGGAAGAGTAAACAGATAAAACCAAACAAGCGCAAATCGAACAAATGCACGAAAAGCACCAAGACTAGCTCTCTCTTCCACAAGCGAGATAATCGCAATGCTAAAAGGACTGAAAAACACAAGAACAAAATACACAAGGCAAGACATAAAACAAACCGCTTCGTAGAATAAAACCACAAAGTAACAAAGAGTAAGACTAACAGCGGAACCAGTGGGGGTAGGGTGTGTGGTTGAAGCATTTTTATGGCCAGCCAACTTCACTCTGGGTCCCGATGTAACTCTTAATACAGAAGAACATAAAAATTCGGTTCGCATAAAGGCTCCCAACTCAGTCAATGCATCAAAGCGAAAACATAAAAATCAAATTCATCACTATGATGAACAAAGACGAGTTCTCCTTGCTAATTCTACTGTGTCCCAGAGTAAATGAAAACCAATAGGCAAGCCAAAGACAAATCGTCACGAGCCAACCCACTAGTTAAAGTTTTACGAAGAGGCCGTCATTGAGTCTGAGGCCCGAATCGCCATCGTGAAATTAAAGAGTGAAGCATAGCCATCAACAATGTTTGGGTTGATAACTGGGCATGCAGTCTGCCACATAATATCCAGGTTATAACCGATTCTTTTAGAATTAATTTCTGAATTGCTCCAAAAAATGTAGATTTTCCCACGTTATCTAAATATGTTCACTAAGTCAAAAATCACTCCAATGCTTCCTACGAAGTTTCAAGTCAACTGACTGTTCGGTTCAGGAGAAGAAGCGAAAAATAGACTTTCAAGCTGGCCACAATAGCGGCTATCTTGGATTTCCGATCGAACGATTCTAGCTAGTTTTGATCTACAATAAACGTCAAAAAGGGGCCTTTGGAAACAAAGAACACACTACGGATTAGAAAATGTGAGTCTCAGTTTTATTGAGACTCTTCATAAGCAGTAATGAAGTTTGCAACACTGCCTACGCCCTCTAGTGTATACATGAGCAGAACTCCATTTTCAAATATACCATAACGGGCCAAATGATCCCAAAGGAAATGAAATATAATCTGCACTAGATGTACGGGGAGACGTTCTACCGCCGCTACATGACACTAACACCAGCTGCAGTGTAGTGAAATAAACCTTTGGAAACAAAGAACACAATACGGATTAGAAAATGGGTGTCTCGGTTTTATTGAGACCCTTTATAAGCAGTAACACTAAAGTTTGCAACACTGCTTATGCCATCTAGCGTATACATGAGCAGACTTCCATTTTCAAATTTACCACAATGGGCAAAATGATCCCAAAGGAAATGAAATATAATCTGTACTATGATTATTTACGGGGAGACGTTCTACCGCCGCCACAAGGCACTAACACCAGCTGCAGTGTTGTAAAATAAACAAGTTTCAAGTCAATTGGCCTTTTGGTTCAGGAGAAGAAACGAAAAATAGATTTTCAAAATGGCCGCAATGGCGGCCATCTTGGATTTTCGATCGGAACAGTTTTAACTATTTTAAATCTACAAATCATCCCGATGTTTTCTACCAAGTTTCGAGGCAGTTGGACCAGGGGCGTAGGAGGAGTAGGCTTTTAAAGGAAATTGATGATGCCGCACGACGGACGACTCAGGCCGCACGACGCACGGAGGACGACGGACATTGACTGACCACAATAGCTCACCTTGAGCATTTTTATCCTTAGGTGAGCTAAAAGATGGTGATAGTGTTAATTAACTAGACACCATTTCTATTGGAAATGGGCAGTCAAAGATTAGGATAGAAGAGCCCAAAGGTCATGAAAAGGTTTTAAACAAATCTGCCATAGCGTACTGTTAGTTTGCAAACATACACAAGATACTTATAGTGATCCATTAAGTGTCTATGTATTTCATCATTTGTCAAAACGGCTTGATTGCGAAATTTCCTTGGAGGATAGTTTCGTTGATTAGCACTGTAGAACAGCAATAGCTAAATGTTTGTACCCTCTATTTTAGACATGCATTTAGATGAAAGTTGACCAAGTATGTGCGTTTAAACGGAATGCTTTTCTCAGAGAATTAAATAGAGGTTTAAAATGATAAATTTCACTTCCCAATTTAAACTGTTATATTTAAATGTTTCTTTTAAAATGCATTTGTTTACTTCTATCTTTTACTAAACCGACAAACTAGTATTTGTAGTAAGTTTATAACAGAAAAGTTATAAAAAAGTCGTGTAAAAGTATATGGCTTTTCCGAATGATTCAACAACTGAAACTATTAGCAACTTCAAATGAACATTTTGAGACAATATGGAAATCTTGAAAACAGACAGGCTTATGATCTTTCATATGATCTCATTTTCTAATCTGTATTGTGTTCTTTGTTTCCAAAGATAACCTTTTTGACGTATATTATGAGATTACACATGAGACGCGTCGGAAAGGTACTTTTGTTCGGAATCTTCTACAAGGTGTAAACGTTATTCTATGCGACAAGTTATGTTGCAATGCTACTCAAGTGTAAAGCTCTTTCTGATTCTTTGGAAATCACACATATACAAAATGTATGTACATATCAAGCGTTAAATTCATATTGTCATTGAAACTGAAATGCAGATTTCATAACAAGTAAAGCAAATAACAAGTTAGCGATAAATACACTCGTTATACCTAACATCGAAAGATTGGTTTCCCTGTCGAATTCTGTTCTCAGAATAATCGGGGAACGTAGGGGTCTTATGACAGCAGTGGAAAAAAGTCGTTTTAAAAACACATCAAAGGAGTAGTAGATTTGTAAACGTGCATACGAATATACTATTGTGACAATGACAGTGGCTGAGAAAATAATGAAACATATTTTCCAAATGAGGTAAAAGCGTCCCAGATAACTGGCTTCGTTTTAGTAAAATTATATAAGACAATAAAGATGAAACAAAACAAAGCAAAATTATTGTATTCTATCAAAGAAGCAACTATGGGAAATGCTGAAACAGTGAGTGACAAAGTCTGTTATAAGAAGTTTGTATATAACCGAACTAATACGGTTTCTTCTGATCAGGTCGAAGCATTGCATTTTCAAACTTATTTTTAATTTTCCCGGACCACAAGGTTTGGCCCTTTATTCAAGAATGTACCCAGATACAAAGATAGAATAATCAGCCTCAGAAAGTAAAGACTGAAATCGTTTATTAATGACACTTGCTGCTAATTTCTCTTAGTAGGGTGCTAAATGGTAACCTTGGTCCTGCTGAACCCGGTTATGCCCTGTCTTTGCAAGCAGCGCGGATCCAGATAAGTCGGCTTCTGAAGCAGCAAACTGATATGGATCTGCATTGTTTGTCTGCAGTACGTGAATTTGCATCTGAAGAAGCCAGCTGATTTGGAATCGCACTAAATGTCATTCAGTATGCATCAACAACCTAGATCAAGTAATCTGATTTGCATACAGTTTGGAGTGCTGTGGCCTCTTAATTTATTTAGTATGATCAAGATTAAGGTACAATATGCAAAATGTGCCAATGTGAGTGATATATGTGCCGCTAATTAAAGTGATTCAAGATAGCATCGTGTTAAGGGGCTACATGCATGGCAGGCCAATTTAAGTGACAGATATTGTACTAATCAAACTGAACCAAGATATCGATGTGTTCTAAGGGCCAACATGCATGATAATCAACTGCTATGACTCGCAAAACGGCCATGCGTAGACATCAGACAAAAGCCCGCGGACGGGTGTGCAGGAGAAGGTATCCCCCACCGAGACCACTTTAACCCTTTCAGCCCTGCAGACCAGAACAAACATTTTTATAAACAGTGTAGATCCAGATGAGATGGTTTATGATGATCGCGAGCCGCATTTTAATATTTAACATTTCATCAGGACCGCTGTTTGGCAACCAGTCGTTCAGTCCAAATTCAAAAGTGGAATGGTCCACTAGAAATTTTGGGGTGAAAGGGTTAAATGCCACGACCCCCGAAAAAAAGACAGCCACAGACATCATTTATATCTAGATGATCCATCAACATAATAGCTGAACACAACCAGGAAATAGAATCTCTACAATACAAATAAAAAGGATTGACTTAAATCTCAGTTTTTCTGTAATCTTGCAATCAACATTTAAGGGGAACGACTACACATTCAGAGGTAGGCAATTCTTTCACACTTGCTCTGCATATCTTCTGAGAAAACAGTTTGTCCCTTGGGAGCTGACTCGATCTTTTTAGCCCCTTTCTTCTGAAGGGACTTGGTGTGCATGGAAGAAGACAGAAAGTTATCTGCTTTGTAAACATGGCAGTCTATCAAGTCTTTGTATATGAAATCCCCGTAAAACGCTTACTGCATACAGCATATTGGTAATATTATCACTATGTTCTATACTATATATGTTCTATACTATATATATATATATATATATATATATATATATATATATATATATATATATATATACTCTTCACCAAAATTTAGCATAACTGGAAATGTTATCAAAATCAGAACAAAATGATGCATACGAAATATTTTATTATATCTGTGTAAATTGCCTCATATATAAGCACTAAATCAATAGCACGCTTTTAACTGATAATACAGTCCGTGGCATAATGGTTTTGGTGGTACACCTCACGTATCAAAATCGCAAGATTGGGATTGAATTGTTTAAAGGCATCATGGCGCACTGTACACTGCAAATTAAAGACAATGGCGCATTATCTGTATGTGAGAGTGAGGCCAAACAAGACGGCCATTGCCAGACACTTTGGGATAAACAAAAGCCAAGTTAGCTGCATAACTGCCAAGTACCAATAACGCCATTGACAGGCCACGATCTGGGCGACCCAGAATTTCTTCTCCTGTCGATGATAGAGTTCTTGCGCGACATGCGGCTAGAGATCCTGATGCTTCATGCTTCCAACGACACTAATGATGGTTAAATCTCAACGTTTGAGCATAGGTCAGGACTGGGAAACGTTTGAAGCTAGATCAAAAATGTGATCACACAAGGTAGTGGGGCTGCTGGTAAATTTGGCTGGAACCTGAAATTATTTACTGGTCTGATGAAAGTCGTTTCAGGTTGGACTTTAGTGATAGCTGTGCTCACTTTTGGCGTACACTTGAACAGGAAAGTAAATAAGCGAACTCAGGAACTGATTCAATCAGATCGACATCAAGTTCTCAACATCAAAGGGAAAGACAGACAAATACAATTAAACAGCCATAAAAAGAACATTTGACAAGCAGAGTCAGCAGCCCTTTCCCAACTCTGTTACCCAAACTTAACTAAATATATCTTTAACATAACTGTTGAAAGAATAGCGGTCGTTTTCCAAGACAACGTGGTTCAAGCAACTAAACTGTTCGGTGGATGTTCGATCATGGTATGTGGATGCTTTAGTTATGACCATAAAATGGATCTTGTCGGGTGCAGGGTATACGCCACATTGACAATATTCTGGGGCCTGGCCCCATGTTCGCGCACAACGTTCGATTTTTCAAGACGACAATACACGTCCGCAAAGATTACGTATTGTGACAGGTTTTCTGATCCAGGGAGGGATTAAGAAACTCTTCTGGCCGAGTAGTATTCCCGATATGAAGCCCACCGAACACTGTTGGGACAGCCTTGGACCGGCAACGCCAGGACAAGTAATGACGTGCGTATGCTATATGATCTTACACATGAACTGGTCGAGTAGAGGAACACACAGACACGAATTTTTCGGGAACTGGGCGTATACTCTATTGACGGCGTTCCGAAGTGACGTAGAAAAGGACAACATGAACGCACTTTGGGGAACATTTCTGAAACATTAATGCGATGCTTCCGAGCGCTGAAATGTCTATAGTGCATTTTTGTGAAAGCTTAATTGATATTTTTTTTCAATATGACAAATTAAAATTTTCACATGTTTACATCATTTTGCCTTTTGTCAAATTTAATGGCCAGACCTAACTCAAACCTGGTGTTGGTTTGTTTATTGAACATTGATTTTTGTGATAAATTGATTTCACGTGTAGGTCAACACTTAATTTGGTGTTATTTGAAAAGATCTTATTGCATTTATTTCCACATCATGCTAAACTTATGGGGAAGAGTATATTTCCGCTCTAATTAGCTACTAGGGTCATAAAGGTTAAGATACTACAAATATTTATTATGATTCTATTTCCGTTTAATCCTATCCCTGATTAAAGTGCAGAGATCATGCAAGGCGTGATATGATGATACATGAAGCGTAAAGCTACTGTGCCCATATGTACCTCGCACTTCCGCTGGCTTCCCTAGAGCCTTTTTCAGTATTATATTGATTTCTACCCCTCTCTTGTCTCTGATCAAATTCAGGATTACCATCTATTTGTAGTGATTGACTTTGAAGTGATGCACTTTTTTCTCTAAATATTGGGTTTCTTTTATTTGCGTTTATTTCAGCTGAAAATTGTCTCCTAAAAAGGCCAAACATATACAGGCATCACATTCGTTCGTAACAGCACAAATCTTCCATGTATATATTACCAGATAAGAAATCGGTAAGTTGTTTCTGGTATTAAGAAAGTGAAACGGGGCACCTTCCAAGATCTAACGATTTGACCATTTTTAACATCATCCCTACTAGGCATTTGGTTTTGTCTGTTTCCTCTTTCTCTTGGTGTCTGGGAAGGGCTGCGGTTTGTGATTGTGGCACTCCTTGGACTTTTCTCTTACCTTTTGTTTTCCATTATTAGGCTAGACGACTATAAGATTGGCCTGCCAATCTTACAGTCGCCTATTCTAATAGTAATATTGAATGATAATCAATAGTACAGAGACACCGCCTTCCGCAGGTTCCAAGTTAACTTTCGTCTGTCTCTCATCACGAAAACATACCTTTATAATGTTGACCCCTTGAAACCCCACTTTTATAGAGTTAGACTGGGCTTTACTGGGGTATGCCTAGGTTTTCTTATTTCTGCTCAAAACATAGATTGTGGGTACTCGTTAGAACCGCCTCGCCGAGACGGTTCTAACGAGTATCCACAATCTATGTTTTGAGTAGAAATATGAAAAATGTCAGAATTTTTATCTAAAAAGTTTCAGTTTTTGGTGATAAACTTTTCAGTATACTCGTATTTAAATAGGCTTGTTTTCGTAATGCAGAATCAATTTTTACAGTAATTACGTACCAGGTAAGCGAGGGCACAGCATTTCCTACAAGATTTCAGGGCACTCTGTAGCTTAGGATCCATAGCATCTTCAAATGAACAGCGAAGACTCTGATCCGCTGAAAGCAGAGGCTGATCCGAGTCTTCTTTGGGCGCATATCCAATTTGTAGGAATTACTGTACCCCGGCTCGAATGTAAACATAACCGTACCTTTGGAAAACCTTTGAATGAACTGTCGTCTTATTTTCTGCGTAAAGTAATAAAATATCTTTTGCCTGCTATTATTTGTAGTCAGTTGGTAAAAGAACCAGCTTTCAATTTGGGTACCTTTCTAATATGTCTGCTAAAAATTAGGTCCCCCTCCTTCTCAGTGGGCGGTTCATTAAAACTGTTTAAAAAAGTATTCCTGAAGTTTAAGACACAACCATAAAAAGGTAATGTTTCCTTAATTCAGAATTCAGACATTCCCATATCTCAGCACTTTATACAGTAAAAATGGAGAATCGGTGGTGTCAGAAATCATAAGGGAGTTCAAGTACCTTTATGACAGAACAAACTTCCATGTCCCATTTTCATGAAACATTGAAACATTTAAGCCGAATAAATCTTTCTATCATATCCAAAGAATTTTCACTTATAGGTGCCCGCCGAGACCCATAATCAAACTGCGACCCTGAACTCGTGATGTCACGGGACTTGGATTGCTCACCATTTGACTTGTTAATATTGATATACAAAGGCCTGTAGATGTTACTCAGGCTGTATGCGCCTGGTCCCGGTTCATGACCTGTGGAGAATGACTGATCCTGGTTGAGACATAGAAACAATTGTTTTCCAGCTAACGCTCTTAATTTTATAAGTTGATATTAACGAACCTGTCATCCTGAGGCATGCGTGGTGAAGGCTCTTGTCGCTGAGATGGATTAGTACGTTCGTAGTAATCTGCACGCTGTGAAGAATGGTCTTTCCTAGGAGATCCTATGGACTATAAAATTAAAATGCATATCAATATTGACAACCAATAACATAATTTAGATGCCTCACTGTACATTCGTAGCTTTTTACTTTGTCCTTTAAAAAAACATATTTACCTTAAGTATTTGGACACCCTAAACTACTTACCATACTTGTCCTAAAACTAAGAAGAATCCATTCTACTATCTGTTGATGAGTCTAAAATATTGCTGGATGAGTGGCACATAGTGTAGACCCTGACCAAATGCCGCGTTCTGCGGCGTCTGATCTGAGTCTACACTGTTTGCACAAGCCGAACTCTCCCAGTACGTAAGGTTATTACGGTAGCTAAATATGGCTTATGAAGTCTACTTCATTATTTTAAGCGTAACATTAGAAAACATACCTTCGGATTTGTGCGCAAAGTGAAGATTCAGATTAGCCAGCGCATTCGCGCAATCTGATCAGAATCTTCACTGATATTATTCTGGGCCCAGTTGTTCAAAGCGTCGTTAGCTTAACGAGCTCGTTAAGGGTCATTACGTTAATTGTTTTAGTGGATTCAATATACAATATTCTGATATTTTTTGCTGATTTTTTCAGCAAAAAAAATTTCAGCATATTTGCGTATCACTCGATGTAAATTTTAACGAATCGTTAACTAACGACATCGTTAGCTTTGAACAACTGGGCCCTGGATATAAAGTTTCTTCAGGCGCATAACAAGCTCTCGCGGATGCGCAGGCTGATCAGAGTCTTCGTTTGGTGCACAGATCCAAATGTACGTTTTCTGACGTTGCGGCGCGTTTAAAACTAACCAAAATTAAGTTATTGTTTAAAAATTGTGTTTTTAGCTCGCCTGTTCAAAGTAAAGGAAGAACTATTGCATTATCCCGGGCCTCTTGCACTATCCCCGGCCTCGGCGTCGGCGTTGGCGTCGGCCTCGGCGGCGGCGTCGGAGTTAACAAAAATGTAAAAATTTGACGTTAAAAGTTTTTTAAACCCTTTTATTTTCTAAATCCTGCCATGGATTTTGTTTATATTTCGTATGATTATAGATGTTGGTCCAATATCTTATTGGGCACTATCCCTATCCCCACCCCTGCTTATGACCTAGAGATCAAGGTCACAGACTTAGAAATTTTATGTTTAAGTTTTGCGTCAAAGTTTTTAAGATCTCTTTATTTCTAAATCCTTGCATGAATTTACTTTATTTTAGGCATGATTATAGATATTGGTCCAAAATGTTATTCGGCACTATCCCCACCCCTGCTAATGGCCTAGAGGTCAAGGTCACAGACTTAGAAATGTTTTGCTAAAGTTTTGCGTCAAAGTTTTTGGGTGAGTTTTTTTCATTTGTAAATCCTTGCATGGATTTTCTTTATATTTGGCATAATTATAGATACTTGTCCAAATGGACCCGAATGGTATGACTGGGCCATAAAACACCAACTCAATCAAATTTATGATTTAGAAGGTTTAACAGAAGCGTCTTTAACAAAACTACCCATAACCATTTATTTCGCTGTTTTTAAAGATAAAATTAAATGTGTCAATATTGTGTGCGTGTGTGTGTGTGTGTGTGTGTGTGTGTGTGTGTGTTTTGAAATTAAAATGCTTTCAACAGTCATTAACGTAAAGTCAAGCTGATCAAGCTGAACTTTCAAGTTAGTTAAAAGTTGTAGAAAACAAAAACAACAACAACTAACCCAACTATACCCTAGTCACAAAACTGAGCTGTCACTACAACTGTAGTACCTTAATAACAATGTGAATGACTGTGTCTGAGTGCATATGTTTTACTATGTCCTCGCATATGGTAGCTGAATATTCTAATATAGAATTTCGATACATAGAAATCTCATGGAACTCTGCTGACTGTTTTCTTTGTATGTCGTGATTTGCAGTTCTATTGTTTTTTTGTTTGTTTTTTTGTCATCACGAAAACATGCCTATATAATTTTGACTCCCTTAAACCCCATTTTTATATAGTAAAACTGGGGTTTACAGGGGTATACATTATGTTTCGTATTTCTGCTAAAACATAGATAGTGGGTACTCGTTAGAACCGCCTCGCTGAGGCGGTTCTAACGAGTACCCACAATATATGTTTTGAGCAGAAATATGAAAAAATATCAGAGTTTTTTATCTAAAAATGTTTAGTTTTTGATGGTGAAATTTTCGATATATTTGCATAGGCGCGTTTTCGTAATGCTTTGATCCTTTCTAATCTCTTCTTCTGTCAGTGCCTTGGGAAGTCTGTGCTTTGTGATTGTTACCCCTCCTGAATTACTTTGAGTTGGGAGCTTTTAAGCGAACCGTATTTTTATGTATTTCTGTATAAAGAATAGCATCGGTATCCAGTCTGAAGTTGGCTAGCTGTAAAAGTTCTTTAACCACCCCCTGCAGTCTGCCGCATAATATCCAGGCTATAGCCAATTCTTTTATAACAGTTAATACGTTTTCTGAATTGCTCCGAAAAGTTAGACTTACCTACAATTTTTCTAAATCTGTACACTGTCACCGTAAAATTCGGGTTACGATATACCTTGTTGCAGAAGTGTTTTCAGACTGACGCTATATTTTTCTAACAAGGCACTCTGTTTGCGATAAAATTTCGAAAACGCCTTACGAAGTTTAAAATAACGATAGCCCTGCCTAAAAAGTTTGGCAGTAAGGGCTTTATTACGGTAGTTAAAGTCATTAAGATTTGTAGAAGCTCTGGCGAATCTTATAAGTTGAGATATGTATACCCCATATGAGGTACGCCGGGGGACATCGCCATCCAGAAAAGGGAAATTGACTATATCAAAATCAAAATCGTCCCGTTTATCATAAATTTTGGTGGAAACTGTACCATTAGATATACATAGATTCAAATCCAAAAAAGGTGCCTCGGTATCGGAAGAATTTGCTCTATTTAATTGGAGTTATGTAGGGTATATCCGGTCCACCATTTGGTCAAAGTAAATATTGTCAATATTTAATAAATCGTCAAGGTATCTTGAAGTTGAATTAAAAGCCTCAATAATGTCAGCCTGATTTTCACGTGAGAGAGACTTCATGAAATCTCTTTCAAAACAAAAAAGAAACAAATCTGCAACAAGAGGAGCACAATTAGTTCCCATCGGAATACCAATAGTTTGTGTATAAAGTTTAGTTCCAAATCTAATAAAATATTATCCAAAAGATAAACAAGGGCATCACAGACTTTTTGACATGACCATAAATTGTGATTATTATATACATCAGAAGTGAAAAAAGCACATTCTTCGTTGCAAGCCAAATACTGGGTATTCTCCCAAATAAACGTTCGGTTAATAAAATCAATAAGTTTATCTTTTATAAGATGATGAGGTAACGTAGTATACAGTGTAGAAAAATCATATGTAGACAATTTAGAAGCCTGAAAGGTTTTAGATTTAAATTTATTTAGAACATCAATAGAATTTTTAATTGACCAAAAATAGTTAATTCCGTCCCTTTCGTAAACAGTATCATAGTATCTAATCCAATGTTTTTTGACAGCAGTAAGGCATGAAGTTAGCAGTTTGGCAAAACAGTAGTCGTACAAGAACTAGAATTAGCAATGAAACGTGCTTTATAAGGTCGTTTATGAAGTTTCGGTAACCAATATAACGTAGAAAGTATGTCTTGCTTTTCTTTAATACTCACTGCAAACTTAGCAGAAATATCGATAGAATGGGTATTGACAATAACCTTGTCACGCGCATTGGTAGAATTCACATTTTACTTATTGAAACAGCGTTTTAACGGTTAGAAACCCCGTGAAAAGAAATAATTATTTATAGCTATATAATAACAGGATTATTACACTGATATTGGTGAATATTGTCCCTCGTTGGGAAATCGAAGGATGCTCGCAAGCTCGCGTCCTTCGATATCCCAACTCGGGATAATATTTATCAATATCAGTACAACAACCCTATATTATTGTATGCTACAGTACATAAAATCAAAGCACTGACAGCAATCGCGGATCGATTGTCTCCGAGTGTAGGCTGGGAAAATGTTCTTTAACGGTGACTTTAGACTGTTTCATTTAAACCAAACAATCTTCCTGTGAGTTAAGTAAGTGGTGCCGATTCTCATCAGACGCCGCGTTTATCTGATCTGGGCCGGCACTGTTTGCCAATGTCCCAAATGTCCCAGTCCAGGTTTTACAGCTAATCCTCTAGCATTAACACTCTGACGTCACAGCGACAAGAATAGCTATAAATAATCGTTACCTGGATTTCGTCTAAAGGCTTGATTACATTGATCAATGATAATCACGTGGATAACTACATTAAGAAATTTTGGCGTTTGTATACTATGGCTCGATTGAAAACAATCGACGTAAAATTAGTATAGATGATGTCCAGGAAGAGCCATAATTGTAGACCATAGCCTACCAATGACACCTAGAGGAAGAGAAAACAAACAAAGATTGACACAAGTTGTTTCTTTGAAAGTAGACATGCATCTCTCCATATTCTATTTATTTTTCAAGAGATGTTAGTTCGGAGATGTAGTGACAGGACGTATTATACAATATAGTAGACTGATCATTCTGCTGAACCCAGATATGCTATGCCTTTGCAAAACGTGTAGATCCAGTATATGAATTTGTGTCAACAACTATGATCAAGTTGTCTGATTGGCTGAAAATTAGAAGTGGACGTGGCATCTTAATTTATTCAGCATAGCAAAGATTGAATAAGCAGCAAAAAAAAAAAAAAAAAAAAAAAAAAAGCTGAACCCCAAAATGTTAATAAACAAATACCATGTTAATAGTGCATGTACAAAATACTTACAGAGAAGAACCTGTATCATTATCTAGCGCTTAACACACTAGGTAAAATTTTCAGCAGATGACATTTTGAAATATTTTCTTATTTTTTTTTCTAGAAAATATGCTTTGACATTTCATGCAAATTGTCTCCGATGGAAGAAGACAATTTGCATGATAGTTCAAAGTCCATTTTCTGGAAATAAGAACGTAAAAAGATAACACCCCGCCATTATCGTGGGGAGATAACATTGTCAAAAATTGATGAAATTTACCCAAAAGAAATTCCAAACCAGATGATCACAATATCAATGCACATATCAAGTTGGGTGAAAATACATTGAGATTTACTCGTTATTGTCTTGAAATGAAAATATGGATGCGTCGCGCGCAGACAACTCTGTCAAAAATTGAACAAATGTGCCCATTAGCAATCCCGGACCAGATCTCTGCAGTAGCAATGCACATAACATGTTTGGTGGAAATCCATTCATACTTACTGAAGTTATCGTCCGGAAACGAAACAACTGAGATGTCGCGGGCAGATAACTCTGTCAAAATTGATGAAATTTGCCAAATAGTAATCCCAAACCAGACTCTAAAATACCAATGCAAACATCAAGATTGGTGAAACTCAATTTATATTTACTCAAGCTATCGTCCGGAAACGAAAAATCAGGCATGTCGCGGGTAGATAACTGAGTCAAAACAAAAACTGACGCCGAAAATTGATTCCAAACCAGATCTTCTCAATATCAATGCACATACCAAGTTTGGTGAAAATCCACTGACACTCACCCAAGATATCATCTGGAAACGGAAATACAGACGGACGGACACACTGACGACCAAGGAGAAACCATAATACCCGCCACTATCGTGTGGCGTGGTATAAAATGAGAAAAACTGAATCAATCTGTTGTCTGCTAAATTTGCTTAGAGGTCTTTATGAGCATATATTCTATGGGCAGCAACGTGAGAAAACATATCGCCTGATATGTGCGCCAAACGAAAACTCAAATTACCTCAAATCCAAGCACCCTGGTCAAAGTCTTGTCTTCGTGACCCTTGGCTATCCAAAATTTGTCTATTGAAGATTCTGATCAGACTGCGCGAATGCACAGGCTGATCTACATCTTCGATGGGCACACATCCGACGGTACAATTTCTGACGTCGCGGCTCATATACAATCAACCCTCATTATACCGACACTCGATACAACGACAAAATTCGTTATAATGACGATTTGAATGTCACGAAACCTTCGCTCAAGAGGTGACAGTTAATGAGAAATTATGCAAGAATATTGCATTAAAATTTCAAGCAACATATGTTTTGGCATTTGTTAGATTCGCCTCACTGAGGCGATTCTAACAAATATCCAAAACATATGTTCTATGAGGAAATAAGAATAAAAAGGTCTGTCTTACATATCATTCTGTCCATTAAGGATTCTTTACAACAGCAAGTTCATTTTACTGGCAACATCTTTGGGAAGAAATGCTGTCGTTGTAACGAAGGTTCACTGTATCATTGTTTATAAAAGGTTCTTGCAGAAAAAAGATCATTTATAATATACATGTTTTTTTTTTCTACGGAACAAAGAAAAAATGCGCCCTTTTGTGATTAAATGAAATGGTTTGTTTATAGTAAGACAATTGACTTAATATCTAATAGGTGCTTTGTTATTAGTAAATAAGATATCCGATTATGTTCTTTTTAAAACTCTAAATGGGTTTAGTCATATTTGAATAAAATTACAAAAAATGTGTTGAAAGATACCCAAATATTTCGTATCAATTTGTATCAGATTGAAAATCACGCCTCCATTAGCAAACCTACACCAAAGCTTTTCAGCATATGACAAGATGAATAATGCACAAACCACGGGGAAGTTAAAGCCAAGAAAGAAACACTCAACTCATGAACGCATCTGACACGTGTTCTACTGTTACCCTACAATTATAAAGCACGGTGCACTCAAAATTGTGATTAACGGACCTCGTGTCTTTGTCCCTCCGCACGTGGCCAGTTAGCAACTGGAGCGGGGTAATGTTTGGCGTACTCGAGCGGGCGCTTACTTACTGGAATCGGTAGACCTGTATTCGATGCTCGAAAGCGGCTCAAGAAGTCCAAAAAGGAATGCCAGCTGAAATAAGAGAAAGAAATGGCCCTTTCAATTAAGTCCGTGTTTCATACAACGATAACTTATAGTAAACTTGCAAATATTTTAAAGGGAACTGATACACGTTCAATCGGCGAAGGGCAATTCTGTCATTATTATTTGCCTCTTTTCCAAAACGGGTCCACTTTAAAAGGAAGCGAATTCCTTTTATAATGAACACCCTTTAAAAAGAGCTTGGTGTGTAGGAAACCAAAATCCGGCCACAAAGTTAGCTAATTTGTCGTGAATGGCGGAGAATATACAATGAGTATCCGGCACCCTTAAATAAGGAGATCAGGGCCCAGTTGTTCAAAGAGTCGTTAGCTTAACCAGCTCGTTAATGGTCAAAATGTTAACTGTTCTAGTAAGTACAATATCTAATTCACAGGTATTTTGCTGAAACAATGTGAGTAGCTTTTAAAGCTACTCACATTTTTTTAGCAAAAATATTAGCGTATATGCTATATTTAACGACCAAAGTTTTAACGATACGTTAACTAACGACATCGTTAGTTTTAAACAACTGGGCCCAGCATATCAGCATTGACGTTATGATTAAATAATGTCAGACAGCAAATGCATTCTTAACCCTTGTCCTGCTGAATCCATATATACCCTGTCTTTGCAAACGGTGTAGATCCAGATCAGTTGGTTTCATCAGAAGCCAACTGATCTGGATCTGCACAGTTTGTCATTTGGTATGTGAATTTGTATCATAAACCCACATCAAGTACTCTGATTTGCTGAAAATTAGAAGTGGGCATGACATCTTGATTTATTCAGCATGACAAGGGTTAATATATATACATATATATATATATATTTAGAGGACTTTATTATGTGTTCTGAATCCTACTTTTGCGATAATTCTGGGATATTGGTTTCCACTCAACAACTTTTGCAGATGCATTGATATCATTGGAAGTTTGCAGAGGATATATCATTGTAAAATACCGGTCAAGGTCTAGGAGCAATTATTAGGATAAAAGCAGTGTTTTTTTTTTTTTTTTTTTTTTTTTTTTTTTCATATCAAATGGTTGGCGCTTTAAGCAGGCAACATATCCGATTTTCGGAATACTAGTTTGTAAATTTAATGGATACGTAACAATATAGGGATCAAACATGGTTTTTCATGCATTAACATTCGCCGTCATGTGGAAGGTGTTGAAAACCGAGGCCGAAGGCCGCGGTTTTCAACACCTCTCAACGAACCTGGCGAAATGTTAATGCATTGAAAAAGCATGTTTGATCGCTATTATTGCATAAAAAATACTGAAAACATTCACTACAATTCGCGTTATTTCTTGCACTGTTTTGTTTTGCCTTTTCACCGATGTCGCGCGAACACTATTTCCACGGACTATGCTCGTTTTAGGGCCGAGCAGTACACATCTCGTAACGGCAGCAAATCTGTGCCCCTGGTAAGATCATATTGAGAGTTGCGTAGCCGTGCATTAACAGCGCGTGAATTGCCTTGTTAATACACGGCTTTTCGCCAGTTAATGCACGGCTGTTAATAACGTGCGACACGGCTTTTAATGCAATACTTTATTTTACGCCATTTCGCTTCATTGAAACGAGTTCGTAGTTTAATATAACACAAAAAAATTCTTGTAATGGGATGATATTTCTTATTTATCCATTAAAACATGTATTGTCGGTACGCATCGCCGCTAGACGAGGCGCTTCTAATGTGTACCCAAAACGTATGTTTTTATGGAGAATATAAGAAAATTATCCAAGAATAACGATCAAACTCCTCGTCTGATGCGTCATCAAACGTTCTGACCGGTTCTGTAAGCATAAATTGTCATCAAAGTGTTATCAAAAACAGATCTTTTTTTGTTTTTAATTTTCATAATGCAGTCTTTCTATAATACAATTACTTCACAGTAATGACAAAATATGAAATTCACCTATGAAAAACTAAAACGATATATTATCCCAAACTTATATACTTTACAGGGTAAAACACTGATATGAAAACTGATACCGGGATTTCAGGGTTGCAATTTTCGAATACCACCCAGTGGGCACACAACGTTAAAATGACGTCGTGTCAACGTCGATGCGACGTGATAACGTCGCATCGACGTTGATACGACGTCATTTTGATGTTGTGTGCCTGCTGGGCAGTAGCATCGAAAAATGATGCCAATAGGAAATCGTCTACATACATAAAAAACCGCTTATGGTAATTTGTTCTTTATATCTTTTCCGACTTTCTCGTTTGTTTTCGTTTTCTATATGGCAGATACAGGTTAAATTAATTTGAAAAAGGAAGCACTAACCCCAAGTCCTATGTTATCTACGCCGTTATAACGTGTTAGACGTTATTGTAGCAAATTTTAGTGGGCGTTCCTTACTTCAGTTGATTGTGAATACAGTCAAAAGAATAAGGTTTGTGGATGTGTACATTATTCGAAGGGTCCATGTTAGTTAAAAATAAGTATTATCTTTTCATATTCATGGTTCTATATATGGTCCATGTTAGTTAAAAATTAAGTATTGTCTGTTCATATTCATGGCTCTATGTATGAGTTTAAATCGTTGAATGCTATATAATTTGAGCCGTGAATTGAAGAATAAAAAGATAAAAAAATTGCCTTTGGAAAATAATTACACACGAATGAACGAACATCAGTCTTATATATATATATATATATATATATATATATATATATATATATATATATATATATATATATATATATATATATATATATATATATATATACCAGGAGGTCGCGGGTTTCGACTCCAGCCGAGGTCGGCAACATTCTTTCGTGGAGATTAATCAGGAAATATTTCCTACGGTCATTCTCTCCCTTCCGCTGATTCAAGAAGGGCAGGTCAGTTTCACAATGTGCACAATACTGGTTAACCGCTTAGAGGTCCAGTAAACGTGTGGTTAGGTAAACTGACCGCGCTCACCATGACCCATTGGGTTGACTGGGCCGTAAAACCTTAACACAAACACAAACAATTACTGGTCTTCGAAAATTGCAACTCTGAAAACCTGGGCCCAGTTGTTGGAAACTAACGATGTCGTTAGTTAACGTATCGTTAAAATTTACATCGAGTGATACGCAAATATGCTGAAATTTTTTGCTGAAAAAATGTGAGTAGCTTTTGCAATGCAAAAGCTACTCACATTTTTTCAGCAAAAAATATCAGAATATTGTATATTGAATCCACTAAAACAGTTAACGAGATGACCCTTAACGAGCTCGTTAAGCTAACGACGCTTTGAACAACTGGGCCCAGATATAATTTTTCATACGTGATGTACGAAAATTGATACCGGGTATCAGTTTTCGTCGGGGCATCATTTTTGTTGTATCAAAGCCTTAGCTCAAATATTTCAGCTATCTTGTATACAAAGAAGTGATGATCTTTTTAACAAAGAGGCATAAATCTGTAACCATAGGCTGCCTGGAAAAGAAAAAAACAATACAAACCTGGTGATTTTTTCTGATCAATATCAAGGTCCCAGCATTTACTTTTCTTGAGTTAGAGGATGTGACACATAGTCAAATATTATAAGTAAAGGGGAATAGCTATGATCCTGGGCTCTCTTAAAAATGGAAACGAAGATACCCGGAAAATGCCACAATCACGAAGCACAGCCCTCCCGAGGCACCAAAAGAAGACGAGAAACAAACAAGTACAAAACGAATGCCACATATGAAATCACATGCAAAGAAGAACTGCAATAGGTGAAGCGCTTTTTACGAATAAAGGTCGACCGGAAAAGAAATTAAATAAGGGTCAGCTGATATTTCATAAAGAACGGAACAGGGGTTTGAAATATCAAGCCCCTAGCATCGTCTTTTATTAGTTATCAGTGACAAACGAACAGAAGGACGAACGAACCAGACGGACCTTTTCAAAAAATAGTAAAGGAATAGCTGCCTTGTTTGGGGTGGAGGCGGGGGGGAGGGGGGCTTGATAAGTACTGAGTTCTAATAAGGTCTTCTGAAACGCAGAATATGGAAATGAATTCTGATTGCCAATAACATTTTCCTGTAAACAATGAAGAATAAAACTAAACTCACTTGTATTGCCCGTCACCACTATTGTCACAATACGTTAATATTTGGTCCTGGAGGGAGCCTGATAATGGTAGTTTCAGATCATAACATAAGTCTTTTATCTGAAAATGTGAAAGTGAAAGTTGTAACTGTAAGTTTTGTTGTCAAAAAGTACCTATCGCCTATCAAGCATCAATAAGGAACATAATATCTAATAATGTTGTATTTTTATTTTATTATACAATCTAACATTAGGTGTGTATCTTATGATAACTGTGCAACTATTAACATAGTAGCATACCACATAAATGTATGCAAATACAGTCGAACCTCGTTATCTCGAACTCGCTTATTTCGAATTACCGCTTACCTCGAAGTGAAAATCTGGTCCCTGTTTTAACACGAAACTATGACAACAGGTAACAAAATAATGTGGAAAAGAGGAGAAATTGCTCCTAAGGAGCAATTTCTCCTCTTTTCCACATTATTTTATATATATATTTCTAACTTCAGGAGTCAAATTACATATTCATTTGTTAAATATGGTTGTTCAATTTATTGTTTTTCTCACTCTCTCAACTCTGATATGTCGAAGTACGGATATCTCGAAGTGTTTCAGTGAGTCCCTTGGAATTCGAGATAACGAGAGTCGACTGTATTTCACTGTTATTCCGAGTCAGTTGCAAAATTTAATCTTATCGAATGATCCTTTAGTGGGATGCGATTTTCGCACTGGCTGAAATTCTTGTCATGCTAAATACATATGCATCAAGCACACTTACGATGTAAAGTCATACAAATTAAACTGTATAACATTGTATACAAGTTACCCATGTTTTCTTCGCAAGACCTCGAGACTTATAAAGTGCTGAGTGATTACCGTAAAACGTCACCCCTCCCCTTCACCTTAGGGTAGTTTATATTTTCTGGTCTTTTGGGATCACATAGGCCGTTTGGATTTATTTGGAAACAAAAATCTGCTCAATAATGGGACAGGAGGTGTAGACAGTAGTGTTTGCTATATTACTATTCATGAATAGACTCAATAAAATCGAGTCAGTTATTTTCGTTTATTTGATATGTTCCTTGCTTCCAAAGGATCCCTCTTTTCATGACGTATTCATCTGGAAAGGGCAACAGCTTACTTCAAAGGTAATGGAATGTTACCTGAAGCCTAGATTTGTGCCGACTTTGGCGAATTTCAGTACGCCTCATAGTCAGCCTATACGATATACTATATTTTGTTATATGGTTTATTATCAACATCGTTGCATATAAAGAGACTCAATCAAACCGAGTCTCTGATTTTCTTGATTTTGTGTGTTCCTCGTTTCCAAAGGCAATCCTTTTTGAATTTTATTATGCTTTATATTTGGTTTACTTTGTTGATTTGCTCTTTGTGCCTGAGCAGCCTACGAAGCCATGATGTCTGTTATTATTCAGACAAGAGATACCAAATTTCTACGGATACCCAGTCTAGCAAAGTTTCTGAACAGATTTTATATCTCCGCTTGCTAACCTGGATCTTTATAGTTTGCATTAACTCCAAATAAAAAAAAAATATTTGTGTTTGAAAACAAAAACAGGTAGGTTATGTAGGGATCATTTATTACATTTTTGTTAGGTAGAATAGTACCATATTAACTGGACTCTGCAACATATTCAACATACACTTTACCAAGTCTGACTACCCTTTTATGTGTCTAAAATGTATAGATAGAATACAAACAGTGTTAATTTTGATCCAACTGCTACTATATGAGCAGTTTGATCTATGCTTACACTGTTTGCTCAAACTTACATCCCCGAATATTCAGCATAAATACTGTAGCACAAATAGTTTCACCTAGTAACACATGTTTGAGAAAGCATGAAAAATTCCTAGGTTTCACCAGGAAAGTAGGCAAGGTAGGGTTACCCTAAACACACATATTGTTTTGTTTGGCCTTATCTAAGGTCCAGACATACCTGTTCACCCGAAAGTGTTTCTCTATGTTCTCTATCTCTAGCATTGAAGGCATCATACCATTTCGTCCAATCCATGACGTACGTACTCTTGTTCAGCTCCTGTTCCACCGTCTTCAACAACTTGGCCACCTCACGGTCTTTATTCATGGCGCCTCTCTGCGCACTGTAAATTTGTGCATGAAACAAACTTTGTAAAAGTCAATAATCTCTTAACCTACACAGCCGTCTCATTGGGAGCTACACTGTATGGCAGTCTTTTCTTAACTTCGTCCATATTTGTAGTTTTGAGTTGCATCAGAATTAAAGGCGAGGTTGTGCTCGTGTAGAACTACTTTTCCTCCAACCTTTGCCTGTACGAAATAGTTTTTTGACCAAGTGAGAAACTTCTATCCCACATGACCATGCTTGTCCTAAGAACAATCCACTTTAAGGTGGGAGACAAGAAAACCGCGGAAAGCGATGTCGCACCTGCGGGGATTAAGTCATACAAGTTCCTATTTGTATTGAAAAAATCTATTTTGCAGTATTCAAGAAATTGATGGATTAGTTTGTAAGAAAAATGGACAAAGTAGAAAATTTGGAATATTGGCTTGCAAAATTTGATCTGTCCATTATTTCACAAGATATTGATATTGAGCGGATATCATTTTTGCCCATTAATCAAGGCCAGTAACTCAGCTGAAAATTGACGTAAAATGTCATGTGAAAATCCCAAGCTAGGTATTGTTAACAACAATATGTATGCAAAATATTATCCTAATCCATCAATTCTTTCACAAGATACTGAGCGTAAACCAATTTTGGGCATAAATCAAGGGCCCTTACTCTGCTGAAATGAATCTGAGATTTATGTGCAAACAATATGCACATCTTCAGACCATGACCTAGTCATCTGTGAAGTTTCAAAACTATTGGCCTAAAACTGCAGGAGGGGTTGCGCTCACGAAACACCCACTGACTATAAGGGTTTTAGGTAAAGACTGACTAAGTTAACAAAGCGAAAAAAGTTTTAAAACATCTGAGATTTATGTGCAAACAATATGCAAATCTTCAGACCCTGACCTAATCATCTGTGAAGTTTCAAAACTATTGGCCTAAAACTGCAGGAGTTGCGCTCACGAGACACCCACTGACTAAAAGGATTTTAGGTAAAAACTGACTAAGTTAACAAAGCAGAAAAAGTTAAAACAAAAAAAATCTGAGAATTATGAGCAAACAATATGTACATCTACACACCATGGCCAAAACATCTGTGAAGTTTCAAAATGATTGGCCAAACACTGTAGGAGGAGTTGCGCTCACGAGACACCCACTGACTATAAGGGTTTTAGGTAAAAACTGACTAAGTAAATAAAGCGGAAAAAGTTAGAAAAAACAAGCAAATTCCATGGGAAATTTATGTCCCCCGCCTTATTTTTATTTGAGGTGTTAAAACGGTAAAGTTAACCAGAGGACCATTGGTCCTGTATCAATTACCTAAGTATTGAAGCAGGAAACCAGTGATAAAAAATAATTTCAAGATTCTGAAAAAACCACATGCATATCTTCAGACCATCCTTAAAGCACCTGTAAAGTTTCAAAGGATCGGCTTAAAACTGTGGTAGGAGTTACGGGGTCAAGGTACCTACTCCCTATACGCTTCTGTAGTATTAGAACTAAAAAAATGTCTAAATTAAAAATGCAGAAAAAATGGTAAAAAATTATTTCAGGATTCTGAAAAAAACACATGCATATTTTCAGGCCATCCTAAAAGCCCTTGTAAAGTTTCAAAAGGATCGGACAAAAACTATGGGAGGACTTAAGGGGACAAGGTACCTGTTCCCTATATACTTCTGTGGTATTAGAACTAAAAAAATGTCTAAGTTAAAAATGCGAAAAAAGTAATAAAAATTATTTCAGGATTCTGAAAAATCACATGTATATCTTCAGGCCATCCTGAAAGCCCATGTAAAGTTTCAAAAGGATCGGACAAAAACTGTGGGAGGAGTTAAAGGGACAAGGTACCTGCTCCCTATATACTTCTGTAGTATAAGAACTCAAAAAATGTCTGTTAAAAATGCGGAAAAAGTAATAAAAAATTATTTCAGGATTCTGAAAAAACACATGCGTATCTTCAGGCCATCCTGAAAGCCCATGTAAAGTTTAAAAAAGACCGGTCAAAAACTGTGGGAGGATTAAGGGGACAAGGTACCTATTCCCTATACGCTTCTGTAATATTAGAACGCAAAAAAATGTCTATCTTCAAAATGTGTAAAAAGTAATAAAAATTAATTTCAGAATTCTGAAAAAGCACATGCACATCTTCATACCATCCTTAAAACACCTATAAAGTTTCAAAGGAATCGGCCAAAAACTGTGGGAGGAGTTAAGGGGACAAGGTACCTGCTCCCTATACACTTCTGTAGTATTAGAACTCAAAAAATGTCTAAGTTAAAAATGCGGAAAAAGTGATAAAAAATTATTTCAGGATTCTGAAAAAAACACATGCATATCTTCAGGCCATCTTAAAAGCCCACGTGAAGTTTCAAAAGGATCGGCCAAAAACTGTGGGAGGAGTTAAGGGGACAAAGTACCTACTCCCTATAGACTTCTGTAATATTAGAACTCAAAAAATATCTAAGATAAAAATGAAGACAAAAGTGATAAAAAAATATTTCAGGATTCTGAAAAAACCCACATGCACATCTTCAGACCATCCTTAAAACACCTGTAAAGTTTCAAAAGGATCGGACAAAAACTGTGGGAGGAGTTAAGGGGACAAAGTACCTACTAAAAATTCGGAACCACGCACCACGCGCCACGCACCATGCACCACGCACCACGCCCCACGGAAAACCAAAAACAGTGTCCCTTCGCTTTTCTTCGGAAAGGCGGGGGACAAAAATCTGAGAATTATGAGCAAATAAAATGCACATCTACACGCAATGGCCAAAACATCTGTGAAGTTTCAAAATGATTGGCCAAAAACTGTACGAGGAGTTGCGCTCACAAGTCAATTGTCAATAGGGAAATCTCACCCTCTTGGTAGGAATTTCAACCAGACCCTGGTTGAAATTCCTACCATTTGGGTGAGAATTCCCACTCCTGCATGAAACTCAGTGGATTCTTGTTATCCGTCCATAGTTGTTTCCGCTGATGTTTTCAAGATAGATCTTCTGTTGCAGTTCTTCATTCTCCCTATGCCGGTAATTGCAATTGTGTTGCTGTGTCTTGTTCTTCTGTTGCAGTTCGTTTTTGTTTGTGCATCAGTGGTTTCATATGAAGCGTTTCTTTGGTCTTTATTTGTTCCTCAGCTTTCCTCCTTTCCTCCTTTTGGTGCCTTGGGAGGGCTATGCTTCGTGATTGAGGCATTTCCCCAGCTAGCATTCTTTATAAATCTATAGCGGGCCGTTATCGGCCTGTCAGCTACCCCGACAGGCCGATCACGAACCGCTGTAGATTTATAAAGAATGCTAGCTGGGTTCTGGATATCTCTACTTATGTTTTTGTCGTTTTTGTTCTCATATTTTTTATTTCGTGCTTTGAGACGGCTGTGCATCGTGATTTTGGCATTTCCACAAACGAATTCAAATTCTAGGATAAACGTTTTTACTGTTTTTTTTTTTTTTATATATTTCCCTACAGAAACATATGCCCAGTGCTCATTGGAATGGCGAGATAATCGCACAACATGATGCTATGTCGAAACATGAAACAGTTCTATCAGTCAGTTCCACTCATCATCATCATCATCATCATCATTATCAGGTTACACTATCGAAATTTGACAAACTTCACAAAAAATATGATAAACGGGACGATTTTGATTTTGATATAGTCAATTTCCCTTTTCTGGATGACGATGTCCCCCGGCGTACGTCATAGGGGTATACATATCTCAAATTATTAGATCCGTCAGAGCTTCTTCAAATCTTAGTGACTTCAACTACTGTAATAAAGCCCTTACTGCCAAACTTCTCAGGCAGGGCTATCGTTATTTTAAACTTCATAAGGCGTTTTCGAAATTTTATCGCAGAAAAATATAGCGTCAGTCTGAAAACAATTCTGCAACAAGGTATATCGGAACCAGAATTTTACGGTGACTTAGTGTACAGATTTAGAAAAATTGTAGGAAAATCTAATTTTTCAGAGCAATTCAGGAAATTTATTAACCGTTATAAAAGAATTGGCTATAGCCTGGATATTATGCGGCAGACTGCATGCCTAGTTGTCAACCCAATCATTGTTGATGGCTATGCTTCACTCTTTAATTGCACGACGGCGGTTCGGGCTTTAAACTCAATGACGGCCTCTTCGTAAAACTTTAACCAGTGGGTTGGGGCTTGACGATATGGCTTTGACTTGGCCCGCCGTGGTTCAGCTATTGGTTTTCATTTACTCTGGCATACAGTAGAATTAGCCATGAGTACTCGTCTTTGTTTATTATAGTGATTAATATGATTTTTATGTTTTCATTTTGATGCATTGACTGAGTTGGGAGCCTTTATGCGAACCGAATTTTTATGTATTTCTGTATGAAGAGTAGCATCGCGACCCAGGGTGAAGTGCTAGCTGTAAACGTGCTTTAAACCCCCGGGTGGTTTACTCTACTGACCGTTCTAAGGCGGTGGTTCCGGTGTTAGTCTTATTCTTTGTTGCTTTGTGGTTTATTCTACGAGGCGATTTGTTTTATGTCTTACCTTGTGTCATTTTGTTCTTGTATTTTTTCAGTCCTTTTATCATTGTGATTATCTCGCTTGGGGAAGAGAGAGCTAATCTTAGTGCTTTTCGTATGTTTGTTCGATTTGTGCTTGTTTGGATTTGTCGGGTTCCTCTTCCTCTTGATGTCTGGGAAGGGCTGGGGTTTGTGATTGTGGTACTCCCTGGCCTTTTCTCTTACATTTGTTTATTTCATTTCTGGAACTAATACATGTGAGTAATATATTAAGGCATATGAGCCGGGGCACAGCATTTCCTACAAGATAGCATGCGTGTCCAGCGAAGAGTCAGATCAGCATGCGCACTGGTGCAGGGTGATCAGTCTTGGCTGTCTGCCTGAAGACGCTTTGGATCCTTGGCTACTCACAGAGAGTCCTGCATAGACCCGGATTAGCCTGCACGGATGCGCAAGTT
Organism: Anodontia alba; assembly: GCA_964016985.1. Taxonomy (NCBI): domain Eukaryota; kingdom Metazoa; phylum Mollusca; class Bivalvia; order Lucinida; family Lucinidae; genus Anodontia; species Anodontia alba. The sequence goes on from OZ024825.1 coordinate 123,101,932, forward strand.
GAATCTTTGCTGTGCCCCGGGTCATATTGCAATAATTACTATTATTGTTAGGTGGTAATGTGCAAGAGTCGTTTAGAAAGTAATTGCATCAACTTCACTGATAATAAAACAAAAATAAACGTAAAAGGAGGTTTATTGATTATGAATACTCATTCAGATGGATTTTAATGCAAAAGTACTACCCAGAAAACATACAACGTTTATATATTTGAGAGAATATTTAAATAAATGAAAAAAAAAAAAACAAAAAAAAAACAAAAAAAAACCAAGAATCACTTATTTTCACGCCGTTTGCATTCATAGCTAATATCTACTTTAATTAAGTCGACGACACTGCTTCTAATCTTGTATTTCCATCTCTGTTAGGTTGTTTTGCTTCTGAAAAGGGTACAGGTAGAGAATTTGCTCACTTTCATATGTTCTCCCCGTGGAGCAAATTCTTTTCTTTTACCGCAGACCCCTTTTCGGAAAGGCCTCGGTGTAAAAGAAATCCTGTATGCTATTTTATGCCCTTTGTCACCTCAATAGATAAATGTGATACTTACAGTTCCGCTACATCTTTATAAAATTTAGGCTTTCCATCAGACATCCTGGAAAATATATGTATAACTGTCAGAGGAATCAATGCAATGAATTCTCTTAACCCATAAACTGCCAATCACAACAATTGTCGTCTGCTATTTCGTCTGCTTGTGACTTTTAAAGCCACTTTTGCAAACAGTGTGGACCCAGATCAGACTGCTCCTCTAGGAGCAGTCTGATCAGGGTCCACACTGTTTGCCTGTATACAAATATAGGTTTGAAAAGTTTGCAAGAATACATAAACAGACGACATTTTCAGATGTAGGTTTTCTTGGCGTTTTAAGGGTTAATTTGGTTATTTGAGCCAGGGCACGGTATTTCATACATATCTGCTAGTGCACCCAGCAGAACTGGTCAGCCTGCGAATCCATGCATTCTGATCAGACTTTGCAAGACATTGTGTGGACAGCCAAGGGTACCAAGCTTTTTAGGTGGATAGCGAAGACTGATCAGCATCAGCGCAGGCTTATCTGAGTCTTCACAAGACGCACATGCAAGCAAGGAAATGCTATTTGCTACCTTATTTTGGAGGATAATACGCTAAAGTTAAAAAATAGATATAATAATACAAAATTATCAATGCCTTGGGTGTAATGGATACAATTTCAGGAGCGGTACGTATATATGTCAAAATAGTTTTCCATCTCCTCTGAAGAGGTGTCCACTCCAACAGGAGAGCATTTTGCCCCTCCTCCGCTCCCACCCACCCCGCCCCCTTCCACCCCGGGAGAAGAACTCTGCAAAATAAGCTTGGTGTGCAGTTAAGCAAACATGCGTTCACATATTTTCTCCCTTGCAGACACCAACAATAAAATGGAAAGGAAGGCGATGATCAGGAATCGATACAATTATCTCACACCTCTCATCAGAGACATCAGTCTACTTTGTGTATCTAGTCTTCTTAAAATATGGTCAAAGGGCTAATGCATAACAATAATGATACAGAAGGGTCTCCTTTCTGACATCCCCGCCTTACAGTTAGAACTATGACATTTAACTGGTCTTATTACATAGAAACGTTTGTCGCAATGTATTAAAGCGCTATGTTAACCCTTTCACCTCTGAGTTTCTGAAACGGGCTCATACATCTCTGAATTTGAACATATTCATTGTATCAAATAGAGGCTTAGTCAAAATCCATAATAGAATGACAAACCGTTTAGATCCTGGTGAGACGGTTTGTTACGGGCTGTCTCATCGGGATCTACACTGTTCGGAAAGGTGTCTGTCTTTGTCTGTAAGGATGAAAAGGTTTGTGGAGATAAAACCAGTTTTAATCATATTTTAAATATGTTGTTCCAATGCGTTTCGCCGCTCTATAATGAATTTAACGGGGACGGCCGGTTATTCTGACGCCACCTGCATTGATATCAAAGGGAACGTCAAAATAATGGCATCAAGTTACTGCCCTGGAAGCAGCATTTTCAAAATCAAAAAAACTATCATCACTTTTAGGTGGATTTGCGAATGTTTCAGCCGCACTTTCTACGAGTTCTGTGCGCTTTGTGGCACTTTTTTGTGTAATAATAACGATCAAACATGGTTTTCCATACATTAACAGTTGAAGAGTCTCGCAGACGGAATTGAAATATTTGCCCTTTGAGCTCTGGACTCTGCAACTGTTAAGGCATAGAATACCATGTTTGATCTCCATAATAATTTTCCGTTAGGGTTAATTGTGATATTCTGCAGAAAGAGATCAACAGAATAGTAATTGGCTTAAACAGTTGGGAATGTTCGTAACACAGGAAACTTGATTTTTGGAAATCCCTACGTAAGCCGAACAATTATACGTATGTAACCGAAAGTACACCGAGGTTCAGGGCGAGCAGATTACAACCCAAGAGTTTTGTTGTTGACCTTTCCACTGTGATATTAACCCTTCTCTTGCTAAACATGACATGCCCTGTCTTAGCAAACAGTGTAGATCCAGATCAGTTGGCTTCTGAAGAAGCCAACTGATCTGGATCTGCACTGTTTGTCATTAAATATGTGACTTTCTATCAAAACCTCGGATCAAGTAATCTGATTGGCTGGAAATTAGAAGTGGGCGTGGTATCTTAATTTATTCAGCAAGGCAAGGGTTAACAATTTTGCCGTTGAACCTTTCGTGGCGGTTCGTCTTTTACGCTTTGGCTTCATTTGTTCTTAAACTCACTGTACTGTTCCTAAAATTTGAACGACAAAGTTTTACTACCCGTTGATGTATCAACAACTGCTGGTTGAGTGGTAAAAAGTGCAGACACGGATCAGATGCTGTATTTAGAGGCGTCTGATTTGAGTCTCCAATGTTTGACCTGTATGTCCGTCCAAACATTTTGTTTGAATACAATGAATAGCAACATATGAGGCATTCAATTAGACCATAACAAATATCAATAATTTATGCGCAACGTAGGAAAAAGGTCATTATGTCATATACGAACAGCAAAGTTCCGGATAAGCGTACACAGCCGTGCAGTCTGATCTGGTCATTCTCTGTTCGTCGACACATACAACAGTATCCATTGATTCTGTGAGCGGACAACGAAGGCCCAGATCAGCCTTCGCGAAATCACAGGCTGAATTGGGCGGGCTGATCAGGCTCTGCGTTGTACGCAGACTGGATAAGGGCCATTTTCGTGCGATGCGCATAATATGATATTATATCGAATAAAATCGCTGAAATAAACAAAGTAACGAAAGCACTTTTTATGTTATTCATAGCAAATAACACAATGACAAAGTAACAAAAATACTGTTCCACTTCTAGATGTTACCAACAGCGAATAACCTTATACAAAACACAACATACATATTATATATCCATCACGAAAACACGCCTATATAATTTTGACCCCCTTAAACCCCACTTTTATACAGTAAAACTGGGGTTTACAGGGGTATACATTATTTTTCTTATTTCTGCTTAAAAACATAGAATGTGGGTACTCATTAGAACCGCCTCGTCGAGGCGGTTCTAACGAGTACCAACACTCTATGTTTTGAGCAGAAATATGAAAAATATCAGAATTTTTTATCTGTAAATTTTCAGTTTTTGGAGGCGAAATTTTCAATATATTTGAATAGGCGTGTTTTCGTAATGCAAATATGAGCTTCAACGTAAGAAACTATACATTATGATGTTTGCACATAGTAAAGACAGTTCATTCTGAGTATTCGGCGCAGTCTAAACAGGCCCTTCACTACTAATTTCCCGAAGGAGACTTGATACAAAGTTTTAGATTTTCTGTCATTTTTTTTTCTTTGCACATGAGACAATTTTTTATGACCCACTGTTTGTTTCCTTGCACACCAACACCCTTATAAAAATGTGTCTACCCGAATTAGAAATAATTGGCTCCCTTCTTTTTAGAGTAGACCCATTTAAAACGGTTCAAATTAAATCTAATAGAGTGTCTTTCCCTAAGGGTAATAAATTCCATTTATATTCAGTGGTTCTTATGTTTTAACTCATACTTTCACCTCTCACAAAGTAAGGAAAATAGTATAGTCGACTCTCATTATTTTAAACTCAAGAGGGTCAGCCTCGAGGTTATAAGACTTTTTTCATGCTAAACTCAGCTGAGCATGATATTTGTCCTGCTAATAAATCACAAATTACTAACAACTGCAAAATATTTCTTGCTTAAAGTGCTGGGCATGAAAATTTCTCTGCTAATTAATATGAAAATATATTTTCATATTTATTACAAGCCAAAACTTTGTACTCATTTGAGTTGAGCAGAAAAAAAGTTTCATAACCTCTGATCTGGACATTCTCTGTTCGTCAACCAGGCTTTATGGTTTGCGATAAACAGCACTTTGAGATAAAAAGAGCATAAATGCAAGAAATATACTAAAGCAGTATATTGCTATTTATTTTGTTTGATTTACGCAACAGTTTGAGTTATTAGTGTTTGAAATAATGAAAGTCAAGTGTATAGCTCAGGGCCCAGTTGTTCAAAGCTAACGATGTCGTTAGTTAACGATTCGTTAAAATTTACATCAAGTGATACACAAATATGCTGAAATTTTTTGCTGAAAAAATGTGAGTAGCTTTTGCAGTGCAAAAGCTACTCACATTTTTTCAGCAAAAAATATCAAAATATTGTATATTGAATCCGCTAAAATAGTTAACGAAATGACCCTTAACGAGTTCGTTAAGCTAACGACGCTTTGAGCAACCGGGCCCAGATGAACATTTAATAGGATTTCTTATGGACAACTATATACCGTTATTAGAAAATAAATAGCTCACACAAGGCAAATGTCGCTTCCTATGTACTTTCCACGTTCTTTTGGTACTGTTTCATATGCAATATCTAGGAATACTATCCGAAGCCTACTTATATAGTTTAGTCTGTTTTTTTTTTTTTTTTTTTGTTTTTTTTTTTTTTTGTTTAAAGGCATGACTAGTAAAGAAATTTCGCCGCCAATCACTTCATAATGACAATGGAAAAGCAATCATGTTTTTTAGATAGAGGATGAAACCATATATAAAGCCGTACACTGTGTGATGTAACCATACACTATATTGCTGTATTCTTTTCTGAGTATTTCGATTTCCTTTTAGTTATCATACTTTATCCTTGATTGTGTGTGTTCTTACGCGCGCAGGATGGAAAAAAGTTCGAGATGTCTATAAAAATGCAATAACTCTTAAGGGTAAAGACTCAATTAAATAGATTCTAAAAGTAATAACCCTTGAAAGAAATGAACAGACAAAACTGAAAACAACTGGTGTCAGGTTTTCTGGACCAGACTATCTAGTTTCGGTCAGTTGATCCGCATCAGTGCCCCTCATATAAATTTTCGAAAATTCCATGATTGGCTTAATGATCGCAAAGGACCTAAATATAGAAAAGGTAAGAGAAAAGTTCAGGGAGTGCCACAATTACAAGCCGTAGCCGTTCCCAGACACAAAAAGGAAGAGGAAACAGACACAACCAAACAAGCGCAAATCGAACAAACGTACGAAAAGCACTAAGATTAGCTTTCGTTTCCTCAAGCGATGTAATCGCAATGCTTAAAGGACTGAAAACCCCAAGAGCAAAATAACACAAGGCAAGATTTAAAACAGATCGTCTCACAGAATAAATCACAAAGCAACAAAGAGTAAGACTAACACCGGCACCACCACCTTAGAACGATCAGTAGAATAAACCACGTGGGGTTTAAAGCACATTTACAGCCGACTAACTTCACCCTGGGTAGCCTACACTATAATGAAGAACGGGGAGACGTTTATGACCACCACAGAAGTAACACCAGCTGTTGGGAAGATAAATAGATTCTTAAAAAACGACCACTGAGAGTAATGTACACACTCACAAAACAGCAACAAAATAGTCAAATTGACCGTAACTATCAGGTCAGACTAGATAGTTGCGGGTTAATTTGACTATTTTGTTGCCAAACCCCCCCCCCCCCCCCCTTTTTTTTTTTTTTTGGTATTTCTGTTTTAAATAACTGCAAGTACCATGTAAATATCGTATAAATGATGTGAAGTTTTGAATACTGTAGATAAAATGATACATCTTATTAAACACTTCTAATTGAAACATAGGTCTTATTCCGACAGACATTCAGACAGATTAGCATACTCTACAAAAAGCACAAGCAGCTACAATAACAACAAAGCACCTTCGTTTTGACTCAGTCTGTACTACTTGTGGTCGGTCTGATCTGAAAATACAGTGTCCTTGACCTTATATTCCTGTTACATGATTTTCTGCAAAACAATTTAATGTGATGAATAACTGCAAGCAGAATTCTAGTTAACGCTTAGGGTAAAAACTTCAGCAGACAACAGTTTGAAATAGTTTTCTTCTTTTTCCCAGAAACAGGCTTTGGGATTTCATGCAAATTTTCTGAAACTTTATTCTGGGAAAATAAGAACATAAATCATCAATTTCGTTGTCTGCTGAATTTGCCCAGGAAATAATAAAGGTTAACGCTTTCACAGTATAAATACTGAGGTTAAGTTAAAACAAAACATTATTGTGGATAATCACACTGCTACATTTATCGAGCATAAGCCTCACTTTATTGACTCTTTATGTGACTTTTTAGGGTGTCCACAATTATATCTTTTGGTAGAAAAGCAAGTACAAATTTAAATCGAAAAGAAGTAAAGTACAGTGGTGCGATATGTAGGAACTAAAACATAAAACATGTTAAATGTGGAACTGCCTTGTTTTGACTACACTATACCTATGAAAGAATAAAACTGCACCGAGAAATAACTGGGAGAGTTTTAGATAAAAACAAACAAACATATAGGTATTTTAATCATGAAGATAAGCTTTCATAGCCAGTTCCCAGCTAGCATTCTACGTAAATCTATATCGGGCCTTCATCGGCCCGTCAGCTACCCTGACGGGCCGATGACGGCCCGATATAGATTTACGTAGAATGCTGACTGGGTAATTGCTTCCACCACTTCGTTTTTGTACAGAACGGTTTTCTTATGCGAGTGGAGGTGAGTGTGGTGGTGGTTCGGGCTGCCAGCGAGTAAAACTTAACTAAAATATGGGAGAAAGGTAATGATATTCTACAGATATTCTTAAGAAAGCTAAAATTACAAGAACTTTAGAAAATTGTAAAAAAAAAAAGAGCATCCGCCTAACTTAAATAACTGCAAAGCTGAATACAGTGATTCGCTTTCCGTTCCAAGTTTAAAGTCATGACCCTGTCTAATAATCTATATACATGTATAAGAAATTACAAAACAAAATGAACCGCTGCAAAGTACGGTATTTAATCTAAATATTGGACACCAAAACTGCTTACCATGCTAATCCTAAAATTTGAACTTGACCATTTTACTGTTTATGTGTCTAAAACTACTGGGATAATAGTGGCAAACAGTGTAGACCCAGATCAGACGCCGCATTCTGCGGTGTCTGATCTTGGTCTACACTGTTTGCTCAGACCTGTCTGCCCCAATGTTTAGGGTAAATACGTTATTATGTATAAAACAAAGGTAAATGTCTTTCCAGTATCCCCTAAACGTGCTAATTAAAGGAAATGACAGTTCTTTATAAACAGGTAATGAGGTTTAAGACACATGATGGAAACAGTGAAAGAAACACAGTTGCATAGCGTTAATAATTTAAAACACATCTAAATCACAGTAATTTACAGTTCTTTTATCTGATATTGAAAAGTGGGTCCTGAATCGAGTATGCAAGGAAACAAACATAAACAAATACTAAAATTGCAATACGCAGTATAGCTGTATCACGAATAGGGGTTATTTTAACCCTCTTTAGTCCGAAGACCCTCAAAAGAGTAATTGGCAAACAGTGCAGACCCAAATCAGACGTCGCAAAATGCGGCGTCTGATCAGGGTCTCCACTCTTTGCAAATAGTTAAGCCAGCTTTCTCTAGATATTTGAAACACATGGCCTAACATACCTAAAACTGAAAGTGGACCCTTCCAATATATGGTGTAGGGAGAGTTCTCTAAGATGGGTTAACGATGACCATGTGCGTGACACGCGTTATACTGGCGGTAAAGATGTCTTTCCATACAGTCGTTTATTTGTCAACAATTAACATGAGCTCTTTACAGCTTTACTTCGACTTGAGTATACGAATATATACAAGCTATATACATTATCTCCTCAACAAAGCAGGTGCCCATCTCAAAGCTGGGTAGACCAGTAATGAAACGCCCTTGGGTTAAGTGACTTGCTCAAGGTCACACCAGAACCGACTGGATTCCCGTGTGCGAGGTATATGGCCTAACAGATGTGAAAAATCCCAACCGTCAGCCGTTGGGATCCAGGCGCGAATCAAGGTTTATTTAATAAGGAGTACAAAATTTCTGACGGTTTGATTTTATCAAATTACCGAACTGCCACAACGAGTGCGGTAAGACAGACATGAGCAAACTGGGTAGATCGAACCTCCCGTCCCCGAGTTGGTAGTCAGACGCCTTATCCACTAGGCACTCTACGATGTAAGCTTGGACAGAATTTCCTACAAGACTGCATGTGCGTCCAGCAAATTCTCAGATAGGCCTACGCATCCATGCTGGCTGATCAGTCTTTTTGTCCACATTAAGATGCTTTGGATCTTTGGATAACCACATGTTCATACTTTGATCAGATCATTACGAAAACACGCCTATTCAAATATACTGAAAATTTTACCGTCAAAAAATGAACATTTTCTGATAAAAAATTCTGATATTTTTCTTATTTCTGCTCATAACATGGATTGTGGGTACTCGTTAGAACCGCCTCGACGAGGCGGTTCTAACGAGTACCCACAATCTATGTTTTTCAACAAAATAATAAAAATAACGTATACCCCTGTAAACCCCAGTTTTAATATATAAAAGTGGGGTTTAAGGGGGTCAAAATTATATAGGCGTGTTTTCGTGATGTTGTGTGGATCCACAGGCTAATCTTCGCTGGGAGCATATGCGCCCAGCGAAGACTAGCCCGCGGATCGTGTATGAAATCGTGTATGAAATGAAATCGTGAATGAAATCGTGTATGAAATTAAATCGTGTATGAAATCGTGTATGAAATGCTGTGCCCCGGCTCATATCATAATGTCGGAAGTTTGCCTGTCTAAGTTTTGAAATAGAAACAATGCATCGGCTAAACGTGTTTGAAGACCCTAATGTTCTATATCATAATACTTTAGTTGTTTGTTCTTTTTAACTATGCAGAACTATTTTCAAATTTAATGTTTTCGCAGTTCATTTTACTTCATATATATATATATATATATATATATATATATATATATATATATATATATATATATATATATATATATATATACATATATATATATACCAGACAAAAAAGTCATATTCAGCCACAATTAAGTGACTGAATAAGTTTGTAAACCATTTTCTTGCGAAGTATTCAATAATTTATCAGATGTTTCAAGATCAAAGTACTTTTTAACATTTAAAGTTTGGCTACAATGATATTGCAAATACTTGATTTATTGACGCTAGGACAGAGGAATACGTTTGCAGTACTGTATTTTACCCAACGTATTCGGACAGACAGTTCTGAACAAACAGGGTAGACCCAGATCAGACACCGCACAACGAAGCTTTTGATCAGGGCCTACACTGCTTGTCACTCAGCCAGCATATTTCCAAACTCATTAACTGGTAGTAAAACGGACTTATTTGAATTACAGGACATGAATGCTAAGTAGTCAAGGTGTCCGAATGCTTAGTGTAAAGACGGAATGCGTTTGATGAATGTGATCTCGCTGTACAACTTTATAGGCAAGGATAACTATCTTCGCAAGGTTCCATGTATATTTCGTTTTATGTGAAATAATTACAATTATATGTATTAAAGAAAAAAAAAGTGGCTAGAATAAAGACAATGATTATGGGATTAATGGTAGCATGAAATGTAGCCAAACAACGATAACCCCTAAAAAAACAACACATAGATATTTATATAAATAGATAAATAAATAAATAAACAAAAGTAATAATAACAATAATAATAATAATGATAGTAATAAATAAATTTAAATAGACTGCCGTTTGCAACAATTTTGCTTGGAACTATATGTACGTATAAGGTTAAGGGTTTAAGTGTAACCTGGCCCCGAGGTTATAAAACGTTTTTCATGTTCAACTCAGCTGAACATGAAATTTATTTTGCTTATAAATCTTATAATACAAACAGTTCTTTTAAAACTTATTTCTTGCTCAATTCAGCTGAGCATGCTCAGCTGAGTTGAGCATGAAAAAGGTTTTAATTGTTGGTATTTTTATTTTTATGACCAGTGAAATTTTATGCTCAGTTGAGTTGAGCATGATAAAAGTTTTATAAGCTCGGGACCAGAGCTGGGAATGTTGTACATAAAATTATTTAAAGGAAATCGAAGAGTGGGGTATTCTACAGTCTTAAGATATTTGATGTGCCTGACCAATTAGGGTAGATCAGTAATGCACCAGTCATTTGTAGTCCCGGCCCTTACGGACAGGGGTATTTACGGGGCTTTAACTTTTCAGATTTTAAAGCCCTGCTAAATGCCCTGCACTGCGGGGACAAATTTATGGTAGAATCTCTACTAAAAGCCCCTCCACTCCGGGGCCAGTTTTTGTTTCCTGGAACAATCTGCTCTCTGTTGCAAACATCAACCTGTCTCTTTTTTATGGTAAAAGGTCTGGTTTACTCGAAGGTAACGTGTCAGTGAGTATGAGGCAGGTTGTTAGAAAACTCATTACGAAAGCACTCCTATTCAAATATATAGAAAATTTTACAACCAAAAAAGAAGACTTTTCATATAAAAAAAATCTTTTTCATATTTCTGCTCAAAACATATATTGTGGGTACTTGTTAGAACCGCCTCGGCGAGGCGGTTCTAACAAGTATCCACAATCTATGATTTGAGCAGAAATAAGAAAATTAATGTATACCCCTGTAAATCCGAGTTTTACTATATAAAAGTGGGGTTTAAGGGGGTCAAAATTATGTAGGCATGTTTTCGTGATGTAAAGTCTGAGGTAGATGTGGCTTTAATTTAATATGTATGCAAAGCATTTTGGCGAAAAATTAATACCCCGGTACATCTATGGGACTGCCAGGACTCATCGGCGGTTGCATAACGGTTCTTAAGTTCCGCTATGGAGGTAAAAGTGACTGGTGCATAATAAACATACTCCCTTCTATAACTATGATATATATAGAACTGATTTACTTATATAAAGCGCCCATCCATGTGGCATTAGTACACATTAGACGATGAACCAGTTATTTTAGGTAAGGAGACATGGATAATGTTTTTAGGGATGTGACACCTCTGAAGCATGCTTTCTCGCGTTGTTTCTTGAGATCTGATTTGAAAAAAAAGGTTACAACTGGGCGATATTTGTATGAAAGAAGAGATTCCTAGAACCTGTGAAACAGCATGCTATCGTACTTACATTCAGAACAAAATGAAAACTAGTCCAGGGTATTTTAAACATTGAAATGAAGAAAAAAAGAAAAGATAAAAACAAAAAACAACAACAACAGACAAAAATGAAATAACAGGATAAAAAGCCAAGGACGGTATTACAATTAATCCTTAAAGTCGACCTTTTAGGACTGAAATTTGTCATTACGAAAACATGCCTATTCAAATATATTGAAAATTTCACCACCAAAAACTGAAAGGTTTTAGATAAAAATTCTGACATTTTTCACATTTCCGCTCAAAACATAGATTGTGGGTATTCATACGAGTACCCACAATCCATGTCTTTGAGCAGAAATAAGAAAAACAATGTGTACCTGTAAACCCCAGTTTTACTATATAAAAGTGGGTTTTAAGGGTGTCAAAATTATATAGGTATGTTTTCATGATAATCAGCACATTTTGCCTTTTCACATAAAAGCAGCTTTCCAAGGATGAAAGAAATAGGTATATTTTGACTACAGAACAAACACGAAGGCTATTCAGTTAAGTTACCTTTAAAAACCTCATTTCATGCATTAAAATTTCAGACCTTAACTTTTACCACTCTATGGGCAAATTCAGCTGACGATAAACTGATATTTTTCCTGCTTTTCCCAGAAATAAGGATTTGACATTTCAAGCAAATTTAGCAAATTTACTCGATTGGAGACAATTTGCACGAAATGTCTAAACGTGTTTTCTGAGAAAACAAGAAAATATTTCAATATGTCGTCTACTGAAAATTTTAGCCAGGGTGCTAAGCAGCAAGTTAAGGTACACCTAAAAACTCTAAGAAACGTTTGTAAAGCTGGTCCCAGAGCATTTCCCTATTCATAGGTATAATAATAAGGCTGTAATGAAAAAAACAAGGTGCCCAAGGGCCATGGCTCGCTCACCTGAGTGACATAGCCACTGCAGATATGCAGATGTTACGCAACATTTTTTTTTCCAATCCTATCATTGCAACTAATGGAAGGATCATCATTTAAGCGGAATAATATATGTGCATGACAGTCAACGGACCGTGATCATTTGAACAAACTCTTAATAACATTTCCGAACAGTAGGAGAAATGTAAAATTTGGGGGAAATTGGTTAAGTGGTTTCTGAAGTGTTGTTTAATAATATCATGATTTTATACATGTTAATAGCACAGGGGCAGGGAAATATAATAAACGTCAAAAAGATTGCATTTGGAAACAGGCTACGGATTAGAAAATGGGAGTCTCAGTTTTATTGACTCTTGATAAGCAGTAAATGAAGTTTGCAACACTGCTTACTGTGTGTGTGTTGTGGTTTTGAAGGAGCTTTCATTAAAAAGATCATTTGCCATGGCAACCAAACAAAATCGTCAATGGGTAGACAATCATCCAATGATCATAACTGCCAAATATGGTTCACATAACTTCAATGGTTATGGAGAAAATGCAATTTAACCATTTTCTCATATATGTCTATGGGAGATTTTTGTTGCCATGGCAACCAAACCAAACGACAGATTGGCAGACTTTTAGCTATTTTCAATTTCCCTTAACCATTTAACATTTGTATCAAATTAGAGTCCTACTGCTTCAGTGGTTTTGGAGGAGTAGTCATTAAAAATCCGTTTGCTGAAATTTAATGCTGCTATGGAAATCAAACGAAATAGCCACTGGTCATGAAACGCACAAATTGGGTAGACAATTATCAAATGATCATAACTGCCAAATATGGTTTACATCACTTCACTGTTTATGAAAAAAATGCAATATAACCATGTTTCCATTATAAGTCTATGGGACGTTTCTGTTGCCATGGCAACCAAACCAAGAGGCAGATCACCATAATTTTAGTTATTTTGAATTGTTCTAACCCAAGCAACATTTGAACAAAATTAGTTATACTACTTCAGTGGTTTAGGAGGAGATGTCATTTAAAAAATTCCTTTTTTTAAAAAAAATTGATGTTGCCATGGCAACCAAACAAAATGGCCATTGGTCATAAAACACATAAACTTGGTAGACAATCATCCAACCATTATAAATGCCAAATATAAATCACATCACTTCACTAGTTATGGAGAAAATACAAAAGAAAAAAACAAAACAAAACAAAAAAAAAAAAAAAAAAAAAAAAAAAAAAAAAAAAAAAAAAATTTCCCATTATAAGCCTATGGGAGTTTCTGTTGCCATGACAACCAAACCAAGAGGCAGATCATCATAGTTTTCGCTATTTTGAATTGTCCTTACCCAAGCAACATTTGTGCAAAATAAGAGCCATACTGCTTCAGTGGTTTTGGTGGAGATGTCATTAAAAATTCCTTTTTTTTATATATAATGTTGCCATGGCAATCAAACAAAATGGCCATTGGTCGAAAAACACACAAACTGGGTAGACAATTATCCAATCATCATAACTCCTAAATATGGTTTACATCACCTTTCTGGTTATGGAGAAAATGCAATTTAACCATTTTCCTATTATAAGTATGGGAGCTTTGTTGCCATGGCAACCAAACCAAGAAGCAGATCACCACAATTTTAGCTATTTTGAATTGTCCTTACCCAAGCAACATTTATGCAAACTTAGAGTCATATTGCTTCAGTGGAGATGTCTTCCCAAGTTAGGGACAAATCGCTTCAATGGCTTTGGAGGAGTTGTCGTTTGAAAGTTCTAACGGACGGACGGACGGACAATCGGACGGACGGCGGACAAAAGGTGATCACCACAGCTCATCCTGAGCATCGCTCAGGTAAGCTAACAAGTATTAAGATGTTTAGAAAGTTCTAAGACAAAGAGAAAAATAAAATTTTGAATATGATTGTGATGTTAATCAGCTAGGGCTACTTCGAGAACAAACCTTGAATTAACTCGTCTAGGTGAACGGCGCCTGCAATAGTACACAATGAAAATAATGTACGCACAACAGAAACATCGACAATAACACTATATGAGCCGCATCAAGCAAAAACGTGTCTTCGCACATGCGCAAAATGTGTAGATTCAGATCATCCCGCGCATGCGCAAAGCATCATCAGGATTTTTGCTTCCCATTCATACATTTTTTGTAGCTAATGATTATATACGCGGCCAGTGAAGGTTCTAGCCCCGAGGTTATAAAATCTTTTTCATGCTCAACTCAGCTGAGCATGAATTTTTCTCTGCTAATAAATATGAAAATGCCAACTTTAGTTGGCATTTTCATATTTAGTAGCAGAGAAAATTTTATGCTCAGCTATGTTTAGCAAGAAAGGAATTTTGCAATTGTTAGTAATTTGAGATTTATTAGCAGGACAAATTTCATGCTCATCTGAGTTGAGCACGAAAAACGTTTTATAACCTCGGGGCCAGTCAGACTGCGCGGATGTCCTGGTTGGCCTAAACCCTCGCTGTTCGCATATACCTGAAAACACATTTTCGAATAGCGCTACCTATATTTTGATAAATACGTTTTCGCATAGCAAGGCCAGTATTTGGATTCATCAACTGGGATTTGGAATTCGAAATGGCATTTACAGGAATGTTGCTTATCCATAATGTCTTTGGGAAGAGCAGAGCCCTCTTGTTCCACTATGGCATCGAAACAAATTGCGCATAGATGGACAAATAATGTCATCGAATTCACACAAATAAATAAACATGAGCTATCGCAGGACAGCGTATCTTTCCCTTTATAAACTTGAATCATTCATTTTTAACATATTTTTTCTAAGTTCCTGACCTTGAGCTAAAGGTCTCGGGTCGGGATGATACAGCACAGAACTTCATACCAGTATCTAACATCAGGGCAAGTATAACTACTTACATCTAGAGGTTCAAAAGATATAGTCTTTTAAATACTTTAATCTAAAGTTATATTGTATAACCTACGCCGACGCCGTGGTGATTGCAATAGTTCTACCTGTATTTTCGCTTTTACCCATTGTAGACCGAATAGATTCCCCCACACTATACATCGGAAGAGTTCAATTTCAATTTTAGGTACATCCGACTTTTTAACCAGATTTAGATACTCCAAGAGAAAAATGGCTAAACTATTTGCAAACAGTGGAGACCCTGATCAGACGCCGCGTTCTGCGGCGTCTGATCTGGGTCTGCACTGTTTACCATTTACCTTTCTTAGGGGTCACCAGACTACGATGGGTTAATAAAAAATCTGTAACTGACTTATGAGAACGACAGACAGCGTAAAATAACAATCCTGTAGGAAAGAAAAAACTTCATCTAATTGTTACTTACAGTTGTCCTTTCTTGTGGAGTTGTATAGCTGAGCCGATGAATGAAATCACTTTCTCATAGTTGACTTTGTTTTCTTTTCTTGGTCTGGGACTTACAAACTGGGCAGCCAAAACTCTTAATGTATCAGCTGAGATGTGTGCCTATAAAACAAGTTCATACTGTACACAATATGTGTTGAGGGTCGCTATACCATATACAAACAACCCGGATCAACCTACACAGCCGCGCAGTCTGAACATGTCATTCTCTGTTCATTCCACAGTATCTAAAGGAATTACTACGTCAGAATAATATTCGATTATGATTCTGTGACGACATACTCTAGCTCCCAATAAAAACATATGTTGTGGGTACTCATTAGAAGCGCTAGCCGCGGTGCTATTACCACAAATATGCTTTTTTTTTTATTGAGAAATAACAATATTCAATATTTATCAACAAATACCCACTTCAAAATTCCTCTAAGTAGCCAATGACTTTGCGGACAAAGAAAGCTCTGATCAGACTAGTTGTACATGGCATAAGGATCATTTTCGTGCATCTGTATCGTTTTATCAGACAGGCATCAAACGGTCATATGTTACGATCTCATGATATGTGCAAGGAGCAAACGTTGTTGGCAAATCAGCCATTGCATTTGAATAGTCTTACCGATATACCTAGGCTTACCAAACGTTTGAACAATACGGTAAGACGGTAAGAGCTACGTTAAGCTAAAACGTGTCAGCCAGAGAGCTTGTTAACCTTAAAACGCCAAGAAAACCTGCATCTGAAAATATCGTCTGTTTACATCGTCTGCTGAATATTCTTGCGAACTTTTCAAAACTATTTTTGCATACTGGCAAACAGTGTGGACCCTGATCAAACTGCTCCTAGAGGAGCAGTCTGATCTGGGTCCACACTGTTTGCAAAAATGACTTTTAAAATCACAAGCGGATGACAAAGCAGACGACAATTGTTGTGACTGGCAGTTTAAGGGTTAAGGAGGTGTGTTTGCTGATTATTCTGGTATTATTTCTCCATATAAACGCTAGTACTGTGCAGCCATTAGAGGCGCCTGAGACACTTCTAATGAGTACCCACAGAATATGTTCTTTTTTTATTGGGAAATGAGAAAAAAAAATATTCCAAAATTATCATTAAATACACTTCATTAATAATTTGTCTGAGGTCTTTCTCTGAGGTCCTTAGATTCTGTAAATAGATAACGAAAGCTCCAGTCAGACTGCCCGAATACGCATTACGGCCGTTTAACCCATTTATGCCGAGTGGACTCGTCTACTTTAACACTTTGTTTTTTTTTCTTTCCTTGAAATAGGTTTGACATTTCATGCCTTCTCCTAGGCTGACTATTTGCAAGAAATATCAGACCCAGTTTCTAAGACAAGAGGTCCATGATGGACCTGGACCGCTCACCTGAGCCATGATGCATTAACATGGGAGATCATCAATTTGATGATCGTCCTGTGCAAGACATTGGCAACTGTCTTCTTTTTTTGATAATTGGAATACTTTGAACTTTCCAGTCGATTATTAAGAGGGGAAGTTCCTGACTACCCAGCTAGCATTCTACGTAAATCTACATCGGACCATCATCGGCCCGTCAGCTACCCTGACGGGCCGATGACGGCCCGATATAGATTTACGTAGAATGCTGACTGGGTAAATGCCAACTTAATTAATATTGCGTAAGTGGTATAAGGAGATGTATTGTGAAAAAAATTGTTGATGACAGATGACAAAATCAAAATGGTTACATAATGCACGTTGAGCGTACCTGAGATTAAGATGTGTAAAAGTTTGTGGCCACAATTGGGCCACTGGCTTAGGAGGAGATGTTTATTAAAGATTTTTGTTTTTTCTTTCTTTTTTTTTTCGGCCATTTTGCTCAGTAGAATGGAACCACAATAAAGTTTGATAGAAGGTCATGAAAGCAACATTTTCGTGAAATTACTTTGAAACGGAGACATTGACTTGATAATTTGTGTGAAATATTCTGAAATTGGCTTACTGGTTTAAAAGATGTCGTTTGAAGAAATTGTTGACGACGGTCGGACGATTACGGACGACGGGCACAAAGCTGTCATAATAGCTCAGCTTGAGCACAGTTACTCAGTCGAGCTAAACTAGACTTCGTTTGAAATGTCAAACTCTGTTTTCTGCGATAATAGGAGACATTTCCAATGCAACATCAAACCCAATTTTCTCAGAAAAATAATATTTAGATATGAATATGCCGTCTGGTAAAGTCACTGGTTGAGTAAGCGTTTCTTGGCAGCTGGTTCAATTTTTGTATCTGGATTAGAAGACATGGACGGACGGTAGGAATACACTGAATAAGTCCGACATATTGGCTTTGGCACTAAAATAATTAAAGTATAGCATGCTGGAAAAATTAGCAGAGGACATTGTGAAACATTTTTCCTAATTTGTCAGAAAAAAAAAACAAAAAAAAAAACAAAAAAAAAACAACAAAAAAACAAAAAAAAAAAAAAAAAAAAAAAAAACAGACTTTGGCATTTCATGGAAATTGTCTGAAGACAATTTGCATGAAATGTCGAAGTCTGTTATCTAGGTAAAACAAGTAAAATAAGAAAAAGAATAATCAATTATTCGTCTACTGAATTAGCCGACAGAATGGTAAAGGTTAAATCATACTTACGCCATGCTGCCTTAAAACGCTATCCAGATACTGAATATCACAATAGCCATTTAGATCCGGGTCCCGAAGACTCGCATCAAGGTATATTTGTTGTAATTTACTTTCATCGAACCCTTCTAACTCTATACAAATCAATTTACAAAGAATTACTTCCTTTTCGGGTGTTAACACGATAGGCTCTGACGGCAATAAAACATTTCGAGGCACTAACATCAAAACACTATGTTTCTCCGAATCAGAGACATATAACTTCTCGATGCGGCTTGTGTCCTGGTAATACATGTCGTCCTGATCTTGTTCTGGCAGAAAGTTCTGTTTGTATTCAGTAGCTCTCGCTAGGGGAGGGTTATCTTCACGTGCCCAAGATTCTTTCTCGAAGATCGTTGATGTATCATTGCGCTTGCGAAGGGCTTGAACTTTTGGCAGAGATTTGAATTCTCTTCTTGACAAGTCCTTCGAGTCGGGACGTCTGCTTATTAATGCCGTCGGCTACAAGTAAACCAGAAATACATTTTTAACATTACAAAATATTTTTACTGATGCAGAGTTTAACGCTTCTGAGCATGCTGAAAATATATTTTGTAATTTTTCCTAGAACAAAAAACAGTTTGTCATTTCATGCAAATTGTTTCCTTAGGAGACCATTTGCAAGAAATTTCAAAGCCTATTTTCTGGTAAAAATATAATCAGTTTGTCGGCTGCTTAATTAGCCCAGATAGTGGTAAAAAGGTAATTTTTCAAGGCTCTAGAACGTATCATCATTATTGGCAATTAATTTTGACAGATGTATTTATCTTTTTACATGGACAGGTCTGATCTCCTTAAAATGCTTCAATAAAATCTGCCTAATCATACTAAGACAACTTTCTTTTGAAACAGTTTAAAAAAAGAAGAAGAGGTGCTCAAGAAGAAAGTCATCCAAACTGCACATAACAGACTCCTTTATGGTGCTCGCTGTAGATAGGCATGTGTGCGAACCACTAGCATGGTTGTCTTAATCAGGCATTGAAGAATATCAATGGAACTGAGGATGTCCTTAGAAACTATGTTTTTGCTAATTTGTCTATGATCATCGCATAAACAACAAGAACAAGACCCGAGAACACCGAAATAAGATCGTTCTCGGAACAGATTTTCGCAGCGCCTTTCCGTCGAGTGCGCCAAGATCAAATATTGCGGCAAAGTGATTGAAGCAAGGTTGCCTAAACATTATCAATTAAATAGCTACTTTGCTTTATGACGTATACTCAGTTATCATTTTTGATATCAGGTTTCTCTCTGTTTTAACAGCACACCATTTTTACTGCGCTAAAATGCAAACATTTTCGCGGCTAGCCTATTGCCTTAATCAAGCATTAGAGCGATATCGGACTGGAACGTGTTCACACGCATTGTTCTTGCTGTTAAGCTCGGGTACTTTTTGTAATCTTTTATTGCCTGTTCAATTCGAGTAACAAAAGCAATCCCAGCATACACACAACATTGAGACAACATCGATTCAACATTGATTCAACGTTAAGACGTTGATTCAACGTTGAATCGACGAAATTTCCCGCTGGGATATGTCGCCAAAGGACACCCTGGTACTTTTGGGGACTGGATACAACTGGAAGGTTTTCGCTACTCTCGCCAAATGAGCTATTTTTCAATTTTGTTTGCTTTATTACACGCCAAGGCCCTTCTGAAAAAGGATCTACTCCATGGCAAGAATTTGTTCCCTCTGGGAGCAAATTCTTTCCTTACAGAGTAGGCCCTTTTTAAAGGGGGCTAAACGATTTTGACGCAATTGTCTTCCCTCATAGAGTATCACTTGCCCTTTATCAAGTTTTATGTATTCTCAGGTAGACCTCGCAAGGGTACAGTAGATTTGATTTCTGAAACAGATGTGTGAAAAAAGAAAAAAAGTATTGACCAGGAATGTAAGAAGTTTCATTATATGGAACTGATTTAGGAAACCAGGATAAATGTGTCATTATTGTACTATCTAGAAGTTATTAACATATGCTAATTATAATCTTCCGGTTTCTAATTATCCAAGCCTTACATAAGGGAAGCTTGTTGAACTTGGAATGTTTTACTTTTCGCGCAAGGAAGAAAACGAAGTAATTCGATGCACTTCCTGGTGGTGACGATTCTCTATAGCAGTTTTAGGGTATATATTTAAAACCACACAACACAGTGGTGCAATGTTCTGAATCACGGATTGTTTAACAGTGCCATGTCAAGAGCAACTTTGATACGAAATATATACTTCGTGTCATACACTGAGCAGAATTCTTGGAACTATGGTTTTGAGTACATTTAAAAAATAGTGATTTAATTCATGTTTGAATATAAAAAATGACTGAGTTAGAACGATAATAAATTAATTTCAGTTTTGCGGATTTTATCGACGTTTGAACGCCGGCAAACCACTCAGAAACTTGCCATAAAGCCCTCGGGCTTAATTCAGTTTGTGAGTAATTTACCAGTGTTGACTAGAACTATAACTATTTATCGTTTTAAATGTGCTTTAATCAGGGACAATGGCTATACTGCCAGGGAAAGTTATTCTGATATAGAAATATTTCTTTCCTGTCTTACTCGGGGCTACATTTGAAGGAAAGAATAGAGCCCTCTGGGAGCATGTTTTCCCTTTAAGCGTAGTCCCCATTTTCAAAGGTTTCCAATACTACAGAGACACATCCTATCTGCATAAAATAAACTCTTTTTGCAAAAACTGGCGGCGAAATCGTTCAGGTAAAATATGTACTTAAATATTTACCGTAAGTACACTAAGTATTGGGACACCTTAAATCCTGAACATACTTTTCCTAAAATTAGAACAAACTTATTTGACTGTCTGGTGATATGTCTAAACACTGAATGGCAAACAGTGAAGATCCTGATCAGACGACGCAGTCTGCGGCCTGATCTGGGCCGACACTGTTTGTATAGGCTTGTCTGTCCGAATGCTTAGGGTGTATACGGTGATAATGAACTGAAACGCTTTTAAGCCTTAAAGCGCTATACAAATTTGTAACAGACGATGTCCTGTTTTAATTCTCATTACGAAAACATGCCTATTCAAATATATAGAAAAGTGTACCTCCAAAAACAGAAAAAAAAATTCAGATAAAAAAACTCAGATATTTTTCATATTTCTGCTCAAAACATAGATTGTGGGTACACGTTAAAACCGCCTCGGCGAGGCGGTTCTATCGAGTACCCACAATCTATGTTTTTGAGCAGAAATAAGAAAAATAATGTATACCCCTGTAAACCCCAGTTTTACTATATAAAAGTGGGGTTTAAGGGGGTCAAAATTATATAGGCATGTTTTCGTGATGTTTTTCATAGAAAATAAGATTTGATATTTCTTGCAAATCGTTTGCTAAAATCATTTGAAATTCATATGAAAGGTCAAGTCTTATGTGCTCTAAAAACTACAAAAAAAAAAAAAAATAATAATAATAAAAAATAAAAAAAAAAAAAAAAAAAATAAAAAAAAAAAAAATGAAAATGTCTGCTTGAGTTGTGATAATTACTTTAAGAACTGAAACGTACATTTTAACCAAGTTGTCTGTCACTGTCTTTAATGCAAATAACATACAACGCTTACTTGTTTTCAAAACTCAAGATCCTGCTTGTCATTAAGCTAAAATCCACAAAAAGGCGTCAAAATCCTTAGAAGAAATTACAAAGGCATTAAAGTTATATCAGTACTTGAGAAATTTACAAAACAGTTAGGTACTTGTTTAATGTTTTACTCGTAGATAGGTACTCTATATTTTCGATATTTTAAACAGATCGATGACATATAATCTTTACAACTCTCTGGGCTAATTCAGCAGACGACAAACTGGTGACATTTTTTGCTTAGTTTCCCCGGAAAACAGAGTTTGACATTTCATGCAAATTTTCTCCAATGGAGACACTATGCATGAAATAGCAAATCTTGCTTTCTGGGAAACATAAGAAAAATATTTCAAAATGTCGTCTGCTGAAAATTTTACCCAGAGTGCTAAGTGTTAGAGAAGTAAGGTATTTAGTTTATGCATTTACATTTATATTTTTGTTCAAAGGCATTGATTTGATACATTTAACGCATAGCATGCTGGATCAACATTTCAGCAGACGACTTTCTTAATTATTTTTGTTTGTTTTCCCCCAGAAAATAGGCATTGACATTTCATGCAAATTGTCTCCTTAAGGAGACAATTCGCATGAAATGTCAAAGCCTATTTTCCTGGAACAAAATAAGAAAAATATCATTAATTTGTCATCTGCTGAAATCGCCAATGAAGTGGAAAGGGTAATCGTTGACAACTGATCCGTGCAACGAAACGACGAAACTTAGAGGGTATAATTTTTGAAGCCAAGTGACTAATAGTAGATGCTCTAACAGCCAGCACATTGCAGAGCCTGGTCAGTCTGCGCGGATGTGAATTTCGGTGTGGCTTTTGTTATTTTTATGTGTGCTAATGCCCCTTTTTGCATGAATGGTTCAAACGCTAATGAAGTATTTGATAGCAGAAGGACAAATACGATAACGTATTCCTTCTGTTCTCAACATGACCAGGATAACATGGGTCATGAGAATCCTATAATAAAACCATTTCATCAGAAGACAGTTTTTTGGCTCCTGCTAATATTTGAGTCAAAACTTCAGAAAACGTACCTTGGGACATTCTGAGATCAGACCCCGGGGTTATAAAACTTTTTTTCATACTCAACTCTGCTGAACATGAAATTTGCTTTGTTTATAAATCTTAAAATACTGACAAAATTTTGAAACTTCTTTCATGCTCAACTCAGCTGAGCAAGCTCATCTGAGTTGAGCATGATAAAAGTTTTAAATTTTTGGTATTTTTATTTTTATGACCAAGCGGAATTTCATGCTCAGTTGAGTTGAGCATGAAAAAAAAAAAAATATCCTCGGGGCCAGATCAGCCTTCGCATTTGTGCAATCTTTACTGGGTGTATTTAGGATAGCCAAGGATACAAAGTTTCTTCATGCAGACCACGAAGACACTGAACATCGGATGAGCAGGCCGATTTTAGTCTTAGATGGGCGCACATGTCAGAAGGTACGTTTTCTCACGTTATGGCACAAATTACTATTTCAGAAAAGAGTTAATTAACCTCTGTCAGTATTTCTCTTGCAACATAACATGGGTCCTTTTCCCGTATGGGACCAAAAAAGGGTCAGCATGCGCAATAGCACAGTCTGATCAATTCCTTGGTTTAAAAAGCGCTGAATACTGCAGAAAGTATAGATGAACAGAAAATGCCTTTATCAGATTGCGTGGGTACAGAACTGTTCTGGATCTTTGGCACTCAGGTTTGAAAAGAGTGCCATTTTATTATGCTGTTGCTTGTTTGTTGACGAAACGTTTGAATTGGCCGTGCTATACAAAAACGTTTCTTCGGCCAAATGCGGACAGTAAAAGCCCAAATCAGCTTGTACATCCGCGCAGTCTGATCAGGGCCTTCACTGTCCGCTAACATAATCACTGGATACTTCGCATTACGAAAACACGCCTATTCAAATATATAGAAAATTTCACCTCCAAAAACTGAATATTTTCAGATAAAAACCTTCGATATTTTCCATATTTCTGCTCAAAACATAGATTGTGAGTACTCGTTAGAACCGCCTCGGCGAGGCTGTTCTAACGAGTACCCACAATCTATGTTTTTTAGCAAAATAAGAAATATAAGGTATACCCCTGTAAACCCCAATTTTACTATATAAAAATGGGGTTTAAGGGGGTCAAAATTATATAGGCGTGTTTTCGTGATGGGAATATATGAATGGAGAGTAAAGGTCCGGATGATGCTTTGCGCATGTGCAGAATAATTTGAATGAAACATATCGTCGAAAGCACTTTTTCGCTTGACGCAACTCAAATTAGTGGCATATGGCCACACTGGTTGGAAATGACAGTATTGTGTAAGAAAACAATAACTTCCAACTTTAGACATATTTCTGATGGTCTATTTTGTCTGGTCTGAAGAAGTCAATTTGCAAAGTTTTGTCATGATTCAATGCAAGATCTTTTGTCGAAAATACCTATGCACCAAAGAGTTATTTTATCAATTGATTGTTTACATTTTTCTCATAGTATGATTGCAAATTGTATATGTGTATGGCAATCCAGGCGGAGGCTGGTAGATCATTTGCGCCTCAACGTAAGAAAACGTACCTGCTGACATGAACCCCAACGGAGATTCAGACGAAAGAATTTGTTCCCAAAGATGCTGCCATTATAATGAATTTGCTGTTGTAAAGAAATCCTTAATGGATAGAATGATTTGTAAGAAAGACATTGCTTTCTTCATATTTCCTCACAGAACATATGCATTGGATATTTGTTAGAATCGCCTCGCTGAGGCGATTCTTCCAAAACATCTGTTTCTTTAAAGTATTAAATAAGATATTTTGTTTAATTTGTGACTAATTGTTGCCTCTTAGGCGACGGTTCACTGACCGTGAAATTGTCATTATAACGAATTTTGTCGTTGTATCGAGTGTCTGTATAAAGTAAAGTGACTGTAGTATCAAAGCGAATGCGCAGGCTGATCTAAATCTTCACTGGGCGCGCATGCCCGAAGGTATGCTTTCTGACGTTGCGGCTCATTTCACGTTTTACTTACGACAGGTTCCCAGAAATGTGAAATATGATCCAGACATACGTTCATCTTTAATTCATTTGAACATTTTAGCCGTTTTGCCAATGTCATCAGTAAAGAAAGGCTGATTTATTACTTCTATCTGCACCCCAGCTAGCATTCTTTATAAATCTATGGCAGGTCGTTATCGGCCCTTCAGCTCCACTGACGGGCCGATAACGGCCCGCTTTTGGTATTTAAAGAATGCTCAGTGGGACCTTGGGTTTTGCATGTACTTGTATTAGAATACACAAGTTGCAATCAAATCGGTATCTGATAGGCAGCCCGTTCTGACGACCCTGAAACGCATCAGTAAGTATGACAGAAAACATTTTGCAGAAAAGAAGTTGTTGCTAGCACACAACTTTGTTTCTCTTTGTTTCACGTCACCAGTCACAGGGAAAAGTTTTTCGTCACCGGGCAGCACTGCATCATAGAACAGCGAATGTAAGGTAGTTGTATTGACAATCAAGAAGTTTTACCATAATCTTCCAAGTGAGCGGGTCTAAGAATTTGGCAAGGTCGATGAATTTCATGTAGAGGTCCGTGGAACCACTTCCCTATGAATTGCCTTGGCAACCTCTAAACCATATCCTCTCTGAACCAACACTTACTCCACTATAGAAGCATGATCATTTCCAAGTACTCATTCATACGGTTACACAAAACCAATGCATGAAACTTGGCAGCAATTGAAAGTAAGAATATACCCATGTGCCTAGCTTTTACAGGTTAACTATTGATGCATCTTTTAGCTGCTGGGTTAAAAAATTCAGCGGACACACTTTTAAATACACTTCTTATCGTCTTTTTAATACTTTTCTTATTTTTCTCATAAAACAAGTTTTGATATTTCATGCAAATTGTCCCCTCGCATGAAATTTCAAATTCTACTTTCTGGTAAAATATGAAGAAAGAAAATAGGTTTTGACATTTCTTGCAATTTGTCTCCTTTGAATGGAATGTAAAAGCCTATTTTCTGATAAAACTAATTTGTCGTCTGCTGTATTAGCCCAGAAAGTGGTAAAAGTTTAACTGTTGAGGGATGATGACTGTGTTTTGAGGGCCTATGATTAACGAACTCAATGAAGACCACGATAACACTGAATTGAGGACTGATTGGACTGTGAGGCCTATGATAAAATTGTTCGGTGCAAACCATGGTCACTATGCATTGAGGACCTGTGTGGATGTGTCAGATGCTCTGGGTATTTGCTGATTACATATCACGTGAATATCATTACGAAAACATGCCTATTCAAATATATTGAATTTTTACCAACAAAAAAAATGAAAATTTTCAGATAAAAGATTCTGATATTCTTCAAATTTCTGCTCAAAACAAAGATTGTGGGTACGCATTAGAACCGCCTCGGAAATAAGAAAAATAATGTATACCCCTGTAAACCCCAGTTTTACTATATAAAAGTGGGGTTTTAGGAGGTCAAACTTATATAGGTATGTTTTCGAGATGGAATAATTTTGGCCTGCATATAGCGCGCCACATGTACATACATGTTAGTTGCTGCAAAACAATTTACTTATTTGCAATTTACAGTCCAGATGCCCCATAAAGTATAATATACTTGATTTAAATCTTAGCACATGGCAGATTTAAATGTAATTCTTGTATTTCTTGAAACTAAGGTTAGATATTTTAATACCCCAGAGAAGCAGTTTGCATGAAATATCGTGCCCTATTTCCGATGAAAACAATCATATGGCGTTTACTATCAGCCTGCTAACAGTTAAAACCATGACAGTATATTAAGTTCTTAACGCGCTAATCACAACTGCAGCAGACGACAATTTGATTTTTTTTTATTATTAGACAAAATAAGGCTTGAAGCTTCAAGCTTACTTTCTCTGAAAAATAATTAAGATGTCCTCTGTACGATTTTGCTTAATGAAGCCTAACAGGTATAAAGTCATATACAAGAGGACCAAGATGGTCCTGTATCGTTTACTTGAGTACCAGACAAGTGGCCCCTGGGGTGGGGCCGTTTTTTACCCCAGAGCTGTAGTTTGAACTAGTCAAGTTGATACTTCCAACGAAGTTTTGAGTCAACTGGCCTTTCAGTTCAGATAGAGTCTTGAAGAAAATTGTTGACGTTGCACGTGTGACGACGCACGATGCAAAAACAGTCAACGGACATTGACCGATCACAACAGCTCACCTTGCCTAGTTAGCATTCTACATTAATCTATAGCGGGCCGCTATCGTCAGTCAGGGTAACTGACGGGCCGATAACGGCTCGCTGTAGATTTATAGAGAATGCTAGCTGTGTAGGCACTTCGTGCTCAGTTGAGCTAATAATCCTCAGGTCTTTTGAAGTTTAGTTTGGGGATAAAAGTCACAACATATTTATTGTATGTCAAAACGCTGTCACTTCAAGAATTTAAAAGTTTTGTCACTTTAAGTGTTTAATAGTTTGTAAACAATATTAGTCAGACATTACGGACGAATCAACAAAAAAATCGACGTAAAAAGCAAAACTCCACATGTGAGCGTCTCCACTGCATGACATATTGTACAAAATACAAATGTACATAAAATTGAAAAAAAAAAAAAAAAAAAAAAAAAAAAAAAAAAAAAAATGAGAGAGAAAAAGACATAAGCAAAATACCATCACCTATTTAATCAAACCTATTCTGACACCAAAATGTTTGTAAGTGCAACATCAGACAAGGCCAAGTCAGGAGCGTTGCTATTTTAAAGGATATCTACGTCGCACATATATCAAGGACAGTTAACTGCGACCCAACTGTAATATTAGTGACTTCTAAGTGTGTGATAAGTGTGTGATAAATGTCTGTTTTTCGGTTCCAGTCTTCGATTATGAGTCAAATTGGACAATTGATTTTTTAATAATAATGTCTCTCTCTCTCTCTCTCTCTCTTTCTCTCTCTCTCTCTCTCTCTCTCTCTGTCTTTGCAAATATATTTTTTATGCGAATTTCTAAATGAATGTCGTTAGAAAATGGGTCGTACAACATAGACCCGTAAGCACAGACTGATATCGGTCTGTGTTGCCTGCGTAAAAATCAATCGATGCTGTAGACAATAACGACAAATACGGTCCTATTCAGAAAAGTGCAAATGTGCAGGCTGATCTAAAACACCTCTGCTCGCATATGAATAACGAGCTAATTCTTATGTTGAATATTAAGTATGTATGTGATTAAAGATGGAAAATTGAGAACTTTTGATGGCTGTGCTTTGCAAAATATTTTGAAGACTATATGCCAATGATTTTAGAGCATCGTCAGCTAGCTACGATCAGCACTAGAGTAAATAGTATCATCATTTACAATTATTTATCACTTTTAAATATTACAAAGAGAATCCTAAATACGTGGTTGTGGAAACTCTGATTGTATGAGATCCTGAATAGACCTACTAGGCATAAGCACTTTTAATGTTTTGTTTTATAAAGCAACAACCCTGACTTGGCTCTCTAGTTATTTACCAGTGGACTAATATTTTCATAATACCAGTCTAGATTTACTGGTGATCTCTCCCTGGGTGGATTCACAATTTCTTTCAGCTTCTAAACGTTAGAAAGTCCTCATTATAAGTTTAGTGTCATAGATGAAGAAATTGGTTCATGTTATAAAGAATGGCAGTAATATTACCAAAGTGTCTAAAACAACAATAATAACAACAAACCACCAAAGTGTCTTATAGTATAAACAGACGAATGTGGTAGGGCAACCACACTGGCCTGTCACTTTGATCTTTTGATTTATTAGTATAGTAATTACGTTTTCTGGATAATTTGCATTGCACCTGCAAAAGTGAGCAAAAGCTAACTCGCATGGAATGCAGGATTTTCTGACTTTCATGCCTAAATTGTATGGTGGAAGATATCTTTATGAATAGTACATGTAAAGGTCAAAGCGACAGGTCAGTGGTCGATCTACACTGACCATTATGTCACACGAGGAATATTGAACATGGGAATTTCCTCCTTCGTTATGTTCAATAAACGTTCATGGAGTTATTCCTGTTCTTATCCTTCAACCAGTGTAAAATACTTATACTACTAGTCAATCAAATCTTTTAAGTTCCCTTATAGCTAGGTTTATAAATAGTTTTGGTCCAAAGTATGCACTTAAACGAAATCTGGAATTACATATATATGGACCGACCAAATTGGTCAATTTTGCACCACTAGAGGGTATGGATACTTTGAGTTTGTTAAAATCTTCAACATAAAACTTTAACTCATGGATATTCTAAACGTGACCTTCACCTCTTGGTCATTGATAGGAGTGTGTGGATGTACTAGGCTAATATCTGCTTTCATACATGTACCAAATGTGAGCTAATTCAATCAATGGGAACAGATAATATGGGGTTTTAAACTCTTTAAAGAAACACTTAAACATGAGAACTTTGCAGCCTCTACGTTATCGACTGGAGTAAGGACGGCGCTGTTTAAAACTTTGCAAAAAAAACAAAAAAAAAAAAAAAAAAAAAAACCTATCTACTACCATACATCCAACAAAGGGTTTGGACGGTATGACTTTTTTTTTTTTTTTTTTTTTTTTTTTTTAAATTCTGAGTCTTTGACCTTGACCCCAAGGTCAGAGAAAGAGGCTAAACTTTTCTTTTCATTTTTTTTTTCACGAAAATTTTGCGATAGCTTTTTAAATATACGTTTTAAATGAAACTTTCTTGGGTAAAAGTTGTAGGGGAAGAATGTAGTCTTAAGCCAACAGCGCCAATACATTCGGGAAAATGAACATTAAAACGGAAAAAGAAATGAAAGTGTGCAAAAAACAAAATCACCTTGCCGCAGCTTTGTGCGACTGCATTATTTTTGTATAACTCTGTGCAGTAAATCTTACCTCACGTACATAAGATTCAGGGGTACCAGGGTATTCTGGGTATTCGTAGTAGTCCTTTTCAAAATATACAGGTGTAATGTCATGACAAAAAATTCATGTAATAGGATGTTCAACGTGGAAAAAAGTCCTTATGCCACATGCGAACATCGAAGGTCCGGATGAGCGTGCGCATCCGTGCAGTATAATCTGGACATTCTCTGTTCGTCTGCATATACTACAATATCCTCTGATTCTGTAAGAGGGTAACGAAGGCCTTGATCAGCCTGCGCAAATGCGCAGGCTGATCAGGGCCTGCGTTGCCCGCAAATTGCATAAGAGCCTTTTTCGTGTGTTGCGCATCATGTTATCGTATGTAAGCGGGCAACGTGGGTCCTGACTAGCTGGGAACCAGGGTCTGCGTCCGTAAATTGCATAAGGACCATTTTGGTGTGTTGCGCATCACGTGAACTGCGCATGCCTAGACCAAACTGCACACGTGCATAATTTTGTCAGCACATACATCTGATAATAAGGGCTGAATATTGTTCAAGAAAACTTTTCTCGCCTTGATCAGACTATCTTTTTGTGCAGTCTGATCTGAGTAGCTGTAGTTTTGCTATGAGAAAATTTGAATTAATTTGCTTTTTTTTTTTGTTTCAGGTCGAAGAAACTGGGATAGAACTCCGAAAAATCCTTGGTATGAAAGGTTTTGTCCTGACGCGGTAGACCTCGGTCATCGCTGTCCGCAAATGTATCTTTGTATGTCCAGACTGAGACTTTAAAAGCATATAGTCCAATCAGAACATTTTAAGCCTCAAACTGAGAAAACGTATCTTCTGCATATGCACCTAAGAAAGGTTCTTATTAGCCTGCGCAGTCTGATCAGAGACTTCGATATCCGCATAAAGGAAATTTGCATTATTGGCGCGAATGCCCAGGCTCTTATATTTTCTTTCTTGCATTCTTCATCATTCAAAGATCAATGAGTGGACACGAAAGGTGTAGCTGTTAACTGCGCCGCCGTGCATTCTGGTATCAGTCTTCTTATAACAAGTTTCCGCGCCTCGAGGTCCGTATACAAGCAGGGCGTCATAAGATTTGCTATTCTATTATGACAATGGAATATTGGATATTAGCAGGGACACATCATTTCCTGTAAGAATACATGTGCACCCAGCGCGACTCAGATCAGCATGCGAACCTGCATAGTCTAATCAAAGTCTTCACAGGACACTCTGTGGGTAGACAAGGCTCCATTGCATCTCTTCGCTGGGCGCAGATCATCACGAAAACATACTAATATAATTTTGACCCCCTTAAACCCACGTTTATATAGTAAAACTTGGGTTTACAAGGGTATATATTTTTTTCTCATTTCTGCTCAAAAACATAGATTGTGGGTACTCGTTAGAACCGCCTCAGCGAGGCGGTTCTAACGAGTACCCACAATCAATGTTTTGAGCAGACATATGAAAAATATCAGAATTTTTATCTGAAAATTTTCAGTTTTTGGTGGTGAAATTTTCAATATATTTGAATAGGCGTGTTTTCGTAATATGCAATGTTGTAGGAAATACTGTGATCTGGACTCATATTGCAGAATGCATCAGCTCACGATGAAAACTTATACACAATATAGGATATGTGATTAAAAAATTCCTAAAGAAAAATGACTGAACTATTGGTAAACAGTGGAGACCCTGATCTGACGCGGCATTTTGCCCTGTTGGAGTTCTCCAGATTAAAAGGGTTTGAATATTTCATTTCATATGTTAAAATTTCAGAACCTAAGCTAAAGTATATCTTAACTCTAAGGAATGAATGTCAAACTATGATAAGAACTTTTCTATCTGTTATTGATTTGTTTTAAAAAGTCTTACCTTTGTGTTGCTGTAATATCCACCAGGCATTTCGTCGAAGTCTCTAGGATCTGACCTGTGAGGCGGGTTGGGCAGTGGGTCGAGTGGCTGGATTCGGCTTCCAAGGTAATCTTCGTTACTGTAAGGAAACAGTTCAGCATGACCTCTAAACATTACCTCTATACATTTCTAAATTTTAGCCGCGGTATCGTATTTATCGAGCAGGCAGGCTTGAGCAAACATGAAGACCCAGATCCGACGCCGCATAACGCAGCGTCTGATCAGAGTAAACACTGTTTGTCAATCATCCAGCAGTTTTAGACAAAACAGTGGCTATTGCCAGTCGACAGGCAATAGCCGATTTACATTAAAATGGCTATAACCAGTCGTCTGGTTATAGCTATTTTAACGAAAATCGGCTATTGCCAGACGGGTAGCAACAAAGTCGGGTAGCTTTTACTTACTCCTAAAGCGTCCGTGACAGTTTCAAAAGGCAAGAAATATCGAACGAAAAACGTAATCGAAAAATTTAACAAAGCCAGTGAAGTTTGCCGCGATATCGCAAATTTATTATCAACTTCGGAAAAAGTTCCAAATTCGAAGAAAAACTGACATTCCTACAAAATCTTAAAACTGAATGGCAGTGTTCACAGATTACGAACAATCCCGTTGTTAAGAGCAAACAAACCGAAGCTTCAGCAATGGTTGCTAATGACGAACTTGCTTCTAATTTTAAACCATACCCGTATACACAGATTCACAACTTAAAGGTACCTACTACAAACACGGAACCACGCACCACGTAACGCGCCACGCACCACACATAACGCACCACACACCACGCACCACGGAAAGCCAAATACAGTCAAACTTCCATGGCTCAAACATCTTTGAGACCATGGAAATTTGTTCGGGAGATGGGCAGCTCGAGCCAATGAGATTTAATCATGGCGACAGGTCAGGAAGCAAATGGCGATAATCTATGGAAATGTTTTCGATCTTCAACAAAATAATGGTATGTTGCGTGTACTCATTAGAATCGCCTCGATGAGGCGATTGTAATGAGTACACATAACATACACTTTCGTAATAAAATAAGAAAATTTCCCTCAATATTTGTTTTCTTGAGCTATCGGAAAATATCCGTAGGGACTCAAAAATGAGTTCGAATAAGCCACGGTAAACGAGCCATCGTAGTTCGAGCCATTGAAGTTCGACTGTACTATGTTCCCTCGCTTTTCTTCGAAAAGGCGGGGGACAAAAAACTTCAAAGCGTCGCCTATTATTGTTGTTAATAGCGCTTTAAGGGTTAACCCATTTTAGTCTGTAGACCCCTAAAACGGGCAAACAGTGTTGAACTAAAACAGACGCCTCTATCTACACTGTTTATATTAACTGAGGAATTTCTATAATATAGAGATCAAACATGGTTTTTCATGCATTAACATTCGCCAGGTCCCTAGGAACGTGGCGAATGTTAATGCATTGAAAAACCATGTTCGATCACTATTATTGCATAAATACTGAAAACATTTGCTACATTTCGCGTTATATCTCTTGCACTACTTTGTTCGCCTTTTCACCGATATCTCGCGAACGCAATTTCCACGGACTATACTCGTTCTAGGGCCGGGCAGTACACATCTCGTAACGGCAGCAAATCTGTGACCCCGGTACGGTCATATCGAAAGTTGCGATGCCGTGCATTAACAGCCGCGTGAATTGCCTTGTTAATACACGGCTTTTTGCCGGTTAATGCAATGCTGTTAATAACGTGCGACACTGCTTTTTATGCAATAAAACCTAGTAATAATACAAACTAACCAGACACCCTTCTATTGGAAGCAGACCAGTCAAAACAGATGCGGTAGAAGAGTCCACTCGACATAGATAGCTCAAGAAACAATTAAATTACAGAACATAAAATATTCAGTTCAAACATTCCGAAAAGGGTTTTATTAGCTGTTCATCCTTGAAAGGTTCTTTTAATTAAAACAAACAACTGCTGTATGATGCACCAGCTTTCCTTATAACAACAGAAGTTTTGAACCTCGCAAGTGTTGCATAATTACCATTCCAATCCTTCAAATATGCAACAAAGCTGACAAATATATGGACCGATGTTCGTCTCTAAATATCAGGGCCCAGTTGTTCAAAACTAACGACGTCGTTAGTTAACGATTCGTTAAAATTTACATCGAGTGATACGCAAATATACCGAAATTTTTTGCTGAAAAAATGTGAGTAGCTTTTGCAGTGCAAAAGCTACTCACATTTTTTCAGCAAAAAATATCAGAATATTGTATATTGAATCCGCTAAAACAGTTAACGAAATGACCCTTAACGAGCTCGTTAAGCTAACGACGCTTTGAACAACTGGGCCCAGAATGTCCACTTTATATGCGGCAACTGAGGGCAGCTCGAGTATGATATTGTATTAAATGGTTTGAAAATTTCTTAGCTGGAGCGGCGATTCGAACCTCCAATCTCCGGATTCCAAGTGAGACATTTCCACTATTAGGCCAGCGAGGCCACCTAGGAGGATTTGATACACTTGGTAGAATGCACGCCATCTTTGACCAGGCAGGTTATTTTTGTGACGTCCATGTTTGCTTTCCTGAACACCAAACGCCTTCTGAAAAGGGATCTACTCTAAAAGGAAAGAATTTGCTCCCCATGGGAGCAAATTCTTTCCCTTTAGAGATGACCCTTTTCAGGAGGCAGACAAAAACAAGTTGACAGAGTTACCTCCCCTGACAGTGTATCAATATTTTTTTTTATTGTGAGACAATCTAGTTGAAGGGATCTTCTCTAAAAGGAAACAATTTGCTCCCCGTGGGAGCAAATTCTTTCCTTTAGATATGACCCTTTTTCGGAATGCAGTTACCCCTCCAGGAAGTGTATTAATTTCCCTTATTGTAAGAAAATCTAGCTGTACTTACACTTTTGGATGTTCTAGTATGACTGGCTTGTACTCCCCTCCAACCAGTTTCATAACAATTGTAGGAGTGTCGAGGGTGCCGAATGGTGCAGTTTTTGTTGTGATGCCCTTTGCATGCAAAAACTCATATTCAGGCCTCTCCGACTGCAAGAAAACAGGAACAACATATATATATATATATATATATATATATATATATATATATATATATATATATATATAGTATAATATAACACTACGAAAACATGCTTATTCAAATATATTGAAAACAGAAAGGTTTCAGATACAAATTCTGATATTTTTCATATTTCTGCTCAAAACATAAATTGTGGGTTCTCGTTAGAACCGCCTCGCCGAGGCGGTTCTAACGAGTACCCACAATCTATGTTTTTGAGCAGAACTAAGAAAAATAATGTATGCCCTTGTAAACCCCAGTTTTAGAATATAAAAGTGGGGTTTAAGGGGGTCAAAATTATGAAATTATGTAGGTATATTTTCGTGATGCTAGAGTATTTATCCTAAATATTTGGACACCTTAACTCCTTACCATACTTGTCGTAGTATTGGAACAACTATAGTGTTTCACAGTGTATACCTGTCAATGTGCCATCAGTGGCAGACAGTGTAGATCCTGATCTGCATCTGATCTGGGCCTACCGTGTTTGCTGAGGCCTGCCAGTCTGAATAGTAAGGATAAATATGATGATACAGAGCCCGATTAAAAAAAAATACTTTCAAAGTATAACAGCCGACAGTTTTTAACCTTTACTATTCTCTGGGCAGATTCAGCAGACGTGAGATTGAAGAAAGTTTGTCAAATTTTTCCCAGAAAATAGACTTTTAGAAAAAAAGAAAAAAAATAGTCTCCTAAACTTTTCATGCGAATTCTGCATGAAAAGTCAAAGCTTATTTTCTGGGGAAAATAAGAAATAAAGATTTCAAAATGTCTAGTGCTGAAACTTTTACCCAGCGTGATGACCTTTAAATATTTTTTTGTTAAGTTCATTTCGAAACTGTTCTTACCCTTTACGTCAGACCCACAACTACCATAGACAAATACAAGGTTAAATACATCACGAAAACACGCCTATATAATTTTGACCCCCTTAAACCCCACTTTTATATAGTAAAACTGGGGTTTACAGGGGTATACATTATTTTTCTTATTTAGCTAAAAAAACATAGATTGTGGGTACTCGTTAGAACCGCCTCGCCGAGGCGGTTCTAACGAGTACCCACAATATATGTTTTGAGCAGAAATATGAAAAATATCAGAGTTTTTTATCTGAAAATTTTCTGTTTTTGGAGGTGAAATTTTCGATATATTTGAATAGGTGTGTTTTCGTAATGTACTGAATGTTAAGCCAACTCTAAGATATGAAAAGGTGGGCGCAAAATTGCCATAAACTAATTAATAAATCTATGGCATGAGAAAATTGTGTATCATATATGCGGACAGCGACGGCGCAGCTCACTGCGCTTCCTCACAGTCTGATCAGGGCATTCGCTGCCCGTTTATATATTCTGTAGTTTCCAAGGACTCTGTAAACGGACAGCTAAAGCTATGATCAGACTGACGCATTTGCAAGCTGATTTGGACTTTCCATATCCGTATATGTACATACTTTCTCCTGATACGACCTAACGATCGTCCAGTAGATATAAACCTGATAATATGTGTAATTTTATCATTGTTACAGAAAGTCCTATTATAGCAAAATATCATGGCCACGTCAAGCGAAAAAGTGACGCCGATCATGCGCAAAATGCACAGATTTAGATCATTCTGCGCATTTGCAAAGCATCATCCGGGCATTTGCTCTCCATTCATACATTCTGTGGTGTCCAATGCTTCTGTAAGCGGACAATGAAGGTCCTGATCAGACTGCGCAGATGCGCAGGCTGATCTGGACCTTTGCTGTCCGCATATGCTCGAAAACTTGACACGTTTTTACTTGGTGCGGTTCAAACTGAAAAGGCTTCACAATGACGTATAAATTTAATAGAGGAAAAATACCCTATTCAGGTTAATCAAGTCGCAATCAGTTACCAAGCGATTTCCGATTTAAAATGTTGTTTATAAGGTTATACATTTGCGTATGTATAAATCATGGTAATGACAGTTTGAAGCAAATAATGAGAAAATATCTGTAGTCAGTAGCTGCTTCATAAAGAGGACGTTAAGGAGGTGTATTTGGTGATGATTCTAGGGTAATTTTCACCAGTTCGTCATAAATGCATATGTTGTGGGTACTCATTAGAAGTGCTTTGGCGAGGCGCTTCTAATGAGTATCCACAACATACGCTTATGTAGAGAAATAAGAAAACGTATCACAGCATTATTACCAAGTGCTCCACCTTAACAAGTCCTCTGTTGATATAGCTAATGACAAAATAGCTGCGTCCATCAATAATACTAGATCCTTAGTCTAGACTGTTACGAAAGCAACTAGCAAGGCATATACTTCTTAGCCCTTCAGCAGTTTTGAACGTGACGTGACTGCTCCCCACGTCTCTCTCTCTCTCTCTCTCTCTCTCTCTCTCTCTCTCTCTCTCTCTCTCTCTCTCTCCGGTGTACGTACAAAATTACGAAGTACAGACCCTAAATTAGAGCATGTATGTATAAGTTGAGCTAGCCATCTGTTCTTCTTTATGTGACAACGTATACCACATCACGAAAACACGCCTATATAATTTTGACCCCCTTAAACCCCAATTTTATATAGTAAAACTAGGGTTTACAGGGTATACATTATTTTTCATATTTTTGCTCAAAAACATAGATTGTGGGTACTCGTTAGAACCGCCCCGGCGAGGCGGTTCTAACGAGTACCCACAATCTATCTTTTGAGCAGAAATATGGAAATATCAGAGTTTTTTTTATCTAAAAAATCAGTTTTGGGGGGGTGAAATTTTCAATATATTTCAAATTTGAATAGGTGTGTTTCGTAATGCAGACAAAAACGAAACAAGTATTTTGTGCGATTTCCTTTGATTAGTCTGGGAAATCGATTTTACATGCATGGTACAATTTGCCTGTGACTGGTAGCAGTCTGTGTAAGGACGAAGCCTAACCTTTTCTACCTGGTGGGATTGGAAAATAAATTTTAAAAATTGCTTGCAAAGTCCAAAGAAATATGCGATCTCAAAGCATTAACTTGTCCTTTTCAGAAGAAAAACGTGTCCCTTTATTGTAACTGTGACAATCACAAAGATTGACAGTCGGTTATCTTGTTTACCCTAAAAGAACTAATTACATTGCAGCATTCGACACTTTGACTTTCTTGTCAGAGAAAATAAGACTTGATATTTCATGTGAATCGTCTGCCTAGAAGACCATTCACATGAAATGTCGTATTTTTCTTTCTCCGGAAAATAATAGAAAGATACAATGTCGTCTGCGATTTTTTTTTCTAAACACTTTAAGGATTAAAGAAGTGACTGTATAAATAAAACGTGAAACGATGATACCTCGCCATTATCATGTCGTGGGTAGAAAACTCTGTCAAAATTGATGAAATTTGCCAATGAGCAATCCCAAAGCAGATCTCCACAATATCAATGCACATATCAAATTTGGTGAAAATCTATTGAGACTTACTCAAGTCATTATCCTACAAGTAAAATACGGATCTATTGCGGGCAGATAACTCGGTCAAAAATGAACGAAATTCGCCCATAAGCAACCCCAAAGCAGATGCCCACAATATCAATGCACACACCAAGTTTGGTGAAAATCCATTGACATTTACTCAAGTTATCGTCCCGAAATACGTTAGTCAAGTCTGTCAAATTTATTAATCGAACAGTAGTCATGGTAGTTTGGGGCTTTACAAGTTGACTACTTCACGTCTTTCATCGTCTAAAACTGTACATCGGAACCTGAAAATCGTCCTAAATTTACGTCAAAAACCATGCCGAATAGATATCAATATTATCTCAGAAAAGTAAAGATAATGTTTCTCAGTATTGGTTTTATTTTTTCGGTTCAATGTATTTTTGTTGACGGTAACTACACTAAAATACCTGTCAACATTCTTTATACAGGTATTTAATGTATTGAATTTGTATTAAAAGAAAAAAGAAATGGTTTATTGACATATAAGTGAATAGATCGGCAGTGTTACATTACTGGCGTGATCCTATTGAGACTATACAAGTATAAGATCATCATGCTGTTATAAGATCAATGAATGAAATAGTAAATGAACCGATAGGTGAGAAAACGTACCTTCTGACATGTGCGCCCGACGAAGACTCAGATCAGTCTGCGCATTCGCGCAGTCTGATCAGAGTCTTCGTTGTCCGCATGACGAAATTTTACATCCTTGGCTATCCAAAGTACGCCCATTGAAGATTCTAATCAGACTGCGCGAAAGCGCAGGCTGCTCTAAGTGGTACTCTGATGCTCTCCGATGGTGCGTTTTCTGACGTTGCGGCTAAAATGTCACCAAATCAACCAGAATTCATTGAACTATACTGTGACTAATTCATTGTCGAAGTTTATGATCCTTTCACGATGAGCAACAGTGTATGAAACAGGCCACATGATATTTAGGACGTGTTCAAAATAAACATAAAACTAATAGTAAAAAGTATTGAAAAGCTTTCATCAATTTTCTTATTTGCTCGTTTATCATTAGTACAGCTGGTCCTCGTTATGTCCATTATCTGCTTTTATCAAAACTTTACAGGAAAATATTTCACACTAAACTGCTTTTGTTTTCCTAACTAACATATTTTTTTCTTTGAGTTTGCAATTAATATGTATGGTATTATTGATAATCTGAGTTCAATCATATGAATACAGTAAGTAAGTAAATAATTAGTTAAATTAATCCATACGTTTTTCTTTCTGATCAAGACATTTTGGTCAACTTCACCAAAACGACACCAGAATAACATAGCTCCAGATTGGTTACATTGTTCAGCTAAAAAGCAAACATACATTGTGTTATGGGTTCTCATTAGAAGCTCCTCGTTGAATCCTAATTGGGTCCACATGTCCGAAGGCACATTTTCTCACGTTATGGCTAAAGTTTCAAAATAACCGGTGCAATAAGTTCCCGCTTATTGATTAGAAATCGTTTTTTTACAGCGTGCAGGCCACTGCGTGTTTGATCTGAACCGAACATATGTAGACGTCATATACTGGGCTATTGCAATCACCAAATCGATTTTCAGAACCAAAGATACCTGTTTTGGTCACTTGTTTATTTGCATTTCTTAATCGTTTGATACGTGTTACATCCCAGTAAGCATTCTACATAAATCTACAGCGGACCGTAATGGGCCCGTCAGGGTACCTGACGGGCCGATAACGGTCCGCTATAGATTTACGTAGAATGCTAACTGGGATATGCCTGTGTGAACAATAATGAACGTTGCGCAGACTGAATCGCAATCTAAACTTAATCGACCATCTTGTAACTACTACTACTTATACTAATCATCATCATCATCATCATCATCATCATCTTCGTCATCATCATCATTAGCATCGTCTATTGCTAAGGTGCATGACTCGCCTCATTCTTTGCTTGTGCCTCAACAGACTTGGGCAAAGAAAATGACATTAGGCCAGCCCGTTGGCATCAATCTGTATGCCAAAAAAAAAGTATCAAAAGATTCCTGACGGTTCAAAAGTTATTGCCAGTTATACATACTGATCACTGACGGACTCGCAGATTGATTAATGGGTACACTCGAAATTCGAAATTTCGGACACTGCTAGCTATAGCACACTTTCCATTAAACTGTGATAGTTTTCGGCGGTAGCAAGTATCCGCGAACTATTTCTTGACCTGTCATTTGGCACAACCAAAATGGCGGCCTATGCAAATCAAATTTACATATGCTTGATTTTTCACAAAAAAAAAAAAGGAAAAAAAATGGAACATGGAGACGTTTGCTGCGTTGGTATTATATATTCGACCTCTTAAAAAATAATAATTACTGACGCAATGTATACTTTTTCGATCTTACATCGTGAACGGCAATAAAGGCTACTCTTTTTTCATCACGAAAGCACGCCTGTATAATTCTAACCCCCCCCCCACCCTTAAACCCCACTTTTATATGGTAAAACTGGGGTTTACATGGGTATACATTATTTTTTTTTTATTTTGCTAAAAACATAGATTGTGGGTACTGGTTAGAACCGCCTCGGCGAGGCGGTTCTAACGAGTACCACAATCTATGATTTGAGCAGGAATATGAAAACTATCAATTTTTTATCTGAACATTTTCCATTTTGGGTTGTAAAATTTTCAATTTGTTTAAATAGGCGTGTTTTCGTAATGGATGTCACGAGACGGACTTACAATAACCGTTCAGAAAATGCAAAATGGTTTGCAAGAAATCACTCACGAATGTTCTGCTATTCTGAACGCAATACAAACTATTTTGCAGCTTCTGCGCAATTATAAACTACCCATCTGAAGGGACCTCAAATTTGAGAGTTTCTGTTATTTTAGCTGACATGACCTGATGTAATGTCAACAATTATTAATTTTTTATAGGATCGATTAAATAATATGAAAGCAGTAAACGGTCCCATATTTTTTGGGTTATAAATAAGCAAACATAAATTTAAAGCCCACAGGTCGTCATTTTGATTGTGGCAAAAGACAGCATAAATTTAGTTCGCGAATACTCGCTATCGTCCGCCGAAAACTCTCTCAAATGAACGAGAGTTTGCAATAGTTCGCGAGTGACCACGAACGTTTTCCTTTATTGAACGCAGCAAAGATATGCTACGGGACAAATAAACGCTATGTAAAATGCTTTTGTATCAATACACCTGATATAAAACATGCAGAAGTATTTAAAGATATTTACTACGTAAGCATGTCAGTCTTTTAAGAGGTTATGTAAACATTTTGTATCCCTTTATCTCTGGTGAAATATGCATTTTTATCAACAGACCAATTCGTTACGGGTTGCTTTGCATGCCTATTCATTTCCAACAGTTTACTTAAAACCTAAGGATTATTAAAGGATTAACGAGTCAAACCTGCGGCACATCCTCCAGGATATGTTGTGTAAATCTATCGGCAGATGACGTTTTGAAATATTTCCCGTATTTTTTTTTTTCAGGAAACAGACTTTGATATCATCACGAAAACATGCCTATATAATTATGACCCTCTTAAACCCCACTTTTATATAGTAAAACTGGGGTTTACAGGGGTATGCATTATTTTTTTTTGTTTCTGCTCAAAAACATATATTGTGGGTACTCGTTAGAACCACCTCGTCGAGGCGGTTCTAACGAGTACCCACAATCTATGTTTTGAGCAGAAATATAAAAAAAATATCAGAATTTTTATCTGAAAACTTTCAGTTTTTTGGTGGTGAAATTTTCAATATATTTGAATAGGTGTGTTTTCGTAATGACATGCAAATTGTCTCCTCCAAAGGAGGGAATTTGCATGAAATATCAAAGTCTGTTTTACGTGGTAAAAGTTATAGTGCCGATGAATGTTGTAGTACTGCCTCCCGCTGAAACATCATACCTCATGGCATATGCGACATATTTCTATCTGTTACAGATTCCTGACAGCGGGCTGAGCACCTAAATAAGAACAGCTGGTTTCATTTTAACCTTAAAGTGGAACTGATACGCTTTCAAAGGCGACAATTCTGTCCAAAGTGCGTTTGCCCCTTCTAAAAGGGATCTACTCCATAACAAAATAATATACTCCCTCTGTTCCCAGAGGGAGCAAATTTGTTCCATATAGAGAAAATCCCTTTTTAGAAGGGGTTGATGGTCAGAAAAGTAAACAGGAAGTCACAAAAAGTTATCTTCCTTAGCGAAAATGGGAAATCTACCATGTATATCCATTCTCCTTAAGGTGTCTTGTAAACTTGTACGAGGGCAAGTCGAAAAGTAACCAGCAAACCTTACTTCCGTTCGAGATCCTTCCCTTCTTTTTCTATGTACAGTCGACTCTCGTTATCTCGAAATCCAAAGGCCTCTCTTAAGTACTTTGAGATGTCCGTACTTCGACATATCAGATTTGCAGAATTGATGAAAAATAAATTGAACATCCACAATTCTTAAATTAATACGTAACTTGACTCCTGAGATATATTGAAAATATTGTGAAAAAGAGAAGTTGCTCCTTAGGAGCAGTTTCTCCTCTTTTCCACAATATTTTATTACATGTTGTTAGATTTTCATGTTAAAACAGGGACCAGATTTTCACTTCGAGATAAGGGGTTATTCGAGATAACGAGAGTCGACTACAGCATCTCTCTACAGCATCATACACTGGTCCAACAATGTTCCAGTACCATCATCCTAGAATTGAAGAACTCAGGACCATTTGCGTTTAACTTATCAACCACTGCCTTGACTTCTTCAACGGATATTTTTTTTTATCTTCGTCAACATAATTAAGCACCAGGTGCCAAATCAACAAACTTCATTTGAATCTATTTTTAGATCAATTTTCATTGCAAATTGTTGCTGGAATTGATTTTGACAAAACTCTACACAATCAACAGGACGATATATCGCAGAAATGAAGGGTGCTGAGAGAAAGACAGAGAAAAAAAAAAACAGAAAGAAATACATAAACACAAACCCGATTCATTTCGTTTTTTGGGTAATCCAAAAGCAAAAACCAGCGATGTCCAAACTCTACCCCGTACAGAATATCTGTATATCTATATGTTCAGAGACCCGATAAGGACCATGACGTCAGAAAACGTACCGTCGGACATGTGTCCCCATCGAAGATCCAGATCAGCTTGCGCATTCGCGCAGTCTGATCAGAATCTTCACTGGGCGCATTTTGGATAGCCAAGGCTGAGTTTTTTCATGCGGACAACGAATACACTGATCAGACT
This sequence comes from Anodontia alba, assembly GCA_964016985.1. NCBI lineage: Eukaryota > Metazoa > Mollusca > Bivalvia > Lucinida > Lucinidae > Anodontia > Anodontia alba. Next base: position 123,145,456 of record OZ024825.1, read on the forward strand.
GCTCAGGCTGTTCTGAGTCTTCGTTGGGCGCAAATATCTGAATGTACGTTTTCGAACGTTGCGGTACATATCTCCAATAAATAAAGTATTTGCACGCGATATTTAAAGAAGGCTAGTTAAATGAGAGTAAAAAGGCCGAGGTGGAATACCGAGTGTTTACTTAAGAATTATAAGGTCTTAGTTACGGTCAACAGTGTATAGAAGTTGGCATAACTTATCTGTAAGTTTCCTGAGCGGAAGTCTAATTCCTTGATCTATCAGATTCTACAATCGTTACGCACCTGTTTTGTAAATCAACAAACAAGGTGTTGTTATATAAGAATTCTATAGGAAACATAAGAATAAACATCTCTTGACCTCGCCTTAGTTGTCCGCTGATTCAAGAAGGGCAGTTGTCAACTTCTGGCGAAAATATCTGCACAAGTACTGGGTAATCGCTTAGAAGACTAAACCTGCATAGGAAAAGGGTGATAAGGACTGGTAAGCTGACCGGCTCGACATGACCTTACTACGGTTGACTGGGCCGTTCAATTTCAATCCAACCCAAACTTCACTGTATCAATATCAATCATATTTTATAGCTCTAGATAAGAGTGAGTAGTTTAGAGTAGGTAAAAAGAAACTATACTTCTTATTTCTCCAAAAACACTTGTGTTATGGGTATTCATTAGAAGCTTCTCGACGAGGCGCTTCCAATGAGAACCCCAACATATAATTTCCTACAGAAAATAAGAAAAAAAAAAAATTTTTTTTTGTTGAAAAATGCTCCTTATAAGGAGCTGTTTGTAACGTGAGACAACGTTTGTTCATCACGAAAACATGCCTATATAATTTTGACCCCATTAAACCCCACTTTTAAATCCCCCGCCGCGAAGCGGATGGGGATTATAGAAACGGCCTTCGTCTGTCCATCCGTCCGTCTATACGTCTGTCCATCTGTCCGTCCGTCTGTCTGTCCGTCCGTCCGTCTGTCCTTCCGTAACAATTTCTTGTCCGCTCCATATCTCCTGAACCTTTTGAAAGATTTTCATTAAACGTTGGGTCAAATGTTCGCCTGAGTAAGTCAATGTGCAGAACCCATAAGTCAACCATGCCAACTCAAGGTCAAGGTCACAGGTCAAGGTCATGGGCTCGAGCCTTGAATTTCGTGTCCGCTCCATATCTCCTATATCCATTGAAGGTTTTTCTTTAAACTTTGGTCATATGTTTGCCTCAGTGAGACGATGTGGTGAACTCATAACTCAACCATGCCGACACAAGGTAAAGGTCACAGTTCAAGGTCACAGGGTTGAGCTTTGAATTTCATGTCCGCTTTGTATCTCCTATACCAGTGGAAGGATTTTCTTCAAACTTTGGTCAAATGTTTACCTTAGTGAGACGATGTGCAGAATCAATAACAACTATGCCGACTCAAGGTCAAGGTCACAGGTCAAAGTCATCGGTTCGAGCCTTGAATTTCGTGTACGCTCCATATCTCCTATACCCCTTGAAGGATTTTATTTAAACTTTGGTCAAATGTTTGCCTCAGTGAGACGATGTGCACAACTCATAACTCAACCATGCTGACAAAAGGTCAAGGTCACAGTTCAAGGTCACAGGTTTGCGCCTTGAATTTCGTGTCCGCTCTGTAGCTCCTACACCAGTGGAAGGATTTTCTTCAAACATTGGTCAAATGTTCACCATAGTGAGACAATGTGCAGAATCAAGGTCAATGTCACAGTTTAAGGTCATGGGTTTGAGTCTTGAATTTCGTGTCCGCTCTGTATCTCCTTTACCCCTGGGAGGATTTTCTCTAAACTTTGGTCAAATGTTCACCTGGGGGCCGATGTGCAGAACCCATAACTCAGCCATGGGGACTCAAGGGCAATGTCACAGTTCAAGGTCGCGAGTTTGAGCCCTGAATGTCATGTCCACTGGAAATCTCCTTTACCCCTGGAAGGATTTTCTTTTAATTTTGGTCAAATGTTTGCCCCAGTGAAATGATGTGCAGAACCCATAGCTCAACCATGCAGACATACAAGGTCACAGTTCAAGGTCACGGGTTTGAGCCTTGAATTTTGTGTCCGCTCTGTATCTCCTTTATCCCTGGGAGGATTTTCTCTAAACTTTGGTCAAATGTTCACCTCAGTGGGACAATGTGCAGAACCCATAACTCTGCCCTGTGGACTTAAGATCAAGGTCACAATTGAAGGTCACGAGTTTGAGCCTTGAATTTGGTGTTTGCTCCATATCTCCTTTACCCCTGGAAGGATTTTCTTTAGACGTTAGTCAAATGTTTGCCTCAGTGAGATGATGTGCAGAACTCATAAGTCAGCTATGCTGACTCAAGGTCAAGGTCACAATTGAAGGTCACCAGTTTGAGTCTTGAATTTTGAGACCGCTCCATTGCCATTCAGATTGCCTCGTTAAATTTGGTTCAAAAGTTTGCCTTAGTGAGATGATGAGTAGAACCTATAAATCAATGATGCACTCAAGGTCAAGGTCACAACTGAAGATCATCCGTCTCTTTCTTATTTGCTCCATATCTCCTGAGCCCTTTGAAAGGTTTTCCTGAAACTTTGGTCAAATGTTTGCCTTAGTAAGGCAATGTGCAGAACCCATAACTCAAGCATGCCGACTGAAGGTCAAGGTCACAGTTGAAGGTCACGGGTTTGAGCCTTTAAATTTCATGTTCACTCCATATCTCCTGAACCCTTTGAAAGATATTTATTAAATTTCGGTCAAATGTTCGTCTAAGCGAGATGATGAGCAGAACCCATAACTCAACAATGCAGACTCAAGGTCAAGGTCACAATTGAAGACCGCCAGTTTGAGCATTGAATTTTGAGGCCGCTCCATTGTCATTCTGCGGCGGGGGATATAGCGTCCCTCAGACTGCCTTGTATATAGTAAAACTGGGGGTAACAGGGGTATAAATTGTTGTCCTTATTTCTGCTCAAAAACAAAGATTGTGGGAACTCGTTAGAACCGCCTCGCCGAGAAAGAAACCGATATTTTACAGCTCTGACAAAGCATAAAAAACAGCAAAACAAAAAACAACAATAATAATAAAAAAAACCCACTTCAGACCGGTATGTGCATCCCACAATCTGATGGAGTGTGTCATGTCAACGAACAGAATGCGGAACAGGAAACTGCGGATTCTGAACAAAATCTGGAAATACGAAGAATCTACGCTTGCCTTATGCACCTGCAGTTTTCAGAGATTTCAGAACAGCATACCGCTTTAGCAAGACTCCAAAGCATATACTCGGGTAAGGTAAGAGTATTGTCACACATGTTCGTATGTCTAAAACCGCTTGAGGAGTTGACAATGTACCATTGATCAGATGTGGCATTTGCAGCTATTGATCTGATCTGGACTGTTTACTGGGGCCTGGCTGTCCAAACAATTGGGGTAAAGACGGTACTTTATAGTATTCTATGTGCTTAAAACTTAAAAACGTGCTACACTTGTTTTTCTGGAGTCTCATTTATATGAATTATGAGAAAATCTTGACCGCAACAATTTGGTTCTTGGCTGTTATCATTGCCTGTCATAAAGAAGCGGCGCGTGCTGGGGTAATAGTGTTCAGAATGTTTTCACCTTTAACACAGTCTTTTCACTATAAAGAGGCTAGAGTTAAATTGCATTTCACTCT
>OZ024825.1:123154096-123184656 GCA_964016985.1 Anodontia alba
TGACTTTCATAAGCCTTACCGCTTACCGTCGGATCCTTTTCACCATTTCCATTGGATGAATGTTATGTGAGTTGCTTGAAATAAAAATATTGTTTAAACCAAATAATTTCGGAACCTAGGGATACAGAAAGTACATGTATGAGTAGAATTGTGACATTTAGAAGTTGATAGTAGACCTCAGCCCAAATGTCGAAAAACGAAAGCGAAAATCAAAATAATTTCTCAAATCGAAAAAAAACAACAAAAAAAACAACAACAACAAACAAACAAAAACAAACAAACAAACAAAAAAACAAAAAAAAACAAACAAACAAAAAACAAAACAAAACAAAAAACAACAACAAAAAACAAAAAACAAAAAAACAAAAACAAAACACTTCTCCAATCGGTAAACGATAACATCAAGAAAACATACCTATATAATTTTGACCCCCTGAAACCCCACTTTTATATAGTAAAACTGGGGTTTACAGTGATATACATTATTTTTATTATTTCTGCTCAAAACATAGATTGTCTCGGCGAGGCGGTTCTAACGAGTACCACAATCTATGTTTCGAACAGAAATATGAAAAAACATCAGATTTTTTATCTGAAACTTTCAGTTTTTGGTGGTGAAATTTTCAATATATTTGAATAGGCGTGTTTTCGTAATGCAAAAAATCTCCTCCGATCGAAAACAAAAATGAAAACAAAAATCAAAGTAACTTATCAAATCGAAAATAAATAAATAAATAAATAAATAAATAAAAATCAAACTGACTCCTTGCTGTAACAATGTACCCATGCAGGATCTAAGTACAATAAATATTTATTATTTGAAGAGGTCAGTACACTAAACCAACATATCAAATTAAGGCTTACAGAAGAAAATTGATGCATATCACATTATGCGAACTAGAAAATCAAGACTAGCCTGAACTCTTGTAAAAGTGCTGCAGTGAACAGTCTGCGCAGGTTTATTGCAATCTGACATGAAGCCGAGCAGCAGAGATCCTGGGAGTTCGTGGTTGCTTTCCTACTGAAAACAAAAGTTGTGATGCTGTCGAATGTATAACAATGTGGAAAGGTTTATACAGAGCGCAAAGGTTAACAAACTAAAAATAAACATTCAAAACTGTAAAAGACGACATTCTAACATATTCTTTGAGATTTCAGAGAAAATAAAGCTTATCATTTCTTTACGAAAACACGCCTATTCAAATATATAGAAAATTTCACCTCCTAAAACTGAAAATTTTCAGATAAAAAACTCTGATATTTTTTCATATTTCTGCTCAAAAACATAGATTGTGAGTACTCGTTAGAACCGCCTCGGCGAGGCGGTTCTAACGAGTTACCACAATCTATGTTTTGAGCAGAAATAAGAAAAATAATGTATACCCCTGTAAACCCCAGTTTTACTATATAAAAGTGGGGTTTAAGGGGGTCAAAATTATATAGGCGTGTTTTCGTGATGTCATGTGAGGCCTAGTAGACGACTCACACGAAATGTCAGTTAAAAGCTAAAACAAAGAATAGAAGGTTGCCTTTGGATACAAAGAACACACAAAAGAAGGAAAATAGGATTATTGGTTTTATTGCCTCTTCATATACAGCTATGCAGTTTGTAAGATTGTGTATACGTCCCCGCCCCCCACCCCAGCACCGGCTTAAGCGGCATTCGATATTCGAAGCAACCAGCATGGGCTCAAGCCTTGTTTATCAAAAAAATTAAAAAGAAATTAGAGTTCATCTGCTGCTTATATACTTTGAGAGCTAATGTTTGGTAACCCATTCACACTTAATAGCTAACAAGAAACGAACCTATTCAGCAATCTAAAGTTAGCAAACTTTGTAACGGAAAATTACATAATGTATACAAGGAAACGATTGTTCCTATATTAGGAACATATGCACAAAAGAATATATTATAACTACCATAATAACAAAGTAGTTTGACACTTTAACCCATTAATACCTGATGGACACTTTTCTCTCTTTCTTTGGGCTGGTCTCTGTCTAATGGAAGGTATATCTGGTGTGAACTTATTATCATTTATTATAGAAATTCATGTACTAAATGCAAACGGTGTAGACCCTGATCAGACGCCGCCATATGCGGCGTCTGATCTGGGTCTACACTATTTGCCAGTGTTCCTTCTTATTTAAGCTGGTAGTCTCTTAAATACAGAAATGGTCATCATTACATTTAATGTGCTTTTGTGATCATCAAATATTCCTTTATCTGGGCTGCGTTCAATAAAGCAAATCACTCGTGAGAGTTTTTCAAAAACTATTTTGCATCTTCTGAACAGTTATTGTTCAGGAGAAGTGCAAAATGAATTTCCAAGATAGCGGCCATGGCAGCCATTTTGAATTTCTGATCGGAACGATTTTAGCTCTTTTTTTTATCAACAAGTCACCCTGATGCTTTCTACCAAATTTGGAGCCTTTTGTTTCAGGAGAAGAAGGGAAAATAGATATTCAAGATGGCGGCCACGGCGGCCATCTTGGATTTCTGATCGGAACGATTGTAGCTAATTTTGATCTACAAGTCATTCCAATGCTTCCTACGAAGTTTCATACCAATTGGCCCCTCAGTTCAGGAGAAGAAGCGAAAAATATATTTTCAAAATGGCCACTGAGACGGCCATCTTGGATTTCTGATCGGAACGATATTAGCTATATTGATCTACAAGTCACCCCGATGTTTCCTACCAAGTTTCAAGTCAGTTGGCTTTCCGATGGATTTCCGATCGGTACGATTTCAACTATTTTTGATCTACACGTCACCTCGATGCTTCCTACCAAGTTTTCAGCCAACTGGCCCAGAGGCGGGCGTAGGATGAGTAGGCTTTTAAAGCAAATTGTTGACGCAGCACGACGGACGACGGGCGACGCACGGCGGATGATGGACGACGGACGACGGATATTGACCGATCAGAATAGCTCACCTTGAGCACTTCGGCTTATGCCTTTCGGCCGGAGATTTTACTTTCAACTTGCATTGCGCCATACGAGGCCGTGTTCATATCAGGGATTGCAAACTAACTGATAACATCGAGCCGTCAGTACACTATACTCGTTATTTGTATGCCCATGAATGGGCAATATTCTATTAAATTGACTATCGTTGACGATATTCTATTAAAATTGACTATCACTTTATATCTTACCACCTATTCGTTATTAATCTTAAGCTTATAACATTAAACCAGGCTTATCTTGCATGTTGGTTGATACCGCATGATTTGGTTGTAGGTGAAATTTCTTTATCTAGAATCATTTCCCGATACACAGCATTACGAAAACACGCCTATTCGAATATATAGAAAATTTTATCTCCAAAAACTGAAAATTTTCAGATAAAAAATTCAGATATTTTTCATATTTCTGCAACCGCCTCGTCAAGGCGGTTCTAACGAGTACCCACAATCTATGTTTTGAGCAAAAATAAGAAAAAATAATGTATACCCCTGTAAACCCCAGTTTTACTATATAAAAGTGGGGTTTCAGGGGGTCAAAAAGATGTAGGTATGTTTTCGTGATGTTTCGAATTTTTAAGTGGTCTTACCAGTGTTTACCTTTTAATCTGACAAACAGTCGTGGAAGCGTCGGCTTGTTTCGTAATAGTTTGTAGGGTACTTTCATTTGTGATCTGTGATGCTTCTCTCTTACGATCGAACTCATATCTGTAATTTGGAACTGTATCACAAGCATGAGAATATGGCCATGTAAGCCAGAGTATTCACATCATTATGAAAACATGCCTATTCAAATACAATGAAAATTTCACCCCCGAAAACTGAAAATTTTCAGATAAAAATCTCCGATTTTTTTTCTTATTTTTGCTCAAATCATAGATTGTGGGTACTCGTTAGAAACGCCTCGGTGAGACGGTTCTAACGAGTACCCACAATCTATGTTTTTGAGCAGAAATAAGAAAAAAAAATGTATACCCCTGTAAACCCCAGTTTTACTCTATAAAAGTGGGGTTTAAGGGGGTCAATATTATATATGTATGTTTTCGTGATGTTATATATACCAGACGTTCCCAATGAATTTTGTTCGCTTGCGATTCTCTTGTTTCTTCACGTTTGTTTCTCTGGTAACGAGGACTGCATTCGGAAGTGCAAAGTGATAGCGAATGTTTGGACCTGGATCCCTGTATCTAATAACGAGGGCCAACGGGAGTAGGGGTCCAGGGCAAAAGAATAGCGAGTAACTTGCACTTCTGGACGCTGCCCAGGGGCTGCGTTCAGTTTACCGAGACGTTCGTGGTTACTCGCAAAGAAAAGCAAACTTTCCGTTTATTTGTGGCAGTTTTCGGTGGATGGTAGTGAATATCCGCAAACTATTCTCAAGCTGTTTTTGGCACAAGCTGTCTTTTGAGGGTTGTTGATGAGGCCTACTTGGTCGAAACTAGCTATTCTGGCCCAGAAAACTTGACATATCTGCTGTTTCCAGTTTGCGAGTGTTTATAGGTCTCACGTATCATTCCTTTTATAATCTAAGGCAACAACAGCTGGAATTAATGTGGTGTAGCGACTGTAAAATGTCTCCCTGTACGTTATTGCGTTTTGGTTATTTTTTATCATTGAGCCAATTCAATTTATTTATTTGTTTTGCAAATTTATACATGTATGAGAGATACTGAAGAGGCCTAATTGAGCGAAACTACGTAGTATCGCCCAGAAAACTTGACATAGCACGTCATTTGTTATCAGTTTGGTTAATATGTTTATTGCTCTGAAGGGTCATTCCTGTCAGACTCTATTTCCTTTTTGCTTAGGGGATATGGTTGGTTTTCTTATTGTGAGTTCCTGTGAAGTTCGTGAATAGGATTCTAACATGCTGCATGACGTGAAATATGAGCTTTATGACATATGCGAAAAGCGGAGGACCATCGCTACCCCATCACCGCCAGGACCTTCTTTGTCAATATATTATAGTATCCAAATATTCTCCCAGCTAGCAGTTTATAAATCTATAGCGGGCCGTTATCGACCCGTCAGCTACCCTGACGGGCCGATAACGGCCCGCTATAGATTTATAATGAATGCTTACTGGGCTGTAAGCGGGAAATGAAGGCCTGAATGACTGGGCCCTCGATAGCTGCATATTTGATAGCGGCCATTTTCCCAAAAAATGATATAAAAATTGGGCCGCGTCAAGCTAAAATGTGCCTTTGAGCATGCGGAAAATGTGCGGATTCACAAAACCGCGAAAAACAACAAAAAAAAACAACAACTGCAAAACCGCATTCTCATCCGGACATTTGCTCTCAATCGAAATAGTCTTTTGTATCCAATAACTGTTTTCGGACAGCGAATGCCCTGATCAGACTGTGCGGATGCGCAAACTGATCTGGGCCTTCGCTCTCCGCACATGCCCGAAGACACGCTTTCGCATGACTAATTGTATTTATGTGCCAAGGTCAATGTTTGATAACCAATTCTTATTCATTCGTTTAAAATAAAACAGAACTCATTCAGCAAAAACGCATGTAGTGATCACAATTTGTGACATAAAATTATGGCATTCACATATATCAATATACCTATATCCCTTTAAATAATAGGCACAAAAGACTAAATAAATTTCAATTATATGAATTTAAATTATGTATTGATCATATCGTCCCATAGTAGTTTCTGAATGCGCCAGATGGATAAAATGCTAGTTTCTAATACTCTCTGAACTAATGCAGCAGACAACAAACTGATGATATTTTTTCCGTATTTTTTCTGGGAAAATAGGCTTTGACATTTCATGCAAATTATCTCCAAAGGAGCAGCTGCACGAAATGTCAAAACCTATGTTCTGGAAAAAAAAATAAGAAATCTATTTTAAAATGCCGTCTGCTGGAATTTTACCCAGTAGGCTAAGCGTGAAAAATAATTGCAGCTGAAAATACAAATTATATAAATTATAAATGTTTAAATTTGATATAGTAAGCTTGCCTGAGTTATGCTTGAACTAAATACGACACGATTTTAACAGTTTAAAGCAAAGATTCTGTCCGATGCACTTTCTTATTACAATATCCTGATTTGACCCTCTGGATCACATCGCGTAAATTTTCCTGGATGATAGGATCACACGAGATGATCTGTGGAAGGTCTGATATAGGAATATTTAACTGCCTTCTGTTACGGGGCTACATCTTAAGCAATATTCCCCTGACCGTGACGTCAACAAGTCCTCGGGTAAGACGGGTAAGATTACATGTACCTGCCTCGGGTGAACAAATCATTCTATTACCCTCGCATAAGGGCAGTAATTGTATAATGTAAACCCTTAAAATGTCAAGAAAATCTGCATCTGAAAATGAAAATGTCGTCTGTTTATGTCGTCTGCTGAATATTCTTGCAAAATTTTCAAACCTATTTTTGCATACAGGCAAACAGTGTGGAACCTAATCAGACTGCAGTCTGATCTGGATCAACACTGTTTGCAAAAATGGATTTTAAAATCACAAGCAGATGACAATGCAGACGACAATTATTGTGACTGGCAGTTTAAGGGTTAAGAGGGGCTGGATACCCCAACAGTCTGATTCAGAGTTTAATTTAATGACTCAGCAAAAATATTAGCGTGTATGCCATATTTAATGATCAAAGTTTTAACGATACGTTAACTGACAACATCGTTAGTTTTGAACAACTGGGCCCAGATTAAATTGAAATAAAGCGGAGGCTGATCTGTGCCTTTGTTTCCCGCATTTGAAGTGAGGACCTTTTTTTTGTGACGCACACCATAGCTGTACAGTCAGATCAAGCCAGGATTTCTGAGTTTTTATTTAACCTTTACCATTCTCTGCGCTATCGCAGAAGAAAAAAACTGGAAACAGAATTGGTTATATATTCCATGCAAATTATTACAATTTGCATAAATTGCCAAGGGGTAAATAAGAAACACTATTTCAGTATGTCGTCTGCTGAAAATTTTATCCAGCATGATACGCGTTAAAGCTTAAGGAATATAGGATAAAAATATTAAGGCATTAGGAGTGTACCTCAACTGACCTTATATTTTCAGAACAGAACAGAATGTTAAAAGTAGTGTTGTATTACAGGAGTATAAATACTTCAAAAATGGCTTTAAATAATAATAAAAAAAAAATCTCGATATGTTCAGCAGCGATTTGAGATTTAACTTTTCTAGATTTACATTGTCGGCCCAGTCATTGCGTATTCAGTCTGGTTGATATGCTAGGAATGCGATTCCAGGAAACAAAAGACATTTGCCAAACAACAGATACATGTATAGAAGATATTTTCCATTTTATTCTTGTTTATCCATGTTATCCTGCGTTAAGAGAAAGTGAAATTAACAACTATTACTATCACAGATCTTCCATGTATAAGTTAACTGAATTATTTAAATCTTCTAATATGTCTTTACTGCCAAATTTATCCAAATAAATTAAACAAGCTTAAACAACGATGTGTAAGTTCTTTCAATAATTCTATTATAAATTTACAATATTCAGTCTATGTACATATTTTTCGTTGAATGAGACAACTAATTTAACAAGCTTATTAGAATTTTCAGATAAAAAAAAATCTGATATTTTTCATATTTCTGCTCAAAACATAGATTGTGGGCACTCGTTAGAACCGCCTCGCCTCGACGAGGCGGTTCTAACAAGTACCCACAATCTATGTTTTTGAGCAGAAATAAGAAAAATAATGTATACCCTTGTAAACCCCAGTTTTACTATACAAAAGTGGGATTTAAGGGGGTCAAAATTATATAGGCATGTTTTCGTGATGAACAGAATTCAAACTATGGTAGACTTTGATAAAAATTTTCTGATAATTGACATTATATGCATTTGATATTATGCTATTTTGTGTGACGATTTACTATGTACAAGTCAATTAAAATATATGTTCTGTTTTATATTCGTTCCATATACCAACAATTGAGTGAACTAGATCACCATTATCAAATATCATATAACTGAAGGGGTTGGTGCAAGAACTGGTCTTCTAAGTCACATTTTTATAATTTCGAGAAAAATGCGAAAAACGTAAAATTTTGCAAAATTTTCATATTTTTTATACTTGCATTTAGATTATTGCTTCTGATGTGTTATTCTATTACATAAAATGTCGTAAAAATAGTACAAACAGTTCAGAGTATTTCGCAGATAGTCATTTATTTCTAAAATGGTTAAGTGCAAGAACGTGGCTAAGTCCAGGTTTTATGGAACTTAGTCACGTTCTTACAATAAATGAATAAGACCAAGTTTTCTGTATTAAAAGAAGAAAACCATTATTTTTAGTTTAAAATTTATATATTATCTCATGCAGACTCTTTATTAGTATTTTGTAAGAAAGAACGAAACAAAGCTGAACAACACATACACCAGGCACTCAAAGTTTTATGGCGTACAGTGGACCATTACGAAAACTCGCCTATATAAATATACTGAAAATTTCCCCACTAAAAACTGAAAGTTTTCAGATAAAAAATCTGATATTAATCATATTTCTGCTCAAAACATAGATTGTGTGTACTCGTTAGAACCGCCTCGCCGAGGCGGTTCTAACGAGTACCCACAATTTATGTGTTTGAGCACAAATAAGAAAAATAACGTATACCCCTGTAAACCCCAGTTTTACTATATAAAAGTGGGGTTTAAGGGGGTCAAAATTATATAGGTATGTTTTCGTGATGCTTAGCAACGCTCTTGCATCAAACATTCGTCATTGCACAGCCCCATACCAAAAATTTAATAAAACGTCATTTTAATGTCGATAAAGAAAGAAGGTATTACAAACTATATATCAGATTGTAGGTCTTGATATGACGCACCTAAATATTACAGTATCTCAGATTTGTCCTGAAATGGACTTAGTCCCGTTCTTGCACTAACCCCTTCAATTTTGTATTAAGTTGAACGAATCGAAGTTACATTTTCAGCATAGGTTTATATAATAATAATAATAATAATAATAATAATAATAATAATGATAATAACAATAATAATATTAATATAGGGTGGCACTCTGGGGACGGCCACCTTATACTAGCACTGTATACAACTACTACTACTAGTACTACTACTAATGATAATAATAATATTTTTTATTTGTTTTCTAGATGGAAATGGGTGTCTACCCCTTTTGCTGAACTGTACCCTGCACGTTGCCTTGTGGTGCTTTACACTTGTGTAAACTGACATTAAAATATCTCAAAGAGTTTTTCAAGTTAAAGCAGACACGAGTGTATGACAAATATCACTATTTACAGTGAACAAAGGGCCATAGCTCCGAACGTAGGAAAACTAGAATTGTGGTTCTTGAGCTCTGCTCGCCGTCTCGTGATTATTTATTACAGAAATAATTTTTATTTTTGTCGATTTTATCGGTGTGTAAAGTACGACTAATCACTCACAAACTAAACTAAATAATATGTTTATATTAAATTTGTTGTGATTCTTCTGGACAGACGAACGGTCGGATAGAATTTGGGAAAAACAATATTTCTGAATGTCTCCCGACCCTATAGGGGAGACCTAATAAAAGATAAATGGTGAATGTTGCATGATTACACATTGCAAATATCATATTGTGATATTTTCAAAATATATACACTCAACATTCACCATTTATCTTGTGCAGGAATAAATAATTTTAGATCTTAAAATAGTTGATTGGTTTACTGAAGTTCATCTGATATATGATTATTACTTTTAAATGCCTGATATCAGCTAATACTGATAATTTTATGTATTAATTGCTCAGATGCACCTAAAACATAACACTTTTCTTTTATAGTTTGGAACTTTTATGTATAATTGTATGCAATACGAATAGGTGCACTTTAGATTAAAATAGACATCAAGACGTTTTAAACTTTTTTCTGTTCTATTTCTTGTCGCGGAATGACTACCTTATTGTCTAGTAAATAGTTTAATAGGATTTGACATTTCATGCAAAGTGTCTCCATTGTAGACAATTTGCATGAAATGCCAAAACCTGTTTTCTGGGAAAAATAAGAAAATATTTCAGTCTGTCGTCTGCTGAATGTTACTTAACTAGCCTTACATTTGTACCGTAAACCCAATAACTTTGTGAACTGGATCACCGGTATCCAATGTCGTATAAGTTTGTATCATTTAGTTAAACAAATCGAAGTTGCAGATTCATCAGCAGGTTTCTTTAGAATTCCATTTTTCTACATCTGTAATACGATATTTTCAATGCGTATACATTCAACATTCAATATTTCTCTCGTACAGGAATACAGAATTTTAAATCGTAACCTACATGTAATTGTGCCTGTCGACCTATGAAATAGACATTGGCAGAACGCGGCGTCTAATCAGGTTCTACACTGTTTGCATTAAGTATACGAATTTCTATGATAAATAATATTATTATAGAAAAAACTAGACGCATCTTAAGTTGGACATACACTTGTCCGAAGAAGGGTTCCAAAGAGTCCACTCGTAATTAACCCTTACTACTCTCTTGGCTTATTCAGCAGACGACAAACTGATGATATTTTTCCTCATTTTTGCTAAAAAACTGAAATGTGAAAACTGTTTTCTGGGGAAAATAGGAATGAATATTTCAATGTGTAATCTGCTGAAAATTTTACCCACCGTGTTAAGCGTTAATGGGTTGAAACAGTTGGTTCGAGCATTGCTGATATGTATTATTTTTGAATGCCTGAAACCAGCTGGTATTAATTAATTACATGTACAAATAACATTGTACCTTTATGCCAAAAACGGTCCTTTATGACCAAAAAAAAAAAAAAAAAAAAATAGACCCATCACGAAAACACGCCTATATAATTTTGACCCCTTTAAACCCCACTTTTATATAGTAAAACGAGTTTACAGGTGTATACATTATTTTTCTTATTTCTGGTCAAAACATAGATTGTGGGTACTCGTTAGAACCGCCTCGGCGAGGCGGTTCTAACGAGTACCCACAATCTATATTTTGAGCAGGAACATGAAGAATATTAGGATTTTTATCTGAAAATTTTCAATCATTTTCAATATATTTGAATAGGCATGTTTTCGTAATGGATATCGATTATATCATTTTCGATACTAGGCGACTTGACGTAATCGATATTGGCCGAGTTCGGGCTGTATTGGCCGAGCTTTTCTGTAGTGGCCGAATTGGTGCTCAATATGTGTTACGATTTTAAATGAAATTAAATTGATAAGGCTGTCATTAATCAAGAAATGTCGTATTGGTCCAGTCAAAGGTCCCTAATTTGCTGCATTTACCCTCGCCCTTCAGCCTCGGTCAAATACAAGAGACCTCGGACCTTTAACTGGTTTAAAGATTTTACAAGATTTCTTGACAAATAACATTACAGTATGGATCAGTTTTTGATGTTTTAAGGAGTGTTATGACGTTTAAGTTTTGATGTCATGGACCTGTACTATAATACCCATATTTACTTTTTGCACCATTATAGAAAGGAATTTTAATTTTGTGCACATTAACGATGTGTAAACTTCGGTGAATCGTTCATAAATTGAATAAAGAAAGGCTTTATGTTGAGTTTGCATCACGAAAACGCGCCTATGTAATTTTGACCCCATTAAACGCCACTTTTATATAGCAAAACTGGAGTTTACACGGGTATACATTATTGTTCTTAGTTTGCTAAAAAACATAGATTGTGGGTACTTGTTAGAACCGCCTCGCAGATACGAGTGCCCACAACTGCGAGGCGGTTCTAACGAGTACCCACAGTCTATATTTAGCAGAAATATGAAAAATATCAGAATTTTTTTTATCTAAAAAATTTCTTGTTTGGTTGTAAAAGTTTCAATATATTTGAATAGGCGTGTTTTCGGAATGGTGTGTGATTCGCTGGAATTTACACATCGATGAACTCTACAAAAAATAATAGCTCAGTACATATAATTCCAACTTAGTCATCAAAATGTTACAAATATTGCACAAAAAATGTCAGTCTTTTGAGACGGTGGAAGGAAAATAGACATGAAATATGCATGAGTGCACTTTAGATTAACATAGATATCAAGACGGAACTCTCTTTTCTGGTCTGTTTCTTATCGGATTGAACATCTTCTTGTCTATTCAGTAGTTATTCTTTACCACTAATTCAGCAGACGACAAACTGATAGCTTTCTTATTTTTCCAAGAAAACAGGATTTGATAGTTCATGCAAATTGTCTCCGCTGGAGACAATTTGCATGAAATGTCAAATCCGGTCTTCTGGGGGAAAATAAGAAAACTATTCAATATGTCGTCTGCTGAAAATTTTACCCAGCATGCTAAGCATTAAACATCGAACCCAAATATCATACATAATTAATCTTTATATGTATAAATGTTATAGTGTTTAAATCTCAGATTGCTGGGGAAACGTTTCAGCAGACACATTTTGAAAGATTTTTATTTTTCCCAGAAGATAGGCTTTGACATTTCATGCAACTGTATGAGACAATTACGTGAACTATCAACACCTATTTTCTGTGACAATGAGACAAATGTTAGTTTGTCGTCCATTGAATTTGCCCACACACGTTTGGCATGTGCAGTCGGCGATTTTCTAGATCTGTCTTTCCTAGAAACCTGGTTGATCTCTTACTGAAATACAGTCAAACCTGTGTTAGTGGTCACCTCTATTAAGCAGCCATCCTGTATTAAGCAGCCAGAGGAAGATTGCCCGAAGATTCATAGACATATATTTGAACTGTATTAAGCAGCCACCTGCCTTCAGCAGCCACTTTTTAAGCTTCCCAAGGGTGGCTGCTTAAGACAGGTTTGACTGTATTGGAAACCACAAAATAAATCAACAAACACTAGCAACCCTATGTTTCGCTGTTTGGTCCGGATCAGTACGAGCAGACACAGTATGCCCAAAAGTCACTTTTTCATTTGTTGCGTGTATTTTAACCTTGGAATTGCTGGACTGCACGAGAAAAACAGAATTTGCACTTTTTATGAAACAAGTTAAGGGGTAATGCTACACTTTCAGGAGTGGCATCTCTGTCAGAATTACTCGTATTTTCCTTCCTTCTGAAAATGGGGTCTTTCCTAAAAGGAATGAATGTGCTCCCCTTGGGAACAAAGTCGCTCCTTTAAAGAAGACCCATTTTAGGACAGATATGAGTGTGCAGAAACGGAAACCGAAAGTCATCAAAACTAGCTCCCTTGTAAAATATGGCGGAAAACGTACAAAATGAATTAAATCTCCTTAAAAGGTAATTGTAGAAACCTGAACCTACATTAAATTTCACCACCAAAAACTGAAAGTTTTCAGATAAAAATTCTGACATTTTTCATATTTCTGCTCAAAACATAGATTGTGGGTACTCGTTAGAACCGCCTCGCCGAGGCGGTTCTAACGAGTACCCACAATCTATGTTTTTGAGCAGAAATACGAAAAATAATTTATACCCCTGTAAACCCCAGTTTTACTATATAAAAGTGGGGTTTAAGGGGGTCAAAATTATATAGACATGTTTTCGTGATGAAATGAATTCAGAATGCTTGGGTACTAGCGAGTAATCGATATTCATTAACAACAAAATATAGGAAACTAATCATTTTAATCTTTATTTCGTATATCAGAAGATTCCGAACTTCTTTTTATGCTAAGTAATTCATTTGCAATGTAAACTTGACTTTAAATCCACATTCCATACTCAACAAAGCAAGAAACACCTACCATTATTCCTTTCAACAATTTTGTCTCTCTAGATTTATTACAGAACGGAACAGATGTATTATTAGGGGTGGGTCGAAACGCTCTACTAGTTGTTCAAACTGAATCACACAGAATTTGGTGTTATTGTAAAATGCCAATGCAACAGCAAATGATACGGACTATAACCGGACGCCACGTTCTGTAGCGTCTGTTCTGAGTCTACACTGTTTGTACAATTTCTACTTATCAATGGGCTAAACGCTTCCAGTTAAAACACTCAGTTGTAGTATCCATTTGAGCTACTTATGACGTGAAGTCCATTGTATTCGAAATATCACAGTCTGTTTGTTCAACGTTACTTCGAAGTGCATAAGATATCAAACCCGGAAAATTCCACCCAAGAGGCAGAGCTTGTAGTTTTGTTGTATAGATTTGTAACGCTAGCAGATACCCAAGGCACATGGAGGCAGCGTCGGATGTGTTATGTGCATGTATTTGTACAGCCTTGCTTTCATGCATCACCCATGTACACTTGGTGCCGCAGTTTGTCACCAAGCGCCACCTGTCTATTTATATTCAACTCAGAGCAGGCCGAGTAAAAGCTTAGTGTACTAATGACCTGAAACTTTTCTCGACCCAAGCGGGATTCGAACAACCTTCCGCTTCCAAGTCGAGAACAATCACCTCCAGGCCACCCGGTTTAGCTTCTATAACATATATTATCATAATCGTTTTTTACTCTCTGATGATAATATATTTAGCATAAAATTCTAATCAAACATATGGTCTTCAGTACAATGACATAAATATATATGCACTCAGATACCCATCTAATGCAGATCAACCTATCCCAAATTTCGTTTTCATTCTACCTGTTCGTACCTGCTCTGAATAATGACTATCTCCATTATTTAAGAAAAAAAAAAAAAAAAAAAAAAAAAGCAATCTGTGCAAAAACAAAATATGCATTACTGTGTACGTTCCTTATCCGAATACACTTTCGAAAACACTCCCTCCCCCCGGATACCCCCACACCCCAACGTAGCAGTTTGCTCTGGGTATATGCTAATACAGCCATAAATTCTATTTAATGCTCCGCGGCAATTCGACTGCGTCTGCGGCGACACGCCCTAATATTTGTGATACGAATCTAAGGTACTTTTCCAAGCTGGGAACTCTTTCAGGGCAGAAGTATATATGAGTTAAATTATGACCCATTACGAAAACATGCCTTTTCAAATATACTGAAATTTTTCCCACCAAAAAATGAAAATTTTCAGATAAAAAATTCTGATATTTTTCATATTTCTGCTCAAAACATAGATTGTGGGTACTTGTTAGAACCGCCTCGCCGAGGCGGTTCTAACGAGTACCCACAATCTATGTTTTGAGCAGAAATAAGAAAAATAATGTATACCCCTGTAAACCCCAGTTTTACTATATAAAAATGGGGTTTAAGGGGGTCAAAATTATATAGGCATGTTTTCGTGATGACTTTCTCGCAACCCTGCCTGAAGACAACTTTAGGGGAATGGTTATTGTTGGTAGATTTTTCGCCATTTTGTACAAGAGAAACAACTTTTTTTTTTTTATCTCCTGTTTGGTTTCCTGCACACCAAAGGGAGCAAATTATATCCTTTTTAGAGCGGTATCCATTTCAGAGGGGAGGCAAACCTGTACTGAAAGAATTACCTCCCCTGAAAGTGTATTTGTGTCCCTGAAGCTGGGGTCGAAACAGGGAACTATAATACAGGAGACTGAAATTTATTTCAATCCCTTGTATTCCTAAAAAAAAAAAAAAACAACAACAAAAAAAAAAAAAAAAAAAAAAAAAAAAAAAACGATTTTTTTTTTTAAATCAATTGCTACTTCCTATTTTCAAGGAAGGTACTGTCGCTAAGGCAACATTGTTTTAGTGGAGATTGATTATGAAACATTGTTACGGTTACTATCCCTATTCTTCTGATTAAAGAAGGACAGTTGTCAGTTTCTGTCGAAAAAGAATGTGCACAATTACTAGTTAGCCGTTTAGAGGACTAAGTCTGCCCATGCAGGAAAAGTTTTGTTAGGTGAGCCTAATGGGTTGACTGGGCCGTAAAACCTCAACTCAATCAATCAATGTAACTGCCGCTGCAGCAGATGAGGGTAAGACTAAACCTGAACGTGTGTTCTAGAACGACAAGATGTTTTCCTCTACCAAAATATGCTTGTTTGTATTTTTATGTCTTCACAAAAAGAAAACAAAGGTATGTTGTGGGTACTATAGATCAAAATGTGACATGGGGCTTCCGGTTCCCAGCTGTATTACATCAACTCGAAAACAGAAACCAGTAGTCACAGGTCACCGGACAAGGTTATATTTTTCGTGGAGAAAAGAGAACCATTATGCCAGCGCACGACAAAACCCACAATAAGATTTGCGCGACAGCGAAGACTCAGATCAGCCTGCGCATCCGTGCAGTCTGATCACTCTTCACTGATCGCATGCGCCTTCTACAGCCTCCAGACTATTCGAAAGGAATAAGCAAGTCCTTGGCATACTGACACTGAGTGGCTGTACAGGCTGATCTGACTCGTCACACAGATCTTATTGTAGGTTTTGTCGTGCGCCGGTTCATCTGTCTGTATACCTAAACACCTGTCTTACATTGCTCTAGATAAGAGAGGGTATCCAGATAATATTTTCCTTATTTTTTCCATGAAAACATATGTTGTAGGTAGGCGTACTCAGTAGAAGCACCTCGCATTTTCTTATTTCTCCACGAATACATATGGTATGAGTATTCATTAGAAGCGCATCTGTTTCATATTTCTCCATGAGGTGGTTTTAATGAGTACCCAAAACCCAGCGGGTACATGACATTTATACAACGTCAAATCAACGTCGATGCAACGTCATGACGTTGCATCGACGTTGATTTGATGTTGTAATAAATGTCATGTGCCCGCTGGGAATTTATGTTTTTTTTTATGGGTAAATAAGGATATAGTCATTTATTTTTGTTTGAAAAAACGCCATATCCGGGGCTATGATCTTATCTAGATGAATTTATCCTAAAATCCATATTAACCATTTTACCTGTTTGTGCTTGAATTTTGTCAATCAGCATATAGTATGTCATTAAACACGGGCTGTTGAACTGTTCAAAAAGCGACATTAACCTTTACCACTCACTCTCTGGGCATATTCAGCAGACGACAAAAAAGAGGATATTTTTTTTCTTTTTTTTTTTTCTTTCAGAAAATGGGTCCTCAGGAGACAACTTGCATGAAATGTCAAAACATATTTTCCGGGCAAAAATAAGAAAAAAAATCACAATGTCATCTACTGAAATTTTTACCCAGCATGTTCAGCGTTGAAGCATTCGATACGAGAGATAACATCTCCCTTTGGATAGTTTCCTTTGTGGAGAAGCGCAGTCATTTTGCTTATAGAAAGACAAAAATCTGTATTATGAAGCCACAAATTATTTCATCAAACACCAGAGTATTTATCCTATTATGAAATTTGTACGTGTTTTCAGGTAATGCAAAGTCATATATAAACGGTTCCTATCAGAAAATTAAATGTAACGATATCATGTGAGCTCTGCTAGGTTAAATCAACCTGTGACATACCAGTTATAGACCCGCAAAAACAGCTTAGACCGAGGCATTGACTCTGGCCAGGAAGAGTCACAATCACAGAACATAGCCTACCAAAGACACCAAGAGGAAAAGCAAACAAACCATGCATCAAGAAAACATGCCTGTATAATTTTGACCCCCTTAAACCCCACTTTCATATAGTAAAACTGGGGTTTACATGGGTATACATTATTTTTCTTATTTCTGCTCAAAAACATAGATTGTGGATATTCGTTAGAACCGCCTCTCCGAGGCGGTTCTAACGTGTACCACAATCTATGGTTTGAGCAGAAATATGGAAAATATCAGAATTTTCATCTGAAGATTTTCATTTTTTGGTGGTAAAATTTTCAGTATATTTGAATAGGCTTGTTTTCCTTATGACAGACAGTACACAGGACACAAACCAAAGAAAAACAAAGCAACCAGCTCCCATTAACCCAGACAAGATGATCACAATGCTAGACAGTAGCCACTAAACACAACGATATGACAACTTCCCAATCAATCAATCAATCAATCAATCAATCAATTAATCAATCACTCAGTCAGTCAGTCAGTCAGTCATTCAGTCAATCAATCAACCAATCAATCAATCAACCAACCAACCAATCAATCAGTCAGTCAGTCAGTCAGTCAGTCAGTCAGTCAACCAATCAATCAATCAATCAATCAATCAATCAATCAATCAATCAATCAATCAAATCTCTTTATTGTTCACTCAATCCATTTTACTCAGTCTAAAACAGAACAAAACAAGATATATCTGCGCAGTCTGAGCCATCACTACACGTTAATATTTACCAGGTTATGGACATATTCAGCAGAAGACAAACTGATAATATTTTCTTATACTCTTCTAGCAAACAGGATCCAACACTTCATCCGAATCGTGCCCAGGATAAAATTTGCATGAAGTGTCAGACTCTTATTTTCTAGGAACAATAAGAAAACTGTTTCAAAATGTTATCTTTTGAATTATTTTCCCAGCACACAAAACATTAATATGGTGCACTGAAGTTGAGCACTGTGAGCATAGCAGAGTGGAATACTGTGGGTCAAGGATGACACTCTGGTTTACCTGACCATAAAACACAGTTTTTTGTTCTCTTAGAACCACACGTGGAGATGTCGGTTACAACAAAGTGAAAATCTGAACGGGTCTACTCTAAAAGGCAAGAACTGGCTCCCAACGGGAGCAAAAACCCGTCTGAAAAGGGGCTACTCTAAAAGGCAAGAATTTGCTCCTTTTAGGGTAGACCCCTTTTAAGACTGGAGAATGGAGTCAAAGCAATTTTGACAGAATTGTCACCCCTGAAAGTGTATCAATTCCCCACAACTTTACTAGTTTACTATTAATCTATTTATAGCGATTGACTTCTTCTATCTAAACTCTTTGGACAGGTACATTTCTAATTTAAGGGCCTCTGGTATTTTTTTTCATTATTACCGTTTCTAGAGAAACTCCAATATTTCATGCAAACAGTGTACACCCTGATCAGTCGCCGCATGATGCGGCGTCTGATCTGGGTGTAGACGGTTTGCCAATGTCCGTTTTATGGGACGCTAGGCATAAATTGATTAATTAAACGTTTTTTTTTTTCATTTTTTTTTTCACTCAGCTAATTATATATTTATACGATATCTTTTATATTAGTAAGCGGTGAACATTACATTATATAGAATGTCAATCATGTTAGTCAGAGGTAACACAACAGGAAGACCTCAGAAGTCCTATGCAATATCTAATACAGCAATATTGTTTCTGATCCGAGATAAGCAATGGTGTCGCATCAAGTGGTCAGTAAACATTGGCGTTAAGTATATTATATGCTCAACTTTGACAGTCTCCAGGCGAATATAAAATGATTGATTTCATTTTGAAAATAAGTGCCAAAATTTAAAGAGAATGGTCACATTTGTTTCGAAGGAGACAACTGTATCAAAATTGTTAATTGTGCATCCCTTCTGAAAAGGGGTCTATCCCCAAAAGAAAGAATTTGCCCCCTCCGTGAGCATATTCTTTCCTTTTAGAGTACACCCCATTTTCAGAAGGAGGCTTGCTGTGACAAAATTTGTCTCCTTTCTAACAAAAGGGCAAAAATCTATTCAGGGTATCCAATCTACTTGTTAAAATATCTCCAAAATTTATGATTTGAATAAAAAGTTCTATTCTATTTGTAAAGGAAAATATCGTATTTATATTAAGCATATTGGTACATACTGGCCTGAGAAATGGTGTAGATACAGATCAGACGCAACAGAACGTTATGCTGCATTTTACATTTTTGTTTGGTTGGGTGGGGGTCGGCGGGGGGGGGGGGGGGGGGGTGCACATCAACAGACAGAAAAAATGGACTCCCCGTAGCACAGCATAGTGCAGATTATATTTTTATTTCCTTTTGAAGCACTGAGCCGATATTGGTTACTTTGGAAATCCAATACTACCTAACCCTAGTCTTGCTGAACACGGTTATGCTCTGCCTTTGCAAACAGTGTAGATCCAGAGTTGGCTTAAAAGCCAACTGATCTGGACCCGCACTGTTTTCCATTAAGTATTTGAATTTGTATCAACAACCTGGATCAAGTAATCTAACTGGCTAAAAATTAGAAGTATACGTGGTATCTTAATTTATTCAGCATGAGAAGGGTTAAGCCGGGCTAGGGGACGTATAAAGACTCGAAAAATGCATTTACTGTATATGAAGAGACTTAATGAAACCGAGCTCCAATTTTCGTACTTTTGTGTGTTTCTTTGTTTCCAAAGACAACCTCAACCTTTTAGATTTTTATTGTTCAATTTAGGACTAGTGTGGTAAGGATTTCTTATGTCCGGATACTTAGTGTTAATACGGTAAGTTAACATATAAAAGAGCATCAGCTCAGATGTAAATTCAGCAGGCTAAGGAATCGCCAATATGAATCAATGGTTGCTGTGTGTTTAGGCGTGGGTCAATCAACACAGCTTATGAAATTTTGTAATAGCCATTTCCTATAGAAACGACATCTAATGAATCAATCAAATAAGTTAAACCTTGTCCTGCTGAACCCGGATAAGTCCTGCCCTTGCAAACAGTGTAGATCCAGATCAGTTGGCTTCTGAAGAAGCCAACTGATCTGGATCTGCACTGTTTGTCATTAAGTATGTGAATATGCATCAACAACCTGGATCAAGTAATCTGATTGGCTGAAAATTAGAAGTGGGCGTGGCATCTTAATTTATTCAGCATGACAAGGGTTAAGAAGTCTCACGTTAAATTGCTATTTATATATTTTTTTTTTCGAGCTTCGACATTAAAAATGTGATCTTAAATGTAAAATTAGAATAACAATGCTCAGATCAGCCTTCGCATCCGAGTACTCTGATTAGAGTCTTC
The DNA here is from genome assembly GCA_964016985.1 of Anodontia alba. Taxonomy (NCBI): domain Eukaryota; kingdom Metazoa; phylum Mollusca; class Bivalvia; order Lucinida; family Lucinidae; genus Anodontia; species Anodontia alba. The sequence continues at coordinate 123,174,748 of OZ024825.1, forward strand.
GCTTATCTTCGGTCTGGTGTCTAGCATTAAATGGTTCTGTGAAAGGAAAACAAACGTTCTGATGAGACTGTGCGTACACAAATGTTGATATAGATAGTGGTTATGCGTTCCAAAGACGCATTTTCGCACGACGCAGCAAAGTTCAAAGCGTTTAACTAGGAATGTTAACACATAGAATGTTGGGTAATATTGTTAGCAGACGCTATTTTGAAATATGTTTCTATTTTTTTTTTCCTGAAACTAGGCTTTGACATTCCACGCAAACTGTCTCCCGAAGGGACAATTTGATTACAATGCAAAAGTCCATTTACTGAGAAAAAGTAAGAAACAAAATTAATATGAATTTGTCGCCCGCCGAATTAGCCCGGAGAATGATAAAGGTTAAATACTTTAGGATAACAGTTAATTTAGTGAAGTCAATTTCAGATATCATAAAACCACTAGAATGTGTTGCTGTTACAACCATTAGTTTTCAATCACATTTTGACGTGTAAAGCAAAAAAGTGTCCGTATGCCATATACGAACAGGGAAGGCTCTAACAGCCTGCGCATCCGTGCACTCTGAGCAATGCTTTAACTCTGCCTCGACACACTCTACAGTGTCCATTGAGCCTGTGCGCGGGTAACGAAGACCCTGATCAGAGTGCGTGCATGCGCAGGCGGGTCTTGGGTCTGTTGTCTGCATGCAACATAAGGCCTCTTTTATTGCAGTGTAACATCATTCGAGAGGCATCATAAGAAAACGTACCTTCTGACATGAGCGCCCAGCGAAGATTCAGATCAGACTGCGCATTCGCGCAGTCTGATCAGAATCTTCCCAAGGCGCATTTTGGATAGCCAAGAATGCAAGCTTTCTTCGTGTGGAGAACGACGACTCTGATTTGACTGAGGATGCGCAAGTAGATTTGTGTATTTTTGCGCGTACATGTCGTAAGGTACGTTTTCTCACGTTTAGGTTCATTAATTTTCAATTAGTGTTGAATGCATGTCTATTACAGGGATTCAATAACATTAGTGCAGACAATATTGTATATTTAAATTCTCTAAAAGCACTAGATTGACTTATATATACAAATATTTAAACAGTGTTTTTTTAGACAAACATATTACCTGTTTGGTCTTTATTCTAAATCATACCTACTAGCGGAAGAGAATTTCTTAAAAGTTTAAAAACGACTTGATCTAAGGGAAAAATGATGTACTATCAAGGGAAGCAACTCTTTTAAGATTGTTTTGCCTCCATTCTGTAAAAGGAACTACTCTGGGTGGAAAGGAATTGCTACCACTACTCTTTTAGATTAGGCATCTTTTCAGCTGGGGCTTGGCGTCTAAATAAGCAAAGAAGAAGGTATGGAATTTGTCTCCATTATATAAATTGGCAGAAATTCTACCACGTGTATCAATGCCCACTATGCCTGAAACAAATGCTATTAAACGAAACTAGAAACGAAGATAGTAGACCCAACGATCGTAAGGCACCTCCTTTTTTCAGAAAGTAGTAATACAAGATGAAACAAAATTTGAAGACAGAATAGATGGAAACAACTAGCTGGATCATGATGAAGCCAATTGAAGATATCGGTGACCTTGGCTGCGTTCAGAGAAACGATTTTTTCCAACATTCATTCAGTTATGAGAGTTTTCGGTGGACGGTAGTAAATGTCCGAGAACTATTCCTTGAGCTATCTTAGTGCAACCAAAATGGTGGCCTATACGAATAAAGTTTACGTATGCTTGTCTGTAACAAAACTTTGAATAAATATGCGTTTATATAATTTATTCGATCCCCTATAAAATTAATAATTTTTGATATGATTGATTCTATACGAACCTTCTGGTTCATATTTAGGACGGAATCGTCATTCGGTCTGGGACAAGGTTCATCGTTATACATATACTATATTTGGAAGTCAAACTGTCAATGGTTATATTGTTCAAGCATGCAAACATCACAGAGTTCTGGATAAGGTTTTAATACATCACGAAAACATGCCTATATAACATTGGGCCCCTTAAACCCCACTTTTATATAGTAAAACTGAGGTTTACAGGGGTGTACATTATTTTTCTTATTTCTGCTCAAAAACATAGATTGTGGGTACCCGTTAGCGGTTCTAACGAGTACCCACAATCTATGTTTTGAGCGGAAATATGAAAAATATCAGATTTTTTTTCTGAAAATTTTCATTTTTGGTGGTAAAATTTTCATCATATTTGAATAAGCGTGTTTTTGTAATGAGCGTTTTTAGTGTGTATACTGGTCCTTAAGACCAAAACTCATTACGAAAACACGCCTATTCAAATATATAGAAAATTTCACCTCCAAAATCTGAAAATTTTTAGATAAAAACTCTGATATTTTTTCATATTTCTGCTCAAAACATAGATTGTGGGTACTCGTTAGAACCGCCTCGGCGAAATAATAAATATAGCAGAAATAAGAAAAATAATGTATACCCCTGTAAACCCTAGTTTTACTATATAAAAGTGGGGTTTAAGGCGGTCAAAATTATATGGGTATTTTTTCGTGATGTGATACCATAGGACTTGTTAAGGAGATATAATAATTCTGGGACTTCTTACTTATTTCTTCATAAAACTTATGTTGTTGGTACTCTGTAGAAACGCCTCAATGAGTACCCACAATGTATGTCCAAATGGAGAATTGGAGAAAATTATCCAAGAATTATCATCAACCACTCCTCCTTAACCCATTGTAGACTGAATAAACTCTCCCACACTAAATATTGGAAGAGTCCAATTTCCAGTTTAGGTATATTCTGCCATGAGATTAGATATTCCCAGAGCAAAATGGCTAAACTATTTGCAAACAGTGGAGACCCTGATTAGACGCCGCATTCGCGGCGTCTGATCTGGGTCTGCACTATTTGCAAATTCCCTTTTAGGGGTTTCCAGACTACAATGGGTTAATGAGTCCTCCGATTCTTTTGCAAACCGTGTAGATACAGATGAAATGCAAGTCTTCTCAACAGAATTTATACTGTTATGCATTGTTTTGACTTTTTTGACTCAGAAGTCTGCTTGGAACCATAATTATGTCCAAATTCAAAGACAGAAGAATCCCCTTTCAGGAAAAGGAGGGTTAGTAATTTTGTTTTGTCATAATGAATCTACAAAACTGAAATTTGCAAAGGCTGCACAAAATGTTTAGAAAGAAACCTTTGCTCTGTGAACGATATTTTATCGGTACTTTGACACAGTAAGGTCAAGCTTTAAACAAACAATATTGTTAAAAATAACAATTACAATGGGGCACAACCTAATAATATTTAAGATCATGATATAATCGCATTAGCAGACTAAAACGGATCAACCTTGTAATTCAATTGTTCAGTGGTGTTAAATTAACAAAATACTTCATGCAGGTAACAGATCACTAGCTCTTTTATAATTACGATAAAATTCTTTCAACGTAATGTTTTGAAGACAAAAACTCATATATAAATGACTTTGAAATAACTTACCCTCCTCCCCAGCTTAGGCATTGTGAAGTTTCTTCTTTCTTAATTTTAGTCCAACTTGAACGAATAATACATATTCCTGTTTGTATTTATTAAAAATTGCAATACACAAATCGTGTTAATAGTTTAAATCTCTACTGAGCATTAAGTGTGGTATTGAGGTCTTGGCGCGGGTTGCCAACCCACTATCAATCGGATACGGCGATATTACTCTCAACAATACGACACAATGAGACTTATTTAAATTTCAAAAGCCGGCACCATATAGCTATTATTCCGTTTCTGTTTACACTGTCACTTCGTTAGAAAGTAGATAACCGCGGGTTCGTACTTTTTATATTGCCACCGTCAAATCGATTCGTATTCTTTCCCGTAAAGGGTTAAACGACTAACCCATAATAAATTAGTATTTGCCAACTAAGATACGCTTGATATAAGTTAGGCTGGTTTTGTCTATCTGACAGAATACAAACAAACCTTTTGATCTGAAATCTGCGTTTAAACAGAAGTAATGCGCTTGGAACAATTAAGTCGCATTGTCAGGAAACATACCATCAGACATGTGCGCCCAGTGAGATTCAGATCAGACTGCGCGCAGTCTGATCTGAATCTCACTGGGCGCATTTTGTACAGCCAAGGATACAAATTTTGTTCATGCGGACAACGAATACGAATCAGGCCGCGCAGATGCCCAGTCTGATTTGAGTATTCGCTGGGCGCACATGGCAGAAGGCACGTTTTCTCACGTTGATGCTAAATTGGTATTGGGCACCTAGAGTTTTGGGAGGCATAGCTTTGTAAGTCACCATTGGTAACCCTTGCAGCCAAAACAAAATATCTAATGTAAAATTGACGTGCTTCGTTGAGTCTCATCGGAAAATCATTGAAATTGATTTTTAAAGTTAAAACTAACTCAATAGGATTGACCTTCAGTGGGGATTGCCATGAAAATGTATTGAATACATTAATTGTGGACGATTGCTTTTATTAAAACTATTATAATAATATAGTGACAACCATAGTTACTAAAGTACAGTTCAACCCCAAAACATCACGCGATGTTCTCAGTGACATTGTCGATTTAAGATCTCAAGGTTTCGAAAACACGCACGCGCGCGCGCACACTCACACACACACGCAGACACTCGCACAACAGAGAGAGAGAGAGAGAGAGAGAGAGAGAGAGAGAGAGAGATAGAGAGAGAGAGAGAGATGGAATGCATGCAGCTAAGCCGTTTGATGGCTACATAAAAATAGTGCTATTGAAGATACACAGGAAGAGCTGCTACCAGTAACCCAAATCAGTAACCAGTACATCGAATCAGCCCAGTAAACATTCTACATAAATCTATAGCGGGCCGTTATCGGTCCGTCAGGGTACCTGACGAGCCGAAAACGGCCCGCTATAGATTTATAAAGAATGCTAGCTAGGAGTAACCAGAAAGTCTGAAAGTCACTGGTAATTCGATTAGTAACCAGTAACTAGTATACCCCGAATCAGTAACTAATAAGTCGAATCAATAACCAGTAAATGAATCATAAGTACCTTCAGCAGTAATCTGAATCAGTAACCAGTCAATAGAATCAGTATGTTCGTTCGTCTGTCATTACTGACAATGACCAATGCTAATGAAGTGTGTGATGTGTTATTATTTATGTGTTCTAAGATGACTGATGAGACCAATCTTAGCTCTAAACTGCCTGTTGCAGATAGGACAAGAGAGGTCTGAGGGAGAAAGCTCTGTTGGTGATGCCTTAGCTCTGGCTTTCCACTGTGCACGTTTCTACTCGGCTTCGCTGATTCTTTTTGCTTCATATTCACCAGCTCCCAGTAGAATCAGTAACCAGTAATTCGAATCAACAACCAGTAACTAGTATACCCCGAATCAGTAACCACTAATTCGAATCAGTAACTAGTAAATAGTACACCCCGAATTAGTAACTAGTAAGTCGAATAACCAACCAGTAATTCGAATCAATAACCAGTGGCTAATGTTCCCCAAATCAGTACCTAGCAATTCAAATTAATAACCAGTAAACAAATCAGAAACCAGTAAACGAATCAGTAACCAATAAACGAACCAGTGACTAAGTAACCCGAATCAGTAACCAGTAATTCGAATCAGTAAACCAGTAACTAGGAAATCGAATTAGTAACCAGTAACCGAATCAGTAGCCAGAAAACAAACTAGTAACAAATAATAAGCAACCCGCTTCAGCAAGGTATTTTTAAATTAGAATTGAATTTCAAGTATAAAATCCTATTTCAAAGCATCAGAAATATGAGAGCAAATGTTCAGAGTGGTGAAGGTTAATGGTGTTTTTTATTTTTTTTTTTTTTTTTATTTTTATTTTTTTTTTTTTTTATTCTCCCCGTAACATGATGTGTAGAGGGTCGGGGAGGACCATCCCTCCACACATCTTACAATAATACAATGCAATATGAAATATTATAACCTTTCTCTCACAACTCTCTTTCCTGTATTTCTTTTTTTTTTAATCATGTGAAAAAAAAGCTTACTTCATGCATTTTGAGAATAATGGTGATGTTTGAGACACGCTGTTAGAAAACGTATCTTGGGACATTTGCGTCCAGCGAAGATTCAGATCAGCCTGCGCATTCGCGCAGTCTCAGAATCTTCACTGGGCAAATATTTATAGCCAACGATGCAAAGTTTTGTTTCACGTAAACAACAAAAAAGGTAAAAGAAAAGTCCAGGGAGTGCCACAATCACAAACCGCAGCCCTTCCCAGACCCCAAGAGGAAGAGGAAACCGACAAATCCAAACAAGCACAAACCGAACAAACGTACGAAAAGCACTAAGATAGCTCTCTCTTCCCCAAGCGAGGTAATCGCAATATTAAAAGGACTGAAAAACACAAGAACAAAATGACACACGGAAAGGCATACAACAAATCGCCTCGTAGAATAAACCACAAAGCAACAAAGAGTAAGACTAACACCGGACCACCGCCTTAGAACGGTTGGTAGAGCAAACCACCGGGGGGTGGGGTGGGGGGTTTAAAGCACTTTTACAGCTAGCTAACTCACCCTGGGTCCCGATGCTACTCTTAATACAGAAATACATAAAAATTCGGTTCGCATAAAGGCTCCCAACTCAGTCAATGCATCAAAGCGAAAACATAAAAATCAAATTAATCACTAAAATAAACAAAGGCGAGTACTCATGGCTAAATCTACTGTATGCCAGAGTAAATGAAAACCAATAGTTGAACCACGGCGGACCAAGCTAAAGACATATCGTCAAGCCCCAACCCACTGGTTAAAGTTTTACGAAGAGGCCGTCATTGTGTCTGATGCCCGAACCGCCGTCGTGCAATTAAAGAGTGAAGCATAGCCATCAACAATGATTGGGTTGACAACTAGACTTTGAGCAGACTGTGCAGATCGTAGGCTGATTTGAATCTTCATTGGGCACTCATGTCAGATGGTACGTTTTCTCACGTCACGGCTCAGATTTTATTTTCTTAGGAGAACCCACTTTCATCGCCCTCGACACGATAATAAAGTAATAGGTGATTATTGAAACTATTCAATGTGGTACGAAAATCCTGTTACGTTCAATGAACCCTTGAAAAAAGAAGAAGAAGAAAAAAAACAACAAAAAAACAAAAAAACATACTACGCTTTGAATGTACCAAATTCCTTCATCACTGGTTGATCAGAACCGTCGTTTCTTTGATAGAATATAATATAATAGCATTTAATTGATATATTCATATATTGTGCTATTGTTCGGTATCCATTGATTTTATAAGCGGACACCAAAGATTAGACTGAGTAGATGCGCTGACTGAGATGTATATTCGTTACCTGCATAAGGTCCATTTTCTTGACTACATTGGCGTATAGTATCATTTGCATTTATGCAATAGCAAACAAAAAAAAAAAAAAAAAAAAAAAAAAAAGAAAAATAAATAAATAAAAAACAATAAAAATAAATAAATAAATAAATAAAAAAATAACAATCATAATAACAAATAAATAAATACAAAAATAATAATAATAATTAAGAAAATATGAATACCGTAATTTCGATATAATTGAGACACCTTAACTTATTACCATACTTGTCCTAAATTCATCACGAAAACATGCCTATATAATTTTGACCCCCTTAAACCCCACTTTTACATAGTAAAACTGGGGTTTACAGAGGTATACATTATTTTCTTATTTTTGCTCTAAAACATAGATTATGGGTACTCGTTAGAACCGCCTTACCGAGGCTGTTCTCACGAGTACTTACAATCTATGTTTTGAGCAGAAATTTGAAAAATATCAGAGTTTTTCATCTGAAAATTATCAGTTTTTTAAGGGGAAATTTTCTATATATTTGAATAGGCGTGTTTTCGTAATGCATTTTACTACCTACAGATGTCTAAAAAATGCTGGCTGAGTAGCAAACGGTGTAGACTCAGATCAGAGGCCGCGTTCTGTGGCATCTGATCTCTCTAATTTGTTTGCTAAAGCCTCTCTGTCCCCATTTTTACTAAGTTTATCACTGTGTTCTTCAACAAAATTGCTACATGTCTACCTCTAGCCAGGAAAATAACAACAACGATACAAAATAGAAAGACAACAAAAACACAGAATTTATTCATATCCATAGGTTTCTAAGAGACAGACTTGAGCAAAGAGTGTAGACCAAGATTAGCCGCCACTGGATCTACACTGTTTGTCACTCATTCAGCATTTTTTTTATTTTTAGGACAAGCATGGTAAGGAGTTGATGTGTCTGAACATGTAGGGGAAATATGGTATTGCATGTTTTCTTTTATTTTTTTTATTTTTGAATAAACAGCGTCTCTCCTGAGAATGTTTATTGTCAGCATATGTCCTACGACTGTAATTCATTGACAACATTAATACATAATTAAAATTAAACCGCGTCAAGGCATAATTGTCCTTACAGCCAAGGCGCAATGTTCGAACCAAAATCGGCCTTTGAATCAAGAGTCGCCTTTCATCAGTATATAGTATTCAGCATCACAGTTTCCAAAGACACTGACCGGACTGTGGGTTTGTATCGGCAGATATAACTCTTTCGCTGCCACAGGCGATAATAATAGGCTTTTGCAAACAGCATAGATTCAGATGAGACGGCTCAATGAGCCGTCTCATCTGGATCTACGCTGTTTGACATTCAGTCTTTCAACATCTTTACAAACGATAGTTTGTTAAAAACAAACAAACAAACAAAAAAAACAACAAAAAAACAGACGACAAATGTCGTCTGAAATTTGGCGCCGAAAGAATTAAAAATAAATCGAGCCGCAATGTCGCAAAACGTACATTCGGATATGTGCGCCCAGGAAGATTCAGAGCAGTCTGCGCATTCATGTAGTCTGATCGGAATCTTCGCTGGGCGCATTTTTTTGATAGCCAAGAATGCAAATTTCCTGACGCGGATAACTAAGACTCTGATAAGACTGCGGGGATACACAGGTTGATCTGAGTCTTCGTTGGGCGCACATGTGAAAAGGTTCTTTTTCTTACGTTGCTGCCCATTCTATTCACATACAGATGATAGGGAATTTTCTCGGTTCTTAGACTTTACTCCAACTGTTCTGATAATAGTGGCACGCAATACATTGACGTTATTGAGAAGATTAACCCTTACCACTCTCTGGGCAAACTCAGTAGACGACAAGCTGATGATATATATATATATATATATATATATATATATATATATATATATATATATATATATATATATATATATATATATATATATTAAATAGGGTTTGACATTTCAATTTACATGAAATATCAAATCCTATTTTCCGAGAAAAATATTCAAAATGTCTTCTGCTGAGTTTTTCCCGGCATGCAAATTATTAATGTTTGTGCTGAACAATTGCAGGTCTTTGACACTGTTATCATAAAACCCAGAAACTTGGATACCACTAAGGCAATCAATTTAACCTTTTAAGTGCCAATATTACAGTTGCAGCAGACGACATTTTAAGACTTTTTTTGTCAGAGAATATACGACTTGACATTTCATGTGAAACGTCTGTTAAGAATCGACATTTCATGTGAATCGTTTGTTCCGGAAACGATTCACATGAAATACCAAGTCTTATTTTCTCTGAAAAAAAATGACAAAAAAAAAAAGAATACCGTCTGCTATAATTTTGCTTAGCGTTTAAAGGATTAAAGGTACAATATGGACTAGGTTAATCAATTTGTATGTTGCAGTATAGCATACTTGGTTCACTTTGTGATTAATCTTACAGGAACAAAACAAATATTTAAAAAAGACTGGGGAAAAGTGTTACAAATAAATAAACATTTAGAAGAAAAACTTTCTCAAATGTCATAAATATCAAATTTGGCGGAACATTTCCTCATTTGACAGATTAAATAAACGTTATGATCGCGCATAGCAAGCGGATA